>OY744483.1:346484921-347084921 GCA_963556165.1 Tipula helvola | reverse complement strand
TGTTATGTAAAACCGGCTTTTTTTTTAAATGTCAGCCAGCCTTGTTTGTGAGAAAGGAAGGACGCATTTTGATAGAAGTTGGCTTGTAAGTACGATATTTTTACAGAAATTTAGTAATTATCGCCGTAATTAGTAATTGTTTAATGACTTATTGCAATGCTTATAACATTTCTTTGTTATTATTGATAAATTTTGTGGTTGGTGTAATTTATTTAAAATTTTGAGTGATTACGTAACTCATTTGGATACTTGAATGCTTCATTATGCCATTTTGTGA
This sequence comes from Tipula helvola, assembly GCA_963556165.1. Lineage (NCBI taxonomy): Eukaryota > Metazoa > Arthropoda > Insecta > Diptera > Tipulidae > Tipula > Tipula helvola. Next base: position 347,084,644 of record OY744483.1, on the reverse strand, counting down.
ATCGTAATTTATGTTGTTTTATGACTTTAATCATTATTGTTGTAGATAAAACAAGTTTCTTTAAATATCCAGGCCCGTATTCTTGAATTTATTCGAATAAGAGGCCGATGACTAGTATATTGCAATTTAAATTTACTATTGAAATGGTGTACTTTACTAGAAAGAAATGCACGAGTGATTTTTTCGAAGGAATTTTAACAATACGGGCTCAGTAATAATTTCCTCGAGTAGTTAGCTGAATTTTAGATTTTAGATTTTTTTTTTATTTTTGTTTGGCAACCGAATAGATGTTGTACACTCCAATTCCGTTACAGCCTAATTTCCTTAGTCCGAGTTCGCGACAATATTCTGCGGAAAAATTTTCAGCTGGATTGCATGCGATTTAAAAATATTTTATTCGGAAGGGGAAATTTGTTTACGCAATAAACTTCTTTGATTGGTGCTTGCTGAAAATTTTTCCGCAGAATATTGTCGCGAACTCCCAGTTACTCGCATCGTTTGGCATGCCAAATAACAATCAAATAGTCACGGCTACTATGGAAACATCGTGTATTGCATTGATTTTTACGACTGAAGTCATTTCAAATTACTTTTCTTGTCTCGATATGTTTTCAAATGACGTGTATCTTAATAATTCAGTGCAATATCATCATGTTCTTCGTAGCAGTCTGTCGTTTGTGAAAGGAATATTGAAAATATACTGTGATTTGGTGTGTCAAAGGATACGACTACGGGAATTGAGGTGTTAATCATTTGTCGCGTCACTTCATGTGACATGACAAAGACATTTGACACGGAACAAAAATTTACTGTAACTGAAGTTTACTGTACCTCCGATTTGTTTGCTATTTCACAGGTTTTCTTATTTTCCTCTGTTATATTTAATTTGATGTTGTATTGTTCTTTTGAATGCCCTATTTTTTGCACTGCTCATATGCAGGTTTCCTAGAAGTCTTGGTACATTTGGCTGCTATGTGCCCCATTTGGAAACAATTATAGCACTTTTGCCGCCTAAATTCCGTTGACGTTTATATATTTTTTGATCACCAAAATTTTCGGTGCTGCTTCTAATTGGGTTTATTTGTTAATCCCTTTATTCACCTTCTTTATTTTTTTTCCGTTTTATTCTATGCAATCTTTTCTGGGGCTCAAGACACTCCCAACTCTTCCGCAGTTAACTTTTACCGTCCTACTTTACGCAGTTGTTGCCAAATCGAGGACGTACGGCTATAGACCCATTTTATATAAACCACCTGCACAATGCTTTGCTTCATACCAGCCTATAGTGCTGACATGAAAGACGGGTCGGCCCATGAATTCTGCACTCTCAACGGGGTCATAGTTGTGTTCATCGTCTTCACCGATTGTAATCAGATGATCAAAAATCCCTTTTGCATCACGCCCCTATCGAGATTCGAACCCGGTACCTCCCGATCCAACCGCCGCAGCTGTAACTACTGCGCCGTTTGGTCGGTCACCTTCTCACCTTCTTTATTCATTTTGATGTACTACTCAGTATGTTCAGTTAATTTTCCAAACTATCTATTCTGATGGTTTTTAATATTCCAACTGAGTTTAAACTCGTTTATCCCTTGAATTATGTAGTACACCGTATTCTCTTCGCGTATGTATTTTTTCGCCACTGCGCACATCTCGAAATAATATTCCACTACTCCTTGCTCCTTTTTTCTTATTTTTTTCCTCATTGTACCTATCATTTCTGCTTCGCATCTTTGTGCTTTAAAATTTTACTTTAATTCCTCCGCAAACTTAACCCAAGTGATGTCCCGTTCCACCGTCTCATACCACCACTTCCTTGCACACGCCTTCATTCTCTCTTTAGACGCTAAAATTATGATTCTATAATCAATTTTATGAATCCTCATTAACTGTTCGTGTCCATTGTTCTGAATTTAATCCACCTTCTTTTGATGGATCAAACAAAGTAAATCGCGTGCCTCCATATTTTTTTTCGAGACCTATTATCAACCGCTTCTTGATGACACCATTCGATCCATGGCGGGCCATGTTTTATTTTGTACCATGTTTTCACTTTGATTATCACTTCTTTTATTGTCTCACTATTCCTTTCCTTAATATCTACCATTGTTATGGTAGATATTAAGGAAAGGAATAGTGAGAAAGTAAATGTGGATACTTTCTCACTATTCCTTTCCTTAATATCTACCAACCTTTGTAATAATGCGCCCCTTTACCGGTTGTGATCAGCCCACACGAGGTTAATTCTTTCTTAACTCTTTTAGTTGTCTATTTAAGTTTTTATCTATTTTGTTTTCTACTATTAATACCTATTATATGAAAGTAAATAAGGCGATCCAGATAATCCATAAGCAGCAATATTTTATTATGGTTGGCCTTTTGTTCTAATATTAGAGAACAATGGTGTATAGTAGGTATAGAACTTAGTAGCACAAAAAGCCAAAGCTTATATTAGTTAAGCCCGGTTTCACAAAAAAACAGGTAATCTCCAGTTAAATAATATTTCATCTCTTTCTTCTTTTATGAAATTGCGATTTATTTCATAATACGAATTCAACGCATGCTAGTTTTTTCGTTCTTTTTACATGAAAATTTTAACCGGAGAGCTAAATATTTAGCTGCCCAATTTCGTCCAGCTAAATAATTAGCTGGAGGCTAAATATTTCTATGTAAAAAAAAGATATAATCAACTTGCATTGACTTTTTATTGTGAAACAAAACGCCATTTCATAAAAGAAGAAAGGGAGGCAATATTATATAACTAAAGATTGCTAATTTTTTTGTGAAACCGGCCATTAGTATTTTAAATTTTTGCCAGTTTCAATAATTATTAGGGTTTATTTCGTTTGAATGTAACGTGAATATTGGCATTCAGAATTTGCTTAATACATGTTTATAGCGTTTTTTTCCTCATTGCAGGTTCTTTAAAATTAGCTTTGTTTGTAATGGTTTTCCAAAAATTCTTAGGCCAAGATGCTCTTGAAGCGGGAAATATTCTTGTTAGAATCGTTTTATTATTGTACTAAAGCATAAATAGCATGTATGAAAGAAAGAAGACAAAATTATATGTTGGCCTGAGAAATGGCAAAATCGTTGGAGAGATGTTTAGAAATTCCACATTTCATAGTAAGGCACAATTAAGAGTTCGATCGATTGTAACATCAGAATCCTGCACATCTTCTTCTAGCAGAAATCTTTTAACAATGGCGTATTCCGGTGTTTATTTATGCATTCGACCAGAGGTTTTCAGTACTTTAGCATCGTTCTTTTTCGATGTTTCTTTTTATTTTTGAACTGAACTCTTTAATAGATTATCAAACCGCTTGTTGAGTTCTTATTTTATTATTAAAATATTCGGAAGAGCCATAATAAGGTATGAGCAGGACGGGCACCGAGTCCTTAACTTTTAGGGGCCCCAGAAATAAAGCCGTGAAAAAGATTTGATGTCTTAATCAAATCTTTTTATTTTCTCACGGCTTCGTTTGATTGTTTTTAATGACGTTATTAAATTTGTCAGCAAAATAACAAAAAAAATTGTTTAAAAATTTGTTAAACAATTTAATTGGCATTCATTGAATATTGAATTAATTATTGGAATGGCACAGCATATGCTTTTTCTGTTTTCCACAAAACAAAAAAATGGAAATCCCACAGCGTATGATGTTTAGTTTTCTTTTCCGAGTTTTTCTCTTTGTTTTCGGTTTTAGATAGATCCAAGCGCGGATCTGAAGAATGGGTAATGGCTAATTACATGTTCATTTAGCTTTGCTTCCTACTACTAAACTGTAACAACATATCGGCAGTAATGCGATTTTGGTCAGAAATTGAGATATAGTACCTAATCAATGTCGGCTGCTGAAAAAATCGCAATAATGCAAAAATCGAATTAATTTATTTTAGCAATTTTAAATTATACATAAATTGATTTGGATACTTGGGAAAATCAAATTCTTCTTCTGATTCTAATTTTCTTTAGGGAGCATTAACATTTTTTATCAAAATCATCAAGGTTTCGCTCTGATGCTACACCGTACATATACATACATACAAACAAATTATTTGAAAATATGAAAACTGGTAAAGTTAACCGATCCGAAATTAATCGATTTTTACCAATATTTAGGTATACTGAATTTTATGGATAAAAATAATTTCATGAATAAATTGGGATCGACAAGCAATTTTTGAGCCTTTTGCTCTTCAATTTCACAGCAAATGCCAGTTATTGTATCCATCCACATTTCAATTACCTGCTAAAGTTACTTCTAGCCATCAATAAGTATCTCTCGTATTTTGAGTTACGAGTTTTGAAAAGTCACAAATGTTTCGAGATAAGCCATTTCGAAAAATTTCTCAAAACTTGTAGATATGGTAGTTTTATTATTATTTTTTTTTAAATAAAGTTTAATATACATTTAGCATTGTCTGAATAGGGGTTGTTGGAGATTATTCGAATTTCTCGAATTTAAACGTTGATGATTTTTCGAGGATTTTAGACGTATTCGAGACTGGTTTCGTTGTGGTAGAGGCAAAAAGTTTAGTAAGCAAGCAATTTTCATCGGGAAGAAACGAAATATGTCAAGTTCCAATCGTTATTATCGTTGAATTAAAAAAAACGTATATAGACACTATATATACTTAGAAGTCGAACTAGAAACTAGAAGTCGAATTTTTGCAGTTTCAGCATGTTTTATTTCAGAAATGAGTCGATTGTTAGTAGATTGTATTTTCGCTATTAGCTGCTTGTTAGTATAGGTTGTGGTGGATGCCCAATTTAGGGTGGCCATTATTTTGGCCAATATTTTTAAAACTTAGCAGTACCCCCTAGAAATTTGATGATTGACCAAAAAATAAGATCACCAAAATTTGAAGTGTCTAGCTTGATGGGAACACGTGACACCAAGCGATTAAAAAACGAAAAAAACGTTTTTTTCTTAATTAATCATTTTACACAGCTTCGGAAAAATTTTTAAACTCCCCATTATATTCTTTGCCTATTACGCAACACAATTTTCTCTAAAACAAGGCAATAATTATGAAAATTGGCCGACAAATTAGGTTTTAATTAGCAAACAACAAGTAGAACATTTTTCGCCTCTATCTTCGGTACATGTGTACACCCCATTTCGTCGTTATTGCCCGGAAGGAAGTAGAAGGAAGAGTAAAGATTCAGAAAATATATGAATGGTTCTGGCCTGTTGCACTTAAACTTAAGTCTGATAACGACTCAAAAATGAGCGGGATTTTGGCTTACTTTTAGTCCTCCTGCTTTGTTTTCTCGTTACGTATTCCTCGAAAACGGATGTATGGATTTTAATAAGGCCGAAACTGTTACTCGCAGCTTGATGTGCCTTTATAAGAATCCCTTTATTTGTGAAAACGGTCGCCATTAAAGTGGAGAAAAAAGAAAAATTAACCATGCGTTGGGTTACAGTTTATATCGTGATAAAAGCTGACAGGTCGTTACATGCGTCTCGACGACTTCTTTATAATATTTTCCGCCATTAAAGTAAAGAAAAAAAGATAAGTTTGTATAGTTTTTTATTTACATAGTTTTTTCTAAATGATAGTTCATGAAATTAATTTAAGGATAGTGCTGATTTTGTATGTGACGGAAATCTTTTGCGGTAATCAGTCACTACTTGCAATAAGTACTGTTTTTCTTCTTCTTTTCGTGTCAGGATTGTATTAAATTAAACAGCTCGTTCCGCTGGGTCATTAACAACTGTTAATTTGGAAACGACGTCCATACCTTCTTTGAAATCGTTTCGAGTCATCCAAGTTGAGGGATCATGATCCAGGAATTCTAACGAAATATTAAATCGCCGAAAGAAATTTTTGGTATTGCTATTAATAAAATGGCTTAAATCTTTAAATCTATAATTTTTAATAATATGTATCTGATACCGTAACATGAACGCGTTTTTGATCAGTCAATACTTTTTTATCTGCGGATTTCAATGCGTAGACCATTTTTTTCTTCAATTCATTTGGCACATTTTTACCAAAGAATGCCAAAGCGATTGTTTCATCCGATAGGTACCATAAATGACCACACATTTTTCTTAAAATAATATGACAAAGTGCTTTATCTTCCTGTTCGTAATTGGCAATTGCTTGAAGAAAGTTAAGATCTTGATAAGGAGCTTCGACAGCTATTTGACATCTAAACCATACTTTGATGTAAAACCGAATTATAGAAATACAGATTACGCTTAATTGATTTTCCTCATTTGTTGTTAGTTTAAACTGATCTCTAAGCAAAAATATTTTTAAATAATATAAAGCTTTTGCCATCCATCTTGCATGTGATACTGGTCGTGGCACATAAAATGAAGAAGTTGGTGTTCCTCCAAGGAAAACATATGATAATTGTAGAAGCTCTTCGTAATCATCCCTTACAAATTCTTGTTATAATTCGTTCAAACAAAAGGTTTGCATATCACCGATGACATCGTTCAAAGCTTCTACAATTCTTTCATTTTCTATTCCCGGTTTGTAATTTGTTTTATCCAAACCATTCCAAGCACTTTTAAATCGCACAAAAATAGACACATTCGGTCCAAAAGTACCTGGAAACTTTAATTCAAAAACCGCTCTTAAAATTAATTCGTAGATATGGTGTCTACAAGCGAGAAACAATATGCTTCTCTGAAAATTTCGTTCCAATAATACGCAAGCACCGTTCAATTTGCCAGTGTTGACATTAGTGGTATCGAAACAAAAAGCTAGCACCGAATCTTTAATATTCCATCCTGTTACTAATTTAAAAACAGCATCAGCCGTATTTAGTCCAGTTCCGGGAGAAAGTTTAGGAACCCCTAAAAGCTGATCCGTATCACCTTGAGTGATTATTATAACCGGAAGCCGATCTTCTGTTTTTTGTCCGATAATTTCCGGTACAATTTTGCCATCCCAATGCAATACAAATGACCCAGATGCCTTGAAAACCAAATAGTAGAATTATCATAAATGAAAGATAATTTTTCGATCTAAAAACTATTTCTACCTTAAAATTTTTTTTTATCCTTAGAGCGGTTTGTTTTCAAATCAATCCCCGCGCACGTTGTATAGAGGTTCGGTTTATAATTAAATCGTCAATGCAGTGACCTAAAGTGATAGCTAGCTACTTGAAAATGACGTGGTTGGGTCTATAATACATTGGGAATAAATTTTACAGGTGCTTCTAAAATATCAATAATTATAAAGACGCTTACCAATTTGTACCGTTTCAAAAAGTTCTGATTCCGATTCACATTTTCATTTACGGTTTTCGACTAATTTCATTCTTGTTTCTTCACTTTTAACGTTTGCGATATCCTTATTGCTTTTCTTAAAAAAAATGTGTCGTTGTTTTAACAAAAAATCTCTGTCTTTGCTGTTCAATAAGATTAAGTAATCTGCATGAGCGATATCAAAAAGATTTTCTAATTTACTCAAGAATACATTTTCCTTAAGTGTTTGTGTTTCAGTTCTTTCAGTTGCGCGTTTTCGCAATGACCGCCACTCTTCATAAAGATCCCTCACTTTTTTCACACAATGGCTTTTGTCCCTTAGGGTATGCGAGCTTTTTGCCAAAAAAGTTAAACTTCCTCTACGATTAAAATTGCACTATTTTGAACATTTAATTTCACTGTTCGTAAGTGATAAAAACACTTTCAATAGTTGTTTTTTAGTTAACAGCTTAGTACACGCAGCTACAATTTGGGAAGTCTCGTTTGCAATCAAATACATTTTTAAGTTTTAGCTACTAATACATATTTGTTTTGGGATATTACAAGCTATTATCACAATTTTGTTTTGTGGATTAAATTTCAACTAATTTTGGTTGGCCTCCTAAACTCATCTCTAAATATACTTACATATTTAATTTTTTCGACTCTTCTATTATTTTATACAACTTTGAATTTTTGAAACAACCTATTTAATTCCATATGTATTTATGTAAATAAAAGCAGAAAACTCATAAATTAAACTTATGTATCTATCTTCTTCCTTTCTAAACGGTTTTTTGATGATAAAACCTTAATTTGTCGACCAATTTTCATAATTATTGCCTTGTTTTAGAGAAAATTGTGTTGTGTAATAGGAAAAGAATATGATTGGACCATTGGGATTTTAAAAATATTTTCCAAAGCTGTGTAAAATTATTAAATAAGAAAAAACGTTTTTTCGTTTTTTAATCGCTTGGTGGCACGTGTTCCCATCAAGCTAAACACTTCAAATTTTGGTGATCTTATTTTTTGGTCTATCATCAAATTTCTAGGGGTTGCTGCTAAGTTTTAAAAATATTGTCCATCCTAATGCTCATACTGTGACTTTTAGATAAAATATGTTTTTCTTTTACAAAATATTGCAGGAAAACCTATTTTCGAATTATTGTCTGCTTTAGGCCCTCACTACCCTGCACTACCTGCAGCGATAATGTGAAAATTATCTTAAATTCCGAATCCTTTAATCAGAACCATATAATCCGGCCTGTTTATAATTCCCTGTAAACATCTAAATTACACTTTGACAACAATTTTTGATCAAAGCATATTATAAAAACAAACTTCTACTAAATTCATCAAAACGGGGAATTTCCGAATATAATTTGTTATATAAAAATAAATCCATCAATCTAATTTATTAGATTACACAAAGGAAATAGCAAAATCTAAATATTTAAAAATATTCAACTGGAAAATTGACATAACAAAAAAATAACAATTTTCTTTTGAACTTTTTTACATTTTGATATTATGTATCTCAAATTACCGGCAAAAACTATTCCCATTGCTTGTGCATTTTCCCGCGGCAGTGTAATCGTTGCATAGGTTGTATTCCGATCGGGCGCTAACCCCGAATCTTCTGATTGGGCTGGACTCATAGCTCGATCAACTGAAAAAAAAAAAATGAAAATAAAATAAAAGTTTAATTAATTTAATAATAAATACCACAAATTAAATTAAGTTACAAATAAAAAAATTAAAATTAAAATTCCCATAAAAAAAAAAAATTGACAGACAATTAAGGAACAGCGTACGTACTACAAAAACGGCGTATACTAAAATTTACTTTTTATCCACCCACCACTAATCCGTTTTCTTCTTATAAACTTAATACATTTATATATTGATCAATTCATCATCGTTCTATACATATAAATGAATCAAATCTATTAATGTAGCACTAATCGCATTTATAATATAAAGTTGATGACATTATTTTTCTCTTTTCATAATTCTTAGAATCTAAAATTGTATTTCGTTATTTTGTTAAATTTTAATGAGCTGAATAAAAAAGAATTAATTGAATTTATGTATACATTGGTACACATTCACAATATGGTTAATCTCATTATGATGACCGTAATTAAATTATAAATTTTGATAGATGGTACGCATGAATCGACCGACGGTCGTTAAATTAGCGCTTGCATTTGAGTCATTGCAGACCTTAATTTATAAATAGCTTTGAGTCAAAAAATTTTGAGAAAAAATGATGTGTGAAAATGGTCTTAATACTGATTCCCCAATGTTACTATCACTAGATCAGACAATTATGGGCCGCGATTGCTTTATTTTTGGGGGTAAAAGCTACTCCCATCCGATTGACCATGACTATTTCAACTTTTTATAACAAAAATGTTCCATTTTGTTTTATCAAATAACCTTGAATGGTATACGAGATATTTATAAAAATGTCTGGAGCCATGAAAATTGCTGGAGCCAACCCAACGTCTATCGTTAATCGTTTGAATAAAAAGACAAAAAGTTACCAAAACGTCGTCTGCCCTCTGGTTATTTCTCAATTCAATAAGAATATGGGTGGCGTGGATTTAGTAGACCAGATGATGGAATACTACCGTAGTTTTATCAAGACAAAAAGATGGACATTAAAAGCTGCTACACACTTAATTGACTTGGCAGTGGTAAACTCCTGGATGGAATATCGAATTGATTGCAAAGCTAGCGGTATACCTAAAAAACATATAAAAGATCTACTTGATTTTAAAATGGAAATAGCGGGCGCCCTAATCGCAACGGTAAATAAAAGGAGATATGCTAGCATGTCCGATGAAGAAGATTACGAACCCTGTCCTAAAAATTTAGCATCACCGCTTCCTTGCATCGGCAAGCGCTACGATGGGTACGAACATTGGCCAAACCTGGATTCGCTATCAACTGCTAGGTTCTGTCGTTTAGAAACATGCAAATCTCGCACTAGAATTCGTTGCGAGAAGTGCAATGTATACATATGCCTTTCTGCCAAAAAGGAAGTTTTAAGCAGTTCCATTTAAAAAATTGATGAGAGTTTTTATATTACTTAAGATTATTTTTCTTTTATTTAGATTCGTAGATATATTTGCGCCTTCCGGCCAAAAGCAAATTGTTGTAAGTAATTTATTTTAAACATATGTATTTGTGATGTTTTACATTATTTAAGATATTGAAGCCTGAATTAACAAATGTGATGTATAGTTTTTTAAAAAATACTGAAATAAAAGTACAAATAACGATTTTTTTAATTCTAAATTGGTTTTGTGATTCGTTTTAAAAAATGGAAAATAAATTAGCAAAGGGCCAACCCACGCAAATATGTGGGTTCCTTTTTACTATTAACAACATATTTATTTTATAAAATTTATTGATTGTATCTATATCTAGTGCATTGTTATAAACATACTAAAATTTTATGAAAATTGATTATCATTTAATCATCGTTGACTTAACGACATCTTAAAATGAAGTTACACATTTGTGTCGTTTGGGTTTTAATTATGATGATTTTTTTGTCCGAATGAGGTATTTGAATAACATACACAAACGTGTGGAATGGTTTTGAAATTCGTCCATATAAAAGCTTTGATGTAACTTGTACTCGATACCCACACGTTTGTGTATATAGGGTAGAAAAGGACTAGTGATTTTGTTTTAAACTTAGATCTTGACAAAATTCGTAAAATCATTCTCCTTTCCAAAAGAATCCCAGTTGTACATAGCTTGTATATATTACTATTAACGGCTTAATTTATTTTTTAGGGACTCATTTTCAATCTTAACCAGTATCACCGCCTAAACCAAATACACTTTTTTATTTAGAAGCAAAGGTGTGAATTTTTTTTTGTTTCATAAAAAATTCTAAATAATTATCACATCCGTTAATAATATACATTTTGCTATAAATAATTAATTGTTTTGTTGTTCTCGTAGTCGTTTTTCTTCCATATTCAAAATATTTTCCGCTTCACGACATTCACATACTTACATCCACAAAATCATAAATCTCCTCCATAAATAACTATTGTGACAAATGTACGAATTCATATAATGAAATTTATAACACATGGACGATTGTTAATCCCGCCTTCACAATTATCTACGCTTTAACAAAATATAACATTTAATATAATCTCACTCTCCACCACAAATACTTTTGTATTATTTATGTATTTGAATAAATACTCGAAACAAGTGTGTCCGAATATTTGTAGTGATTCACTGTATATGGTGCTCATTTGCATTGAAAATTGATTAAGCATACCAACAAACTGAATTCAACCAAATCGTAAATGTTTAATCCGTTTGCCGCAGCAGAAAAAAAAAAACATAATTTATATTTTTGCTCTTTTCACTTGTCATAAGATCTTAGAAATATTTCTTCCTTTTACAATAAAAACAAAATCTTGGCTTTATAACGTTCTTCAACGGTAATTAAAAATTTGGTTCGCAACCGCGCATAAATATATACTCTTAATATGCTTTTCTTCGGTACGTACGAGTACATGAAGGAAGATTTTTAATTTTCTTTTTATGTATTTTTGTTGATTTCTTTATACGATAATTGAAAATAAAGTGTTATGTTTTGTTTATATTAACGCATATCTCTTATATATGGTATAGACTGTTGATTGATATAATGTAATTGAACTTAATGGAAATTATAGATCATAAAATTAATAATTGTTGTTATAACAATTTTATGTTGTTTTGTTTATAGATAATACAAAGCAGTATCAATTTTATAACACTTTGAAGGGAAAACGATGTTTTTTCATAAGGATTGTTAATTAACATGTGTATGTTCTTATGGTTGCGTTTCAATGAACAACGATTTATGATGTCGTTACGTTTTATGATAGACATCCCTTTATAAAAATAAGCGTAACTGACGGCTTCACATACCAGAAGAAAGTCAGGGTGGAATTGATTCAAAATTAATTGTAGGCTATCGAACATCAAATTTAGTACATGTAAACCTCGCTTAACGAACCCTCACTTAACAAAACCTCGGATCTACGAATATCAATTTTTGATACAAAACCTCACTTAACGAATACAAACCTCGGAATAACGAATAAAAAAAAACAAAAGAAAATTAAAAAAAACGTTTTTCTTTCATTTTTGTTACGATTTTTCCGTCCAACGGTAAAACGATGGTAAATCGGTAATCCGTTGGACGAGTTCGAGAAGAAAACTAAACAACTTAAAATCTTTTTACCCTTTCTGCCCGTAGGCACTTGGCGAAATACACTTAATACACACATTTTTAAATTTTTTTAAAAACACTTGTTAAATATTTCGCAAAATTACAAAAGGTTTAAAACATCACTCGATCGATTTCGGCTTATTAGGCCATCATCAGGAGTATCTACTCCTGATTTTTTAAACCTTTTGTAATTTTGCGAAATATTTAACAAGTGTTTTTAAAAAAATTTAAAAATGTGTGTATTAACTTAAAATCGATAACTTTTTTACAAAATAAATTAAGCATTTATTTTATTTTTTATATGTTTTGAATTTTTTAGTTTGCGTATTTTATTATTTATTTTATTCTAATTAAAATTGAATTTTTGTATGTACTGAAAACTTTTTTTTTACTAAATTTGCACTACAGGAACCAAACTAACAATTTCTCATAAAAAACCATATAATTTGACACCTCGATTAACGAATCCTCGCTTAACGAAGCATTTCCAGGAACCGAACCCATTCGTAAAGCGAGGTTTACCTGTATTTGGAAAAAAACAGGGACAAAGAAACTAAGTCAGAAACACCAAAAAATCAAAAAAATCGAATCAGTTTACTTCATCCAACTAATCAACCCTCGGTACCGAAAATGTCCTCCCACCCTAAATTTAGTGGCCCCAAATGTAACGACTTTTGGTTGCGTCGTTCCGGATTGTATGATTGAACGCGAGTAATAGGTATTACTTCCCTAAACACACACCTCTGTATGTATATTTTTGTTTTTAATTGCTTCTTGCGTTTTGTTGATGGAATGGAAATGGACGAGGAGAGGACGAAGATGAAGAGAAATAAATTGATAATTGGTTTTTAATTTTTTTATTTTATGGTAAGCGATCGATGAGTTTTTTAGTCGGTGTTAAGCTTTAAATGTGATATATGGTCCAGATTGTTACATATATTATATACATATAATTAAATTACTTTTGAGTGTACAGTTTTTTTTTAAAATAATTTTTTTTTGATAATAAATCCAAAACTATTGGATTTTTGTGTTTTGGCCTATAATGAAAATTGGCTGTATATTATTCTTTATTTTTGGGATTGTGCTTTTTACCTGAATTAGTGGGTTTGTGTCATTAACTAATGAAAAGAACTTATATGAAAATTGAATGAAAAATCATAAATCTAACAATTTATCAATGAATAATTTTTTTTTCTGTTTATTAACTTTTATATAAAATTTATTAAAGTTTAATTGTTATTAATAATGTGTAAGAAAACTTCTGGAAGCATAACGAATTGAACCAGATTGTATCATAAAATTTCAAACAAAAGCCATAATAAATATTAACTGTTAAATTTTGAGTGGTGTGTTTTTATTCAATACTGGTCTTTACTTTTGATTCGAAGTTGCTTGAAATAAAAAGAAAAATATCTGTGATTTCTTTACGGTGAAAGGCTGCTTTAAAGAAAAAACTATAAAATTTTCATACGAGAATTGCTGATATCTGTGTTACTGTACGAAAAGTGTTGAAAAGCTAATCTTACAACATACTCAAGTTGTGGGATATTATTACTCTGCGTGGTGCTGCTCCATTCTGTATTATATTCAATATCCTCAAACCGGGTGATATTATTAAATCTGCGTGGTGCTGATGAATTTTGGATATCAGAAAAACAAAAAAATTAACGCTGTTTATTGGTAAAATACATTAGAAGCTGCCGGCAGTAAAAATCTATTCAGGCATGGTTGGCCACAGATGACCTCAAGAAACTGCAATTAAACCGTTCGTTTTTTTTATATTTTTATTGTTTATAATTTTTTTTTTTGTATTGCATTTCTGACTGAGTGAATGTCAGTTATTATTATGAGTTTAAGTTTTTTTTTAAACAGAAGTTTTCAGTTAAATTTTTCCTTAGATAACTTAATTAATTTTTTATTTAATTTTTTTTTTCGTTATTATTTTCAATATTAATTTTGTCATTATTATTGTTTTTAGTTTAAATTTTTTTTTTCTTTGAATTTTCTAAATCAGATGGTCTTTTCTTAACTTCAATTATTTTGGCATTATGTTTTGGGTCAATACAAAAATAAAGACAAGTGCAAATTTTCTTATTATTAATTATATTTCATATCAAATTTTTTTTTCTATTACATTATATATTTATCAATTTATTTCAGCCGTCTAAATTCGTCATTCATTTCCTTCATTAATTCCGTTGTATATTGAACTGTGTAATATTTTCTTAAGCTATTTAATTTTTGTGTCTTTTCTATTTCTTTATAATTTTTTTTTTTTTTATTATTATTTCTTAATTGTGTAATAATGTCGAGATAGAGTAGGACCTATCTTTAAGAGGTGCTGAATATGGGTAAAATTCATTGAACACCTGTGATCATGTGGTACCAAAGCCTTACGTGTGATCCATTCACTATTTTTGTTTTCTTTCATTTTCCTGTTTTTTTTTGCCATTCGCGGTTATTCCAGCTCCAATCATGCTTGAATAAATCCTACCCCAATACCCTGAGCCTTAGCCAGCTATATGATACCGCGATTCAAGCCTCTGATTGGAGAATTTTTTAACGACACTCTGGTGTGACTTGGAGTTTAAATGGTCGGTACCACTTCAGATTAATTTTTTTGATACCGCCAAACCCAAGCACACTGGAGTGGCGTTACACAAACCGCATAATCTATACTGTACTCCAAAAATGGCGATAGGGAAGTGATGAAGGAGGAAGTATTGGATGTCTTCCGCGTGAAACTTGGTCGGTGAGTTTTCAATTTTGCTAGGTTTTAATTTAAATTTAAATTTTTGGTGTGATCGTAGAATTTAAAATCGTGTAATTCGTTTGCCTCTAAATTTAATATAGGACTCCAATACCAAATAAATCATTCAAATTGAAAATCGCAAATCATGTTTCTATATGAACCAATTTGTACTCGTAATTGAAATTGTTGAAATTTGAGAAATAAGAATTTTTTGAATGATTTGAAAATTTGTTTGTGCAACCTGGTATGTGTCTCGATCTTTTCCTAGTCTTGCGTAGGTGATTACTATAATCTATTGACCATCACCGCATTGCGTATTCCCCATCTCCTTGTGACTCGAATCCATTATCTCTCAAAAGCCTTGACCTTTTGAGATCTGAGATCTCGTATCTGAGTTAAGAAAAGCAAAATAGTTTTCCTTAATCTTTAAAGTTGTGGTCACAAGGCGTAATAGCTTAAGTCGATGTAAGTCAAAAAATGAATTTAATATTCAACTATTCCTACCTGTATCGTAAAATTTTCAAATTTTACTTAAGCGGTTACCCCTTATGGCCAATTCTTCCAGAATGGCAGTAGAAAGATTTTTGTATTTGTAATAAAA
The DNA here is from genome assembly GCA_963556165.1 of Tipula helvola. Taxonomy (NCBI): domain Eukaryota; kingdom Metazoa; phylum Arthropoda; class Insecta; order Diptera; family Tipulidae; genus Tipula; species Tipula helvola. Next base: position 347,068,814 of record OY744483.1, on the reverse strand, counting down.
ATAAATACAAGAAAATTTAAGAAATTTAACTCTTAAGAAAATTGTACTGCGGTTGCAGGGTTAATCATATGATACCGCGTTTAATATGTCAGATGTTTACAACAATCTACGAGGAAGGAAAAAGTAGAATAAAGGCATGGATACGGTGGGCAACCCATTTTGATTGATAAATGCGCCTGATATTATGCGCAAGGTGCCCAAATATGTTGGAACGGCCTGTACGGCAGAAGCTGTTTCAACTTCCTTCGAAAATTTGTTCCCTCTCAAAACCAATCAAAAAACTCAGGCAGGAAACAGAAAAAATAGGCAAAGTCCAGCTAATAGATTGATTTAGCATAGATTCTTAGTGGTCTAAAAGGATTTTAAAATGAGTTTAGGCTCACAGAATTTCCTGGATAAACTTCTATGGAAAATTTAATAGCTTGTTGGTTGTCGGCGGTCTGAATAAAGCTTTTTCCTATATAGTTATGGCATTATCAACTCTGATTTTGTTGCTTTCGTGTCCGCTTACGTTTCGGTTGTAACCCTCTTTTATAGTTGGTAAGCCGTGGCAAGCCATTCTACATGAAATACGTATCACTTGGAGAGAGGTGCGTTAAGTTTCATTGTTGGATAAAGTAGCGTTGGACTACTGATTCACTGGTAGTTTACTACAAAATAACACTACTTGCTAGTTTGTTTTGCCTTAGTTGAATCCGTTTATTCTACAGTAGCTCTCTTATCTTTTAACTAAGAGACGAAGCCTAGAAAAGGGCGATAGAGGTCTCTTTATGCCCGGCTTTCGAAAGGATGCAACCTCAATTATACCCGACATTTCTTTTGAGTACCTATCCATTATAAATCATAATATTTTAAAACTTTTACGTCACCCCAAAGAATTCTGAAACATGATAAATGATTTTTAGTGAATATAATCAACTTATCGGAATCTTGGCTAGACGGCATGACTTTCCATCAAGCTAAACGACGATATCCACATAATTAACGTTTTGTTGTCTTTTAATCTAATTAATGTACAACAACAAATAATTTTTTTTTAACATTAATATTCTTAACCCTTTGATTCGTCATTTATTTTAAAACGCCTGTTATTTTGCTTAAGTATCTGAGTAATTCTGAAATTTTATAATATTTTTCGAGCTAAATAACCTTTTTTGGTAGCTTAAGACTATGAGCCAACAAAGTAACACTTAAAAAATTCATTATTAGTGCATTGAATCCCAAAAATTATGTTTAAAGTGTATGTACGCAATTGTGTACAGTACGAGTCAAAGCGTTAAATTACCATCTTGATACTTCGCGCGACTCAATTTTTTTTTTTGTTGTTGAGTGTTTTATGTTGTTGCCCGTCTTAAATAATAAATCTAATTCATAAATTATTACGTCGTTTCTTATATGAAATTAATAAAATAAAAAAAAACGCGCCGATTGCATATGGCTTATTTATATAATAAGCGAGCATAATGGACGCGACATATACGTCATTTTTAAATCTAGATATCTCGAGATGCTTATTAAAATCAATCATATTATAAAAATAATCTAGGAATTTCAATCTTAAATGTTTTAATAACATTTGGTAAGTATAGAATGCTGGATAGACAAAAAAGACACTTCCTCCATCATTATTATTATGACACATTTATGCACACGATCATCACAAAAAATAATTACATTGCACGGTACAGTAATTTATAATTAGCATATCTCGCGGATATACATATATTGTATATAGAGCCGCGGCACAAAAATAAACTGCAATAAATTTTAATTTAATTTATAACAAACAAACAAAAAATTAAAGTTAAAATTAATAATGTCATTCTGCCATCTTTAAAGTCTTTTATTTATTGCGTGGCTAATTAAATTATTCAAATTTATAAATTGTACAAAGCGTGTCCCTATTTTGTTGTTTAGGTCAGTTGTATCAAACAATTAAAAATTTGATCCGTTGGCATCCGAATTTTTAATTTAAGATTAAAATTTCTAAAATTGCGCATTTTAAGGGCCTTAATAAATGCCGAAATATTCTAACATGAAATTTGTGAAAAAATATTGATCCTATCCCGAGTGGCTTCTCTTTATAAAATTCAATCTTTCGTAAATATTGCAGAAACAATTTGGAGAACCAAAGCAATTATTTAAAAAATTTCCAAACTCTATGTAGATGGCGAAATTTTGGAAAAATAATTTAATGTGAATTAAAAATTAGTTCTGATTTTTGAAAATGCAGACAAGTTTGAAGAATTTGGCAACTATTAAGATGTATCCTAGATTACCGTGGTTTATATGAACTTAAATATGACTTAAGTGTATTTTTATTGTTTTTTTAGAGTCGTTGGAGCCAGATATTCTAACAGTAGATATTCAATTTCGAAATGATTGAACCACGGAAGATTTTACAAATTTTAAAATTTTACGAAATACTTGAGTTGAAATTTGTTAAATTCGAGATTCTCATGTACTTGTGTTATAAAGTTTTTATTTGCATCTTAAAATGCTCCATAATACAAACGAGAAATTTTTAAAAACTTCAATTAAATTTGCATAAACCCACCCAAATTCGACAATTTCGATCTGAAAATTCTAGAATTCTTACCAATCTTCGACTTTTCAAATCACCAAGAAAATTTGAGTTTTTTTTCAAAATTTTGAATTTCAATTCTACCAAGTTTCGAAATGTTTGTCGAAATTTTTTTTTAGTAACAAATATTTTTCAAACCATTCGGCGGTTAGTAGCTCGATTTAAATTGTTTCATTGAAAATCACCATCAAAGAGGAAGCTATAAGTCAATATAAAAATATTGAGCGTGTTGCCGAAAATGTGAAGGAAGCTCCCGCGCAGTTGGTCCCGTGCATACGGTAAAATACGTTTTTTCCAAAGTTTGAATTGATTCAAGATTATGCAATTTGAAAATGAATTTCGGTATTATCCGAACAAATTGATATCAAGGATAACAGTGGCGTTCAGTTGTGAATACTAATAATTTACAAATCATTTATCATGCTTTAGAATTGTTTGCGCCATCGAAATAGTCAAATTATTGGTATAAACCAAACCGCACCGCTAAATTTAGCCACAATTTTTATAATCCAAAATATTTTATGTACACAATCCTAATCCAAATTAATTAAATTTAATTTCATTACAAATCTTTTAATGAAAAAAAAATATTCCTTTCCTTTTGATCTTTTGATGATTTTCCATCGTCTTGTTATGTTTAAAATAAAGTGGATTAAAATTTTAATTTGCATAGGACCGTGAAATGCATTTTTTTTTTTTTCAAATAAATTTCAAACATTTTTTTTTTAATGTTTAATTCATTTGTATAATGTAATACTATTAATAATAATAATAATAATAATATGTCTACTAGTAGTAAAAATAAGAAGAAGAAAAGATTTGTTTCTTTGTAATAAAAATAAATTTAGAATGTTGGTGCGGAGTTACATTTTATATGTATACACACTGACTTCTAAACAATAAAAATATATTTTGTCAATTAAATTAAAATTTATATTTTCTTAGAACGGTATACAGTTTGCTTGTTAAATCTTATGATTTATGTGCGATTTATGCTTGTTTGATGATTTAATTAAGACTTATATATTTTTTGAGATATTGTAAATGTTTGCGCGCGCAGCGAAATTAATGGTTGGGACAAATATGACAAATTTTTTTTGTGAAATTTTTAATTTTTAATATTTTTATTTTTTTTGGTCAGTGAACTAATTAAAAACCTATAATTCTGGCGCGACATTTACTTTATATAGTATACTATACATAAATATATACCGAATAAGTCCTGCCAGGTTAAAATAAACTGTAAGTACCCAGGCATAATTTATTTAATTCTACATAAAAACATCTAATAATATTTTATAGACGAAACTCTATCGAGCGGAAGAAATAAATTTGTTTTTATTTTGCTTTGTAAAACTAATAATTTTGCAAATATGAAATATTACTAGGCGTCTCCGGAGCAGCACATTTGATGAAAATTAACATTAAGTGCTTTACTTATGGATGTACACAAATTATAGATTTTTTTTTATTATGATTTAAAAAATATTTGTTATTCAATATTTAAATTACATTGAAAATATAAACAAGGTTGTTGTTGTTAATAATAATTACGTAATTAAATTAATTTATATAATTGAATTATGTGAATTTAATGTTATGTTATTGTGAGTCATAAGAGCCGCGAAAATCTTTTCGTTTTATATATTTTTTTTCTTCTTCCACTGGCGCTTTACATAACTTTCGGTTTATTAAAATAGAGAGAAACATCACGTTATCGAATCTTGATCATGATCCTTGTAAATAATTTCGTAACTCTTGGTCGCATTTTTTCTGAAGACCAAAGTCACACAATTAACAAAGTGGGCTTTGTCCTTTGCCCAATTAGTCGAGTAATAAGACAGATCTTATTTTTTGTAATTCCAAAATTTCAATATCCAAACCGAAATTGTCGTTCAACGGGAAGGTATTGTTGGATTATAGCACCTTTCTAACATATTGGAGTTTAGTTGGAGAAAGTTTTTTAAAAATTGTTACAATGCTAGGAACGGTCACAAGTATCCTGATATCCTTATTTGCCAGGCAATTTGTTAAGTTAGGTTCTGGTGTCTTTTACGTGATAATATGCGCTTATTTTAGTTTCAACATTTCGAGAAAACCCTTCATTGAAGGGTGGCCATTTCTAAAATTTTTTGGCATTATTGGTTGTTGTTGAAGTCCAAGAATATCCAAAAATGTTGCATACATTCGCTTCATTATCAGTTTTAAGTAATCCTGGAAGCTCAGCTTTATGACATTTTCAGCAAACGCCATAAGAACTAATACCATGAATGCATTGCATATGCGTAAAGAAATTCTAGTTTTTCAACACAACATATACCCAAATCTTTTTATTTAATTTCACCAAACACTTCTTGAAAAAACTGAATAATTTCAAAATTAGCTAAATGTTTTGAAGATCCATGATCAATTGATTAAAAGGAAATATTATCCAGGGGTGCCTAAAGCGTACTTTTTACCTGTTGTTTATGTTGATTTTGTTTAAACATTACCTGCACAAAATCAAGAATACTGCAAGATGATCATATTACTCAACATAAAACAGCTATTGGTATTCTGAACCCTACTAAATTTTCAAATTTTATGTCGAACAATTTGCGATAATATCAAAAAATTTCCTCGAATATGCAAAATTGCCAAAAATTTCTAGAAAAATTATCGAACATCTTCAACAGTTTGGAATTAATTGTAACATTATTCGAATAACAACAACGTTAATTTCGAAAGTATCGAAATTATTTCTAGGAAGTCGGGTAGCCTCAAAAAATATCACTTTGTCTGGCAACAGAAAGCAACTTCTTCTTCTTCCGCTAGCGCTACATCCCATCAACAATGTTCCTCCAAATAATTCGATCCGCCGCAAGAGAACGCCAGACACAATGATCGAGTGTATTTAGGTCCCTAGAGAAAGTCAACTTCATCTCTTGCAAATAGAGGAATATCGGGAAACATAAGTAACACCGAAAAATTCGAATAAGGTGAGAATTCTAGAAAAATATCGATAGTCACAAAAAATGTCGAATTTCCCGAAAAACTCGGAACAAGCTCAGGATCCTGGAATAATTTTAAAAAATCAAGAAATCACTAAGAATCTCATAATGCAGATATCGCTAGACATCATTGTAAGATTATAACTTAGTGCTATGCTTATTTCAACTTTAATCTAAAGTCGAAAAATCTTTAATAATATCTGTTACATAATACTCAGTGTCAAACAAATCTCGAATTTATCACTTAACCACTATCTAAATTCCGAACCAACTTATACCGATGGTTGCTTGAGGTATGTATTGATAAATGCTAGATCTCTCCGCAAAAACTTTGAAAATATTGGTAACTTTCTAAAAACACTGAATGCGCAACCTCACATTATTGTGATTACAGAGATATGGATTTACAGCAACGAAGTACCGTTTTTTACAATACCCGGGTATGAATCTTTTTTTTTGTTGTAGGGATGAAAATAGGGGTGGTGGCATTGCAATTTATGTTGTTGGCTCTATTGTTGCAATAGAGGAAGAACAATTTAATTTGCATGGTACTAGCTTCATCGTGATTGATTTAACACTTTGTCATGAATTCGTATCTATTATAAAGATAAGAAATATATTTTACAAATATCCTAGTAACAATTACTTTAAAGAAAGATTCAAATATTTTCGAAATCAAGTGTTCGAAGGTAGTTGAATTTTGGAACTGAGGATGGAAGAAACATTCCGAAACTAGTCTTCCATGTAAATCGAATTATATTGTTACGTTTAAGGCGGATATTACATTATCACATTTATATAGTTATATAAATATAATTATATTTTTTTACAAAGGAAATATTGTTATATTTAGCTTCTTGAAGCTAAATATAACAGTATTTCCTTTGTAAAAAAATATAATTATATTTATATAATTATATAAATGTGATAATGTAATACCCGCCTAAGAAAGAAATTTAACTTGGTTTTTTTAAAATAAACATTTTTTAATATATAAAAGAAGTTTTTTTATAATTTTTTTTTTTTTTTTAAATTTACAAAAGTTTTTGTTTGTGTATTTAAAAATTTATTTTTAAAAAAGTGAAGCCAAAATAAAATATTCGAATAGAATTAAACTACGGTTTATTTTTATCATAAAAAAAAGAAACCAAGTAGTTTATACTAAAAGAAAACTTATGTCAGCGTATAATCTTGGTGCACTCCAACAGTCTATAGGTAATTCCAAAGCGACTTGGATAGTTCTAAAAAAAATGATATTCAACAAAGATGACAACACCGGTAATCCAATCATTGCAGGGACTAACGACATGGCGGAAGTCAAGCATGATTCATACGACATTGCTAATACTTTTAATCACTTCTTTATAAACGTTGGAAACATAACTGAAGGAACAAATAGGCATAATACAATGCCTCATTTTTCCAGTTATTTAAAATATGATAGGCTCCCTAAACTTAAATTATCGGTTACTGATTGTTCTGAAGTTTCCACAATAATAAAAAATCTTAATCAAACTGCTGCTTCAGGATATGATGCAATTTCAGCGAAATTTGTTGGAAAATGTCAGCTTTATCTTATCCCCATTGTCGTTAGATTGATAAATAATGCCATAAATGATGGCCACTTTCCGGACAGTCTCAAGATTTCAATAGTTCACCCTGTCTTCAAGGCGGGCAATAAAATGGTTCCATCTAACTATCGCCCAATCTCTATTTTGAATGTTTTCTCAAAAATATTTGAGAAAGTAATTGTAGTTACAACCAATTTGGATTTGTCGAGGCGTCTAGTACACAATCAGCGGCCTATTCTGTTCTCAATGAAATCTTATTGGGACTGGAGGGCAGGGATTATGTATCGATGCTCTCCATAGATCTTAAAAAAGCTTTCGACACATTGCCACATAAAATATTACTTTCGAAAATTTCGAAGTTAAATCCTTCCTTAGCCGCTATCTCCCTTCTAGTGTCTTATTTCACTAGCCGAGTCCAATACACCGTTGTAAATGGCATTAAAAGCGAACCGTTGACAATGATATCTGGTGTACCGCAAGGATCTATTCTTGGCCCAATTTTCTTTAACTTTCTCATTAATGACATGTTCAATATTGACTTATTTGGAAAACTTTTTATGTATGCGGATGACTCAGTTTTAGTTTATAAAGCGTCAGATGCACAAACCCTTCTTGATCAAATGGCAAACGATATTACTAAAGTCGAGTACTGGTTGAGTGCTAATAATAGCCGCATTTCTTGACGCATTAGTGATCCGGATCAGATCAAAGTTTACATTGAAAACAACAACAAAAATTTATTTTTTGTTGTTGTTTTCAATGTAAACTTTGATCTGATCCGGATCACTAATGCGTCAAGAAATGCGGCTAATATGTGCATGAATAAAACAAAAACTAATTATATAATTTTTCAGAATAAAAAATTTCCTGCACATTTTCCCTGTTACTTAGAAGTAAATGATATGATAATAAAATATTGCAAGTTGCAACTGCAACTTATTTGGGACTTGTCATTGATCAGAACCTGAAATGGAAGGAACATGTACAGAAAGTCAAAAAATCGATATGGCCTTATGCATTTGCACTAAAAAGAATAAGAAGTCACATTGATGAAAGAACAGCCTGGCTAATCTATAACGCTTATATTAACTCTAGATTAAGTTATATGAGCTCGCTGTGGACCACTGCATCAAAAAATTCCATGGAAAGTCTCAGGGTTTTGCAAAACAGGATCAAAAAAAATATTAAATGCCTCCCAATACTAACATCGACTAAATCTCTGTATTCCCTCAAAACACTCCCTTTAGAGATTCTTGGAAAATTTCAATTATTAGTATTTATTAAAAAAGCTCAGATGGCTCTTACGAAATGTAATATAAGGCCTAGAACCACATCTGAAATACATTCTTATGATACAAGAAGTAATACTGGTAAAACATTTTATTTAGCTACCGTAAGTACGTCCCGCTCCCAAAATAATCCATTTTATTTGGGCTCCGTTCTATTTAATGAGCTTCCACATGCTATTAGAGTTAAGTTAAACATCCGGAAATATAAATGTCTTCTGAACGAGCACCTGATCACAAAATGGTTGAACGACTAATAAGAGAGATCTAGTAGAGGTTCAATTGTATGCCTAGTTAGCACAAGAATCAGATCATGGGTTAAGTTGTCTTGGCTATACAAAGGAAATATTATTAAATACAATATTTGCAATACAAATTATGATCTATTTGTACCTTAACCACATTACAATCATCCAGCACATCGCTAATCTCATTACTCTCATTGTCGTATTCACTCAAATTCTCGATGAGCATGTAATCGTATTGTGATTCGCTCCAACATTATCGAGCTTATTGAATATATCAATAACAGCACGTGGAATTACACCCATATTTTCATCAAATTGACCACCAGCACGTGGAATTACACCCATATTTTCATCAAATTGACCACCAAACGTTGTTCCCATAGTATGCGTTTTTCCAGATCCAGTTTGCCCATAAGCAAATATAGTTGCATGCTATGCTAGTCAATTGGACCATTGTTACGGTCATAGGAAATGGAAAATCATTTAGAACCCATTTCCCAATCACATTATTACTCGATGACACTATATACCAGAGTACACAGAGAACTACCACGGAGAAAACTTGCCGTGGCGTTCCCTTTTTCTCAACCATTTTTTGCGAGCTACGATTTTCACTTATATCTATTTACACACCATACACACACACACACACGCACGCACACTTATAAACTATAAAAATTAAGCACAATTTTCACTTATTTCGATTCATTTTCATGGGGAACAAATTAAAATTTAATAAAATCAGTTGGTTTTCCCTTCTGTCAGATCGTAACTCGCCGTTCAATACAGTTTGGTGACAGTACACAAATTGACTGACGTTGCCAATTTCTCAAAATCTAAAAATAGTGTTGTATACGTAACAATAAAATGGACTAGAATATCACATAATTTCGTACACTGTTATGTTTTTACCACTTTCACTTTTTGTGAAACCCACTTTTTTCACGTCGGGGATTAAATATTTATGAGCTTCAACTAAACCTCCAACTACACATAACCTCCAACACACATATTAATAAAAATATATTTATGACAATTAGAGATGACAATTTAGTCTATCAAAGTCGTTATCAAAGACATATCATTCGAGTTTTAATATAATCGGACAAATGTCGATGAGTTCGATAATCTGTGTGATATTATACATCGCATTAATTCCTGTACGGCTGTATTGGAGACACATTGTAATGAAAGTTTGTCTTTTATAGCACTTCCCAATTTTTTTCAGTTTTTACGACTTTCACTTTTTAAAACGCATTATTGGTCGTTTCCACATGAGTCGTATTCATGATATCATGAACAAGTAAAAAACGTTTCCACACGAATGTTGCATTTTACCCAAAAACTGGTTTTTTGTTTATGTATGTATGAAATATTTCATTTTCGTATTATGTTTGGACTTGACAAAAAATTTTTGTTTTGTTTCTTTGTTTGTGTTAGTAATGCAAATCGAAAATCGAATAATCGAATCGATAAATGTGGCTAAATAATAAAATAAAATGTTTCCCATAAATCATATTTGAAACAAACCATACAAAATCCATAATTCTCATAATTTATTACCATAATTAGATAAAAAAGAAATTAAAAAACTTCGCCAATATTATGAATATAAAATATGTACATACATAAATATGCTTCGATAAAATGACACAATATCTCGCATAATAAAGATAAACTCTTCAAGATTTTATTGCATCTTTTATATGTATTAAGTATATACATCTTGTGTTGCGTCTTTTTAAGTCGATCTTTTATTTTTCTTATTTTAAACACAATCAAATTATTGTCAGTTTCTATTCAACTCATAAAATCCAGAACTAATTTTTTTAACTTAAAATTTTTTTGCGATAGATAAGTGGAATTTCGATTTACCAAGAATAAAACAGAGTACTTCGTATTGTATTCATTCCATGTTTGTACTTACAAATGTGTACCGAGTATTTTTCTGTTTCATTTCAACTAAATATATCAACACACATATTAATTTACTTGAGAAATACAATTTTTATGTGCGCATAGAAAATAGTAATGAAAAAAAGAAAAAAGAAAACAATTTCCACGAAAAATTTATGTTTTCCAAACAATGATATGTGCGATACTGCCGCATCTGAGGGTTTGTATCTCTACCTGACGTCCCAGAAAATGTCAGTGAAAAAATCATGGATACCTTCAGTTTGTTGTTATTCTAGAAGAGAACCAACGTTAATTAACCTGCATCCTATGTCCGAGAATTTTTTTTTCCTTCAAATACGTTGAACATTTATATAATACTTCTTAAAGTGTGAGACCAAGTCAGATTTGGAAACCAATCGTTTATTTTTTTATTCAAATATTTTTAAATATCACAAACCATATGTAAAAATATTGAGAAAATATTATATTAAATCAAAGGGGTTGCATATTTTTCAAATTGAGTAGCGCGAACGCTCCTTTGAAACTGTATACCATAGTACATAAACATAACATAAAACGACAACATTACATCCACCTACAACATATTTATGTGTAGAAATTTGAAAACAATAAACCCATAACCAAAAAAATAATAATAAAAAATTGAAAATAAAATTCTTTAAGATTAAGACACTTATATACAATATGAAAATGATTTATTGCCTTTGGGTTAAATTTTTAATTTTATTGTTTTTGATATATATTTGGGATATTGTATACAGTTTTTTTTTTTTGTAAAATTAATTTATAGTTAGGGTGTGTAAACTAGCACATATTATATGTATGTACGTACAGTTTCCTTCCCTCTTAGAGATTTTTTTTTAAAATAATTAATGTATTTTGAAGTGGTTGATTACTTTTTTGTCCAAATACTTACACACCTCTAGATGATTTTCTTCCCTCTCCAAAACACTTAAATTATGTATTTTTAATTTCCTATGCTCTTTATTGCCTTCACATGCTCGCAGATCGAAACTGAATTGCAAACTCTTAACAATTTCTCCTCTTCTTATAAATATTTATCAATTTGGAATATACCAAAATAATTTAAAAAAGTTTGAACATAGTAACCGCATGTATGCGTTAAATACAATAACATTGAAATTGTTAAAAGTTTAAAAAAGGGGGATGTAAAATTCGCTAATACTTACAAGTGCACGTTGATTCCTATATATTGGAAAAATCAGTGTAATAAAAATTAGCAGTTCAGCCTGATGAGATGTACTGAAAGATGATTTATTTTTCACATGCTCGCAGATCGAAACTGAATTGCAAACTCTTAACAATTTCTCCTCTTCTTATAAATGCGAATATCATCGATGAGATTATATCCGAACCATTTTTCGCGAGGCTTCGCATGGTAAGAAGCCGTACGTACGTATATGTATATCTAAAAAGGGTTAAAAGTGAAATTAAATATTTGCTACTTCATAAATTGCAAGGCATCTGTACATAAACGACGACTAACATTTTGTATAACAACAACACTTTGTATATTATTATGTTTATAGCATAACAACGGAAATTCCAGACATTATTTTGACAAAAAACGCGATAACAACAACAAATATTGGTATTGTTAATGATATATGTACTATGATATTTGTCTGGAATCTGGATGATTTTATTTAAAAAAATTCGTTTAACATTTTTATTTTTTTTTTGTCTTAAATCAAACTCAATTATGGATGTGATTAATTGGTACCAGTTCAGTTTTTCCCTAACTAAAAAAAAATTGTGGTAATTTAAAATTAATGCAATTCTTATTCAACAATTATTTGTTTTAATAGCTTAACACAAGGAATTTAGCTGGTAATTTAAAATGAACTTTTTCGCTAAAGATTTAACCGAAACACCGTTCTATGCTGCTTATTGTTTAGTTTCCTGAAAAGAACACCACGGCCTTTATCGTATATAATGTAGGCAAAATATACAGCACTAAGGCAGTTCTTATTCTATTCGAAGAGAAAATAAAATATTATTGTTGTTTCGGTGTGTTGCTAGGTAGTCCTGAATTTCAAAATAATTCGAGGGTCTTCATCTTATCTTCTCGAGGACACTTGGTGTACTCTGATCCTCATAGATCAATGCAATACATCTTCATGAAGATCCTTAATTTCGTGAAAAATATATTCCGTTGATCGGTGAGCAGCATTTGCAATTATTGTAAAACAACAACTTTTTTGTTTGTAAGTCACAAAGTTAAGGATCTTCAAATATGCCGTTGATAGACCAAAGACCCATGTACGATGTTTACGTAAATTAGTTGCGAAGTATTTTGTCATATTTTAAATTTAAATCTTAGCTTAATTCTTCATTTCCGGAAGCCGGAGAGTTTTTTAAAAACGTTTTTTACCATTACTGTAGAAAGTAACATTTTGCTAATAAATTTTGAAGTAAAGTGGAACCCTGGTAATACGACCATATTTCGTCACGAATTGGTTGTATACCGAAGCAACCTTTCCCATAAGAAGCCATGTAAAAAGAATTAATCCGTTCCCATGTGAAAAATGTACCTGTACATGTATGTACAATATATGTTTTTGTGATAAAAATAAGAATAACCGAATTTTGCGTCGTATAAAATAGGGTTGTATACCGAATCTTGCGTCGTATACCGAGCAACATTTTCTCAGCCAAAAAGGTCGTATACCGAGATTGTCATGTACCGGGGTGGTCGTATACCGGGGTTCCACTGTACAAAATGAGTGTTTTCTGATTATTTCTTTATTCATGTGCACATTTAACATTCGTTTGTTTCCTTTTATTAGATATTTATGCACAACATACTTTTCATAGAAAAATTGAATGGGTGTATAACTCGAGCACACATTTTCCGGAAGCCTCGGCCCAATACGGTTCTTAGCACTCTAGAAGAACACAATACTTTGGAAAATAAATCTGCCTGTGAAAATGAGATTATTTGATTTTTTAGAAAATAGATAATATTTGTGATTTTCTTAGCTTTCGGTCCAGCTTCTTGGTATGTACTGTTGGGTAGAGCTTTTTTGCATGATTTTATTTTATTTTTTTTCAAAACTTTTGAGATTTTACTGAATTATTTTAATGTGGTTTTCGAGATTTTTCGGGATTTCTGAAGGTTTTCTGAAATTTTCAGGATTATTCGATTGTTTCGGAGATTATCCTAGAATATTCGGAACTTATGGCATTGCCCTGAATTATTACAGATTTTGTGAAATTTTCAAAATTTTCGAGATTGTTTGAGATTTTCGAGATTATATCAGAAAGTATTCTATACTATTCGGAGCTTCCGAGAATATTCGAGGTTATTTGAAATTCTTCGAGGTTTTACTAAGATTATTGGAGATTTTATTTTATTCAATTGTTCGGGGTTATTCGGAAATATTTGGGATTTTCGAGAATTCAGAATTTTTCGAGTTCTATTCGTGCCTTATTTAATATTATAAAATAATAATAAATAATCTAAACTCAAAAATAATTGTCTAAGTAAGTTATGATTTAGTGAAAGAACAATCCAAGTGAGGCGTTTTTTTCACTCAAGCGTACAAAGTTCAGGAAAAGATGATCATATCAATTCCCCGAAAGAAACAAACATTCACTGTATCTGCTATGTATATTGTTCTTCTACTCACCGATTCAATTAAATATGCTGGTTTAAATTTGAAAATTTGATTGTGTGTTTCATAACAGCAATATTCATGGCAGATTTTAACTTAAACTTTGTTGATTCGAAAATTTTCTTAATGTTACTACTTGAATATTATCATAAAATTGTTGACCTGTTCAGTGAATTTAGTGATAAATTGACTCAAACCCTATATCAAATTTTTAATTATAAATAATATGACCGAATTGATGAGCATAAATATTCCGCTTGGGGCGTTGCCGTTGATCCGTCTTACTAATTTTATACATGAATAATTCAACTGTAGTCATCATGGATGAGTAAACAATAATTATTATTTGGATTACCATTTGATGCCTGCACAGATTTACAAAACCTGAATAATGCATCTATATATAAAAAGCACTCAAATCTAAACACCTACGGTGGAACTTAATTTCAGAATTAATTATCTTTGTTTACCATTAACAACAGTTACACTAGTCTAAACTCTAAAAACAGTTGCATTTATCACTATACATGTACGTGCAATGAATTCAAATATATTCAAACGAATCTGCATATTTAATCCAGCCTAACTGTGAGGTACACAATAAACTCTATAAAGTAATAATCATATAAAACCCTTATGATGATACATTCAAATTTTTCTTCTTATAATCCTCTCACGTACACTAAAAAGGATTAACAAAACACAGCAAAAAATATAAATAAAATCATAAAAACACTCAAATTTAATATAATTCGACAGCTATATACTCTCATACTATACTCGTAGAGTCGTAGACTTCTAAAATATAAGATGGAAAACAGTTGTCTCAAGACCAAATACTCAAATACGCGAGATGAATATGTAATTAACAAGTAAATAACAACAAAAAATTTCTTTTTTATCATCTTTAAAGTTCATTTTTTTTTTACTTATATTTTACATATTTTGATTTATAATCAGACACATGGTTATTTTATTATGATACGCTGGATGCGAGGATAAAGATCAATAGTGAGGATTACATCGTAGTCTGTTTGTTTTGAAATTACGGGGTATTATTTGATTTAAAATTCAATTTTCCATTTTCAAGCGTGTGTTTGTTATATATAATACTCTTACGTATGTCGGGAACGGGGGGGGGGGGGGGCGTTCTCATTATAATATGTTGTAATTATGGATTTGTCACGTTTATTTGAATGAAAAATTGATTAAATTTATAAAATTAGATCCTTGCTCAGTAAATATTTGTAAAGTTTGAACGAATAGATTTATGACTCAAATTCATTAAAATTAACTCAAACTGCATAATAATCGATACTATTATATGATTATCTTGAAAGAATCCGGATATGGTTTGCTGTTTTCATCCAGAACTACGATATATTCTCACAAATAAATGGTATTTAGTGAATTTGTAGTTTGTACGGTTATTACGAATTTTACTGCTCAATATACTTATTAATCGATATCATGAACGCAATATTTATAAAACATATGCATTCCACACGTTTTTAATTGCTATCGTTATTGATATCGTTTATTACGAATTTTGGGGTTTAATGGCTACACCAATAAATTCAAAATTTTGTTTTTTTTTTAAGAACCACTCGATTGATTATCTTTTAGCTTGTAATTTACAGAGATTTTTTTTTGTTTCCTTTCCTTTATTTTACTTTTGATAGTAATAGCTGCATTTCTTGACGCATAGTGATCCTGATCAGATCAAAATTTATATGTGAAGCAACAACAACACATGATCCAACATTCATTTTGGATCACAAATGGTGATCTAAAAATTAGTTCAGCTATTAAAATGTAGTTGAACAATATTTTGTAAAGCGACAAAGAATAAGATGAATACAGTACGAGTATGAAGAGGAAGATTCAAAACAAAACGAGACAGAAAATTGAAATTTGATGTTTGTTTGTTTTACGGATTTTGGTGTCGTTTCATGAGACATGATCTGATCTGGATCAGAGCAAACGTCATGAAATCCAGCTAATGTGTGCTTGCCGTGTATGCTTGAGGACATTAAGCAAGTAATTGCTAAGCGCTGCCGTTTAACATAAAAAAAATATTACAATACATTTCGCCGAAACCACGCTATAACCGATATTTTGAAACTGCGTTAGGAAAGCCAAATTTTTTAATTCAGCTTATTTTAATTTTTAGTTATCAATTGTTTTTGCAGAACATTAAATTTAATTACCGCTTATAACGAATTAATTAATTAACTATATCTTTCGTTTAAAATGTAAGAACTACCTATTTTTCTTTTATTTTATGTTTAGAAAAAGATTTTAACAACTTTTACCCAAACTACTTTCTATGTAAACGATATTTTACATTCCGTTAAAAATTGGATGTTCAATTCTTATATTGCGAACTGGGACTGACCAAACGGCACAGTGGTTAAAGCTGCGGCTACGGGATTCATCACCTTTCATGTCAGCACTATAGGCTGGCATGAAACAATGCAATGTGCAGGTGATCGATTTGGCTACTGCGACGTAAAGTAGGACAGTAAAATGAACTGCGCAAGAGTTGGGAGTACCTTTTTGAGCCCTAGAAAAAGATTGCATAGATGAAAACATAAAAAAATGTATGGTTGGATAATATTTATAGACAATTGAAATCACCGTTTATTGTAAATTTTTGGAATATATGCCATTTCCTACCTAAATTATTCACTTTATTAATACTATGTATTTCGAAAATATTAACTTCCTAACGCATTGTGGCATTTATACAGCTTGTTCTATTTACATTCTAATAAACTCATTAAACTGTCAAAAAAAAAATTTATACAGTTTATATTGATGCCAGTTGGTCTCTTTATTATTATTGTTGTAAATAAAAAATATTTTATGATTTATTTAGAGATACAGAAATCAGTTTCATTTTATTTATATGTACTATTGTACATATGTATAAGCGCGTGGCGGATGGGACACAACTTTCTTTGTGCGTTTTAACGAGTATTTATATCATACTTATATAGAAAGAATGTTACACTTATCTACTAGTACAGTTTGTTTAATATATGTGTATAATTCTAAAAAAATTGTCCATGTTGGTTGATTAATTGGTTTATTATTGGACGTTTGCATATATTTAAATCGCAAACATATTATATTAAATTAACAAATTTGTATTCATTTCAGGCAAACAGTTGGAAATTTATTTTTATTGGTATATACATAACATACCTAATTCAGTAATTTTTATATCAAATTGTAAATAAAATAAAAATTAAGATAATTGTTCTGGTTGAATGAATCCGCTTCTTATGTCAATATATACGAGATATATAGGTTTGGTCGAAATAAAATTGTCTTTGTTGTTGATTTCTTTCTAAGATTATGATGTACTAACAAGCATAAATAGACCGTAATGAAATAATTTAAACATAATTGCAAGGTTTGTAGCATACATTTTCGAGGATAAATCGAACAGATGAAATAATAGGTAAATACAGTTGGTATGCTTAGCTGTTATAAAATTCGTCGACCTTTAGTAATATGAGTGCTCCCCCTTAATATTGGAATGTATCATGCTTTCTATTTTATTACTTCACTATAAACGTAAAAATGCATTATAGATAGAAGAACAATTAATTTACGATCTTTCTTCTTTAAAAAAATCTTAATTGTCTTCACTTAAAATACGAAGAAAATTTACGATTCTACCAATAGTTATGCAGCTGTGTGTGATGATTTTATAGTCACCATATACCATCGATATATGTCTTTTATAGTTTTCTTTTGTTTTATAATATATAATATATATTATACACTCTGACATATACTTTTATATAGTATAAGTCGAAACGAAGATTTTTTTTATTATTTTTATTTTAATTGTGATGGAATGCGCTGATTCTCTTAATTCAATCTAATTTAGATGACTGACTTAAGTTGCTTTTATGTGGAATAAAAGGCTTATTGCGGAATTGTGGTTAGTTTATGCGAGATTAACAATGGGTTCACCTAATTTAATGTTTAAAGGCTAGCTAAAATTGGAATTTTAGTAGGAAGATTTATTTTTACTTTTCGCACTAACAACGAAGTTATTCTAGCTAAGCGTTGTGATCGCGAAAAAATGTTGTTCCAGATTTTCAAATTTCTCGACGAATTAGGTTAACAGTACTTCAAAACATCGATTAAAAATGTCGTGTCGGTCCTTCCATCCTTCTAGCCATTCATTTATGTTATTATTGTTTTGCCTCCCGTTCTCACAAACATTAATAGTTTTGGTCGATATTTTGTAAAAGATAGATTTTAATAATAAACAGTTTGTGTTAACATTTGAGTCCGTTCGCGTCTAGAATAGAAGGGGTTGTAGGAGAAGAGAAAGTTGCCAAACAGATTTTTTCAAAAACGAGAACGACAATTTGGTTTATTTCAGATATGTGGCAATTCACCATCTACCTGCTTTCAAAATTTAAAGTCAGTATTTTGAAGTATTGCGTTGGGATCAGTTTAAGAAAAATCAGCAAACAAATGGTGGTTAATGGATGGTCTACCCAAGTAAAAACACGAAAATTGAGGTTGTTAGATTTTCGAATGTTTCTGACACTTCTCGACATGAACATTCATTTGAACAACAGTACAAAGTGGAAATAAGCAATAATTTAGATTAAACGCTGAAAATCGCGTTATAATTATTACTTTATTGAACATTTTTAGAAAATTTGTGATTATTGCAAATGTATGGCTAGTTTAAGCCAACATAAAATTTCGAATTAAGCTCTAAAGAGAAAGAAGGATACTTTTTTTACAGACGCGTTTAAAAAAAGGTGCCTTAAAACACAACAAGTCACTAAAGAACGTTCTAAACTTAGCCAAAATATGGGGCCCCATGCAAGTAACTGTAACGGTTTGGGTGGTGTACGATGTCAAAAACAGATTGAAATTCTTTAGCAATTTGAGTGTGGACTTTTTAATCGCACCCATTCTCGCATACCCATTCGGCCTTAGCTATTCTGAATCACAATTCGACACGCAAACATTTTAGCAATTTATAAAGGAAATTGCAATAGAAGCAGTGTTCATCATTCAAACACAGAGTTGGATGTTATAATGCTAATAGTTTGAAACTCATTTTTGGCATACCATAACACTTGATTTTCTTAACCACAAAATTAATCCGATTCATACATATATTCTGCTGTCTGAAGATCGAAATGTTTCCTTTTGCTCAGGCAACCAAGAACTAGTCACAAGACGGAAAAGAACTTAAGTGCGAATTAATTCAAGATATAACCAGAAATGTCAAACCTTGCTTACCTTGCCAAAATTGTAAAATCGAAGGCTTATTAACGTGTTGGCCTAAACCATCAATTGAACTGGTTTAAGGATAAAACAAAAAATCAGTCAAACCTTCAATCAAGGACATCAATTGTCGATTAAATGCATCTCTGTTCCAAAATCTAATTACAGGTTGAAATCTGCGAAATTCGATGTATCGCTGTAGGACGTAAGAACAACAAGAATATTTAAACTCAAGTTGCCTACAGAATAAATGCCTGGTTTACTGGCCGCCCAGAACCCTTTTCTCCAAACTCTTACTCTGAAACTGATATTAAGGAAACGTCAGTTGCATGTTATTCTGCGATGTTATGCCCATTTAGGCATCCCATCAAAATTATTCCCTATGTGCAAGCTATTAATGAATCGATGGATTTGCGGTGGGGTAACTGAAGAAACCCTAATTTCTACCTTCAAACTAACTTTTGAATATTGTCATATTGTTGTAAATCGCACAGATATTCCTAGGACCAATGCTTCCAAAATTACTGTAAGCCATCCCAAGTAACAATTTGAAGCAAATGTTTCTCTAATGTTGCTCTGGATGGATTACCTAACAGGCATAGTTTGCTTATGAGTGCTTATGATTTAAGAAAATTCTCCTTTTTAACGAATGAGTTCTTTTCGTTACATGGGATGCCAGCACCACCCTTTGTGGTGTCACTACTGTCACTATAGGTGTTATTAAGCCACTGGCATTGAATTAACATTCGCTTTGACTAGCGCATAAGTAAAGTGGTTAAATCTTCTTAGGTGCAATTAACGGCACAGTGGATACCCTCAGAGGAGTTAACTTCAGTGCAATACATTAAAATTTCCGCATGGTTTTCAGATTCGAATATTGTGTCCTTATAAAATTGGTATAAGTCATTGTCGCTCAACAGAATAATCCAACGTCATCTACGGAAAATAAATGTGTGATACCAACGTCTTCTACGGAAAATAAATCTGTTGTGCCAGAAATCACAAACGACTTTCAAAAGAGTGAAACCACGAGTCTAGGCTATAGTATCCCACGCAATTCATCCCGCACAATTTATCCCCGTTATCAATTCAACCCGCACAATTCATCCCTCGAAATTCAAATCTAAAGCCCCTCGGAGAGCTAAGCGGGGGGGTCGCTACGCTCCCTCCGCTTAGCCCTCCGAGGGGCTTTAGATTTGAATTTCGGGGAGGGAAAAATCTATTATTATTTATTTATTTTTAAAAACAAACAAAGCTGGGGATTTAAAGTCGCTATAAATTCTGGAAAAGGGAGATTTAAAATCGCTCTAAATTCTGGAATAGGGAGATTTTAATTTTTAAACGAAAATAAACAAAAATTATAAATCCTGAAAAATGGGTCGCTACGCTCTCCCCGCTTAGCCCTCCGATGGGCTTTAGATTTGAATTTCGGCAGACGTAGGAGCCGGGATCAGTAAACATATCGCACTGCATGCTGTACGTAGGAGCAGATTATATAGAATCTATTAATGATCTATTAGTGATATGTGTCCAACCCTAATTTAACTTAGAATTGTAGAGGCTAACGGCTTCCGTAACTCTCACGGGCACATTTTGAATTTGGGATGAATAACCATAAGGGATAAATTGTGCGGGATGAATTGCTCTCAGGGATAAATTGTGCGGGAAGAATTGATTTGGGATGAAATGTGCGAGATGAATCAGCCGGTTACCGAAACCACCAATGATCCAAAATCGTTGCTGTATTTTGTGAATTGTACATTTCGAAAATGCTTTCTATGAACCGAAAGCGGCCATCGCCACGTTATACACCGGTGTGGTCAATAAAGAGATTCATTTTCAGATTGTTTGACTTAATTTTGAATCTGTACTTCTAATGAACGATTTCTTCCAATGTCGGTTCATTAGATTTTCGGTTTTTAACGGTTGACGTTACGGATGTGTACGGGTTGTTTATTCAGATTTTAGCAAGACCTTTGACAAACTTGATCACAAACTACTGTTGGGTAAATTAGAGTCTTTGGATTGTAATAGTCTACCTATTAGGTGGATTAAGTCGTACTTAGATTGTAGAACTCAAATCGTTAAGATTGGGAATTACACGTCTAGATTGATTCATGTAACGTCAGGGGTTCCCAGGGAAGCCATTTGGGTCCCCTTTTATTCATTTTATTTATTAATGACGTGGTTGACTGTATTAAGTATTCTGAAATTCTTATTAATATATATTCTTATTATAAAATTTTTAAAACTATTTCGAATATTCAGGATGCAGTGGATTTACAATCTGATTTATCGGATATTACAAATTGGTGCACTTGTCATAATTTATTATTGAATACTAAGAAGTGTAAAACAATGCGATTTTCCCGTAGAAGGAATGATTTGAACTTTAACCACAGAAAATTATATAATAATATAAAATTATATAATTATATAATTTTCTGTGCTTTAACTACGAATTGCTTCTTAATGACCATAGAAATGAGAAAGTGGATACTTTCAAGGATTTGGGTATCACTTTTGCCTCTAATTTATTATTCCACATTCATATACAGGGCATTGTTTCTAAGGCGTTTTCCATGTTAGGCTTTGTTCGACGATTCTCTAAAGACTTCTGGGATCCTTATGCGATTAGAATCTTGTATATTTCGTTAGTGCGTTCGCAATTGGAGTATGGTGTAGTTATTTGGGACCCATTTTATCAAGAATCTTCGGATCTTATTGAAATGGTGCAAAAACAGTTTTTAAAATATGCCTTGCGTAGATTACCGAGGGACAATCCTTCTTATAGGGATGTAAACTTTTAAGATTGGAACCTCTCTCTATTCGTAGAATTGCGACGTGTGCCACTTTTGTACGCGATCTCCTCGTTTGTAGGATTGATTGTAGTGCGATTCTACATTTGTTTTCTATTTACGTTCCAACACGTATGTTACGATCGAGCGGGAATTTTGTTCTTAAATTGCCAATACGGAAGAGTAATTTATCTAGGAATGAACCTGTTTATATTGTCTCGGTTGCTTTTAATAAAGTACGATCGATTTTTGATTTTAATTTGTCAAGAGAATCGTTTAAGGTTTTGATGTCTCATTTTCTTTGTGATTTTTGGTTAACTGTTTAATTTTTGTATTTTTACTTGTATTGTACTTTTACTTGTATTGTACTTAAGTAATATTTCAAATTGTAACCAGTTTTTTTTTAAAGTTGGTAAATAAATAAATTGATAACCTAGATTTCGATTTTCAGAAATTCCTGTGGAACCTGTCTGAACTTTCCAGCCGATATGTAGTTTTAGAAATTGCGTCTGTGCTAACCTGTCTATCATATAATTTCCTTTCCTTCCGCTGTGTTATGTGTAAAAACGGTACACAGAGGCCCTGGAACCTCCGGGAGACTTGCTAAAAGCATCGTCGTGTATTGCAAACAATCAATCAATACATTAATCTGTAGAATGTCCGATTTTAGAGATAAGAATTGGGAATTGAAGAAGATATTAATTAAATTAGATATTAATGTCGATCTAACCATTCTAACCTCCCATTTTATACCCAAAAAAAACGATCATTCGAATTTACCGACGGAATTTTACAAGAAAAATGTCAACTCATTGTTACACAGCTGCTTCAATTATAAATCGAGTGCCCTACACAGTAATGTTCCGTCAAATTAACGGCAATACAAACATTGTGACCTTATACAATACCACAATTCCCCCACAAATTAAAAATAAATTATAATTAAATCCCTCGCTCTCTTCCATCTCTACAAATTTTTATAAACGTATACATACTAAAAACAATTAAATAATTAATTAATTAAATAATTTTTGATAATACATAAGACCACCAGTCTATATATCAAACTCTCCGATATTTTATAGGTTTTTTGTTGAACCCAATCCAAAAATAATAAAATAAAATTCCATACCGCGTAGCATGTAAATGTACATACTCGTGTTTATAAGTACCACATGCTACATAAATAATAACAATAAACAACAAATGAAAATATTGGAAAATTTTTGAAATTTTTCATAAATGCAGAAAAAAAACTAGAGACTGAATGAAAGTTTGCCAAAAAAAAAATTCTGTTTTTTTATTACAAAAATTATACACTAAGCGCGCTGATATAAGCGACGGCACGTCTTCAAGAAAAAATATTTTTTTTAATTTTTTTGGTTTTAATTAATCCGAAGGGTGGAATTTATAATGATACTGAACTAATTTATCTTTAATTGAAAATAAAAACAGACGGTTTAATATCCGGTTTGAAACCACAACCAAATCAATCACGTTCCCCCTTTGGAGTATACGCGGTAACGATCTTTGAGTAGTGTTTTTTTTTTGTGTATGGTAAAATTAAATCCAAAGTACCTGATATTGTGGTATTCGATGCATTCGGCTCTGTAGTTTTTGTATCCTCATTTTTTGATAGGGACGACGATGATTTTCCTGGCACACAACTAGTTGCTTTTTTGGATTTCCACAATTTCATTTTTTTTTATTTTGTATTATTTTGTAGTTTAAAATTTTGTATTCAAATATTTCTTAGAATAATTTGTTACATAACACTTATAATTAATATTTTGTTTATTCTTAATTAATCGAAAATAATAAGTCACACGTAATAAAAAAATATTTTTCACAAATTTTCATAATTTTTATCTTTATTAATAAAAACACACACACACACAACACAAAAATTACAAAAAAAAAAAGAAGAAAAATCACCCAAAATTATTTTATTTTGTTGTTTTGTTAATTAAATTTCACAAATTTTTTCGATCGGTACGATCAACCGCGATTTAAACATAAAATGAACTAAAATTTACAAAAAAATATACTTTAGTCTCTTATATACAAAATAGAAAATCTTAAATCGCGCTATTTTAAGATTTTTTTTTTAACTTTAACGTAAAAAAGTCACTCCGAATTATACGATCATCTGACGATAAAAACAAAACAAATATTCGAAAAACCTCTTTAAAAATTAAAACAAAAAGTGATCACACTTTAACTTTTTAAAATACAAAACTATTCCACATATACACACAAATGTTAGACCTTGTCTGGTCCAAATCATAGGCACAACACACACATTAATTTTATTGACAAATTTTTTTACAAAAAAAAAAAAAATACAAAATATTTTAAATTTCTTTTCGACTAAAGAGTACAAGATATACGCGTGCTCTACGCTTAAGTAGTTTTTACTTTCTGAAAATATACAACACATAAGAAATTCTTATACACACATTTTCTTTTTTTCATTTCTTTGTTGTTGATGCGAAAAAGATGAATATGTTCCTCGATTTATTTTTTCTACTTTATTTTAAGTTTGAATCACCGATGGGACAGCGCGAATATTGAGGGTGGCTTACATTTTGTACTTTGTAATAGACGAACCACCAATTTGTGATATTAAAAATTTTTCTCAAAATTTGTAAAATGGTAATTGAAAAATTGCTTATAAATTTGCAGTTTGAAACCGATAAATCGCTATCCAATTTTAAAAAAGATTGCAAAACATTGGTTATAACGTAGTTTGATTGAAATTTGTAGAACCCATTAGAAAACTAATATTACCAAAATATTAACATTTCTATGTTGATTAAGTTCGAAATTCATTTGAAAATCCATAATAATCGTTTTTTGTAAAGATGTAATTCAAAGCATTTAAAGAAGGATCGAAAATTTATCAATTGCTTAATAAACATAAATAAAATATAAACATAAAACATAAAAATAACATAGCCACAAAATAACTTTACAAACCATCGTTACGCCTAAAATTACAATATCGGTTATTACGAATTTTATGTGAACAATAGTCTTAAACGCTTACATATATGTACAAATATTTTTTAAATAGAATAATCAGGTAATATTTTTAACTATACATATTTCCAAAAAAAAAATATCGGTTATTACGAATTTTGGCAATGAATTTGGAGCAACAATTTTAAAATTTGACAGAGGCTGGTTAATATTTTGTTAATACATTGGAGTCCAGTTAATTGGGCCATCGGTTAAACGGGACAGCCATTTATGTGATCCATCTATTGCAAAACAGGATCCAATTGAGAATACAAACCAAACTTCCCAACATGTTAAATTAAGGAATAAATGCATTTGTCCATGATAAACATGGATTTTTTTTTTTTCTAGAAAGTTTCTCTTGTTCCGATGTGTCCCAATTAACCGGAATCTAGTGTAGTAGCTTTCTGACATGTTCTATACTAAACTAAGTTCAATCAATGTTATATTCGTTATTTAGTTGTCTTGCGTAAAAATGGTTCGTCAAGCGAAATAACTGTTTGTTAGGCGTTATTTCGCTTGACGAACCATTTCGTTAGAAAGCTAATATTAACAAAATGTTAGCCATCCTCTGTCAAATTTTAAAATTGTTGCTTGAAAATCATTGCCAAAATTCGTAATAACCGATATTTATTTTTTTGGAAATATGTATAGTCAAAAATATTACCTGTTTGTTATATTTAAAAAATATTTGTACATACAAGTGTTTAAGACTATTGTTCACATAAAATTCGTAATAACCGATAATGTATTTTTAGGCGTAACGATTGTTTTTAAAGTTATACTTCGGTTTAATCCAATGCATAACTGAATATTCTAATGATTTAAGCATATTATCAAATCTAATGGTAATATCGGTTATTATGAATTTTCTTCATCTTCTCAATGTAAATTGGTTTAAAGATTTAAACCCATTCTCGAAGTGATTTTTTCAAAATTATTAGTTAGTGAGAACTAATAAATAAAGATTCGAAATAACCGCTGGTTCTGAGCCTTGATTGGTATGTAATAGTCACATAATTACAGATGATGAAATAGGATGGTTCGAGGTTAACTATTTTTTTTAAATAAATAATTACACTCGTTATTACAAAATTCATAATAAAGAGAGTTTGCAAAATGATGCTCATAATAACCATTTTAACTAAGTTTATTTATTAGTTTTAGCATTTTAGCTGTTTGTTGTAATTGGAATTTAGCTTATCAAAGCCTTAAATTTCAATTACCTAAATTATGTATCTAAAAAGTAATCCTTTACTATCGAAGATTCAAAATGATTTTAAAACCTACATATATAAAAGTGAACGTATCCGTGTATGTTTGTTTTTAATACAATTCCACACAGTTTGACCAATATGGACCAAAGATCAGGAGTGGGTACTAACATGAATTTCCATGCGCCTTCGGGAATCTCCCGAACAAAAGTTCGTCAAAACATCGGATTGACCCTGATCAGTTTAATTTTGATACCAACCTATATGGACATAACTCGTATGAATCAATTTCAGCCTTCGGATACCTTCCGAACAACTAATCTTTAAAACTTCGGATTTTTGATAATAACTTGAACAAACTTTAATTGATTTACATTGTTATTGACATAAATAATCATAAATCGCCTTAAGCCTTCAGGTACGTCCCCAATAGATGTTCGTTTATATTTCACTTCACCAAACTTCAATCGATTTTAATAATATTTGGCATGATTTAAAAATAAACTTACCGACATTAATTAGATCCCACCGAGGTTAAAGAGGCTTCAAGAGAGAGAGAGAGCCAGAACTACTTCAAGGGCAATTACCCGTTTGAGTTTAACAACGGGAAGATTTCACTATGATCAGCACAAGAACTATGCGCAACATGCAAGTGTTATAATTGGTATAATGGATAACATACTATATGTAGTTACTGCCAGGCCAAAAAGTTTAAATCGGAGCCTTCCTGGAATGTGCTGCAGAAGTAGTGTATCATGGATCACATCAGAAGGAACAAGGCGGAATATTTGTTTTTGATGCACTAGGGGACACACAAAAATCATTTTTGACTAATGCACTACAGGCCCAAATTCGCGCTCATCATCGCCTCTTCTGGGATTGCAACAACGTTCATGGGTGGAGGAAGTAGAGCCAATTCTGCACTGAAGCTACTGCTAGAGATATTGCCAGGCAACATAACCCGATCAGCAACATTTTTTTTTTTTTTTTTTTTTTTAAATGCTGCCAATGGCTTTACTCTTAAATTTTTCTACATAAGAAACTAACAAGAAGTAATCAAATCTTAAGCTAAAATTATTACATATTTTAAGTCTTAACTAATGTTAATACTTATTGTTAGTGCTCACAATTTAATTAATTTAAATTATACTTATATGTATACAACATAAAAATTTAACAAATTTACTCGTATCTATGTAAATAACTTCATCATATCCTCATCAATCATATTCTTAATTTAATGCTTATAATCCGTGTAATCCATAAAACCACACAAATCATGATCACACACAGTAACATATATATATAAATCTGCATTTGATCCATCCATATTTCATAACCACGCCCTATGAATTTTCCATTTTCCAAACATAAATGCGCGCTTACTGCATTATTTGTTTTTCTTATCGATCTTTCTTATACATCTAAGCGCTTATTTTTTCCTTCTGCGTCTGTTATTTTTCAAACAACAATAATAGCAAAATCACACAGAGCAGCAAAATATGAAAACAAAAAATCATTTTATGCTTAAAATTGGAAATTTTGATTTTATGCCAAAAATATGAAAAAACAAAAAAAAACTGAGAAAAAATTTTATTTTAAGAACGCACACATTTTCTCCTCGACACTATCGAAAATGTGGTCTCACATATGTTTTTATCGTAACTCATAATTTCTAACACAAAAAAAAAAAAAAACTTCGTCATTATATGATAATTCAGACGAAATTACAAATAAGTACAAAAAAGGATTTAAGTTTCACTAAATCTATTTTCTTTTAATTTTTTTTTTTTTTGTTAGACAACAAATTGTCTTAAAATCACACACACTTGGATTAATATTGATGTCGCGTAACATAAGTATTTATGTTGTTTGATGACTATTTTTGTTATTGTAAATTAAACAAAATTTCCAAGTGATATCACATAAATGCACAGCAGGATATATGATTTAATTAAGCCGAACAACGACTGAATGCGACGAATTAGAATGACTGGTTTAATGCATCCCTCTGTACTGTATTGGACAAACCTATACACCCATGCATTTCTGTAGCATTTTTGTTAAAGTCATTAAAACTTTTTCAAAGTGGGCCCTTAAATAATTTTTTTTTTTAATGTATTTTAAGTGAGATACAAACAAATAACTTTTAATCAATCAACAAGTGTACAAACTAATGAGAGATAGTGAACAACTAATCTTTAAAACTTCGGATTTTTGATAATAACTTGAACAAACTTTAATTGATTTACATGAGCATGAATTAGTCTACTCAATCAACAGTAACAGAAAAAGCTGAATTTGTCTGAATTAGTTCGTAGTTTTATATTAATTTTTTTATCGGTTATCACGAATTTTAAAAATTAATTAAAACAAACTTTAAAACATATTTTTTTAAACCATCTATGTCTCACTACTTTCGCAAAATTCGTATTAACCGATTTTTTATCTATTGTTCGAGTCTCGAAAAAAAATCGTTTATTACATAGTTTGAGTGAAAACTAAATTTTGTCGCCTTTAAATAAACATTTACTAAGCAGGTTTGTGTATTTATTATGTGACCCCGATTTGAGTGATTTTTTTTTAAATAATTCAGTGGTTAATTTAATACATATTTCGTCGTATGAAAATATAAGGAACTAGCTACATCCATTTCCACATCACCCAATGGGGTAGGATAGATTGATGCGCTTTTTTTATTGAGGTTTCCCCGATAGGCCTAATCCTCAAGCTGAATATCATACTGATTTTTCATTAAATCGTTAAAGAATTATAATGTTGGAACGATAATCGTAATGATTATAGAATCAGACATCATAACCGATATTGATTTAAATTTCATGAGAATTTAATGAGTTTAGGGTTTTGTTTGCTTAGTCAAGAATTATTAATTTTAATTTGTTTTAAAAATCGTATATTAACGTTTCGTATAAACTATCGCTTCCATAGGTTTTGGTCTTCCTTTGGCCTCTATTGGATCACGTTCTCTCCCAAAACCGGCTCATAAATTTGCAGAATTGAAATCCGTAAAATATTCTTTTAGTGCTGATCTTCAAGAACAGTTGAAACTTCTGTGAATTGAGTCGAAAATCACAAAAAAAATAATTGCGCCCCTATAACCTCTTCGGCTAAGCAAAACGGTGAAACTTCATGCTAGATTTTCTGGCTTATTTGAGTCCAGCACAGGTAATTTAGAAAGAAACTAAAGATTCGGTTTAATCACAATTTCACCTAGGTAATATAAATTTTCAGTGTTTTACCTTTGATAACGTTTCCTGATACATATTTTACCTCGTTATTGCTGAGCCGGACGCTTCAAAATGATTGAGTTTTCACGTTCTTAAATCTTGGTATTAGTGAGTAATGTAAAAAAGAATTAACAGCCGATATTTTAGATTTTTCATGAGTATAAACAACTAATACTGGAACTACGTAAAACCCGATTATTTATTTACACTCATAATAACTGATATTTTATTTGCTTGCTCGGATAACGTCCTATTTAACTACTCAATTTTTCTGTTTTTTTTTGTTCGAAAATTAATAACTGTTTTAATCTATAATAACAGATATTGAAAAGTAATTGTAATATTGAGTATTTCATAAAAATTCGTAATAAGCGTCTGATAAATTTTAGGGTGTGGTTTAGTTTTATAAAGGACTCTTAGGAACTTATTAAGTCGGAAATTTCATATTCTTAAAATTTCGAACTAATGACTAATAAACAAATTCAGAATAACCGATACTTTCAATTTTATTAAAAAATTACACCAACGGGATTGTACGAGTTATAATTTTATTATAATTTTACTTCGTTAACAAAATTTTACAACAAAAACGTAAAATGATGTCCAATCTCACCAAAAAAGAAGATTTTATAACAGAATCGTTTATTACGTAATTAACCCTCTCGTTAATAGAACAGTTCAGATTAGGAAAATTTAGTTTTTTTAAATCATCTGCAATAAATTATTTAAAAACACTAAGTTTTCCTAATTTCAACTGTTCTATTCACGAGAGAGTAAACTACGTAATAAACGAATTTTAACGAAATCCATAATAAATCGAAAGTAAAGCAATTTCTGAACAATTTATTATATTTGATTAAATATTATGTTATTAAATCTTCGTATTAACGAGTAATACAAAAAATACGTAATAACCAATATTTGTGGTTTTATTGGAAAATTACAAATATTTTGGTACAAGTTCAATTATATTACAAATTCTCAGCTATTGCTGGAAAATACCAAGATATCTGGTAGTTATATTTTTCATTGAAAACCATGCTCTGATTTTTGGGCTATACCAACAACGTTAGGATAACTTTTGGATCAACATTTAGATATTTTCGACTCAAACAAACAAAAAAAAAATCAAAATAAATATAAATCGTAACGTTCGTTGACGCACGGTCTCTTTTTTACTTTTATTTCTGATTTTCGTTTTTTAATGTCTTTGAATTTCTATCATCATTTTCATAATTTTCTTTGCAACTTTTTTATTTTTTTGTTTTTTTATGTATATAGCCAAGCAGCATAATAATATATGTACATATATTTATTTATATACATTATTTTTTCGAATACACACAATATTTAGGTTTTCATTCAAGTTTTCGTTTTCGTCACAATTGGCAGATCAAACTCATTTCGCTAGAATTCAGCCAACAATGGCGAATTTCGAAGTGGATAAAACATAATGTTCAACTGGCAGCTCACAAGATCTAGTCGATAGAATTTACCCAAATGGTCAATAGAGATGTTTACAAAAAAAATGGTCAACAGTAGCTTAATGCTGTACAGGTCCAGGTGTATGCTGTATAAATAAAAAATAAAAAATTTACTAAAAGTAAACAAATAAATAAGAAGATTTTAAGATCTTTGCTGTTTTCTTAATTTTTTTTTTTTTTTTTTGTAAATTAAGATCTAAGACGCAACGTAACTTTTTTTTTTTAGTAAATTTTTAATCTGCGCATTGTTGAGATGAGATCGTTGCGCCTTTCGGCACTGCTGGATGTCTGTGATCTTGTAAATATTTCACAAATCAATTACAATGTAAAGAGTTAAACATTTTGACAAATTAATGGCCAGTTGGTGCTCGACCACGCAACATAAATAATAATTAGGTCACCGCGTAATTAAACCATTACACACAACAACAACAACGAAAAAGTCGGGGAAAATACGAAATTAGGTTAATTATATAATTTTATTTTTGTGTATTTAGTGGAAAATGGAAATGCGAAATAATTTTCACCTTGAGGCATAAATTATTTATTTTGTTATTATTCAATAAATTCTAGAAAATCGAATTATTTTGCCGCACGTTAATTGAGTACGAACCTTGTGCTGGTTAGGTATGTGGTGGCGACGTGTAAAAATTCAATTGAAAAATTATTGCGATGATTCGACGCTGCATGGGGTACGTTATATAAGTGAACCGAATCGGCCCATTTGGGAAAAATTTCTTTGGCTCAAGGCGATATTAAGTTCCGGTACAATTGCCATTGTAATTATATTTTCATCTTGGAAGAAATTTCAAACCAATCCGACAATTACCGGTGAGTGAATTTTATGCAATATTATTTAAAATAATCGTATGCGTTTAAATTTTAGGTGTCGATGTCAATTTTCACAATAAAACACTTCTTTTTCCGTCCACATTTATTTGTCCGGCCGATCCGATTGACTACAAACAATTTGAGTCGGTTTTGGCCACCGAACTGCATATCAATACTAATTTAAGCGGTAATAATGAGCTGTACAAATTTTTCCAATCACTACCAACATTAAATTTTGATCACCTAAAAGACACATCCATTCCGTTTGCGTTCGACTATCGAAGTGATAAATCACTAAAAAATCTCATTTTCTCGTATGTCTATTCGTGTCAACAGTTTTTCTCGACGTGTTCGATAAAAGGTCGTCCGATAAATTGCTGCAAATACTTTGATCCTGTACTCACGGAAAAAGGATTTTGTTACGTGTTCAATAACCATCGGAATTCGGTTAATTTAACGTACATTTTTGAATCGGACACGAGTTGGAATTTGGAGATTTTAACACAAAATATAACAATTCCGTCGACAATATATTTTAGCGACAATAATGCTTGGATCCAGCATCAATTAATTCCGCAATTTATTTGGCAACATGGCTATACGTCCACCCTACTTCTAGACATTCAGGAATTTTATAACGACGACAATATTCGCGAACTTTCATTAAAACAGCGCCAATGTATATTCTCTGATCAGGCATATTATATGCCCGAGAATACTTTTCACCGTTATGATCATAGCGAATGTCTTATCGAGTGCCGCAAACTAATCCAGACTAAATTATGCAAATGTATTTTATACTTCTATACGATAAATCCGAATAATTTTAAAGTGTGTAATCTACGCCAAATGGAATGTATCAAAGCAAATTTTGATCGAATCCTTTCAGCAGAGTGTAATTGCCTGGAAAATTGTCATACTTTAGAGTACAAAATTTATAAAACGGTGGACGCGTCTAAAATTAAGAAACTAACCAAGATTTCTGAAACTAACGTGTATGAAGAAGAAGTGGATCCGGATTTCAATAAAATTCCGCTAACGATTGGATTTTATTCGTGGCCTCTGGTTCGATATAAACGTGAAGTATTATTTGGTTGGATCGATTTATTGGTCTCGTTTGGTGGTATAGCCGGATTATTCATAGGATTCAGCCTACTCTCGGCTATTGAATTTATTTACTATTTTACAATGCGTTTCTTTTTTGCATACATCAGACGCCGTAAATCAATAAAAATTGTACAAAATCGTAAGAAACGAATTTGTACACTAATAAGTGCAAATGCAACAGTTACTCAGCACCCTTATGAATTTGTACACTAACTCATCCCCAATATGGAGGTTATTGTCATAATATACTGTTTGCTTGATCTGATAAAGTGCATACCGTTTAAAATTTATTTCATTATATTTATTACGATTTGTATCTAATTTTTATAAACAATAATTTATTTACCAGCGTTCCTGTGTGCAGTGCTTTTGTTGTTGTCCAATATGCGATTCTTATCGGTAATTTATTGATTTAATTTTAACGTATACATAAGTTATAAGATAATTACCGGCAACAATATTTAATGATACAATTTTGAAAATGAATCACGTAATAATACGTATAACTAAATCAAAGTTGCACATAATTAATGAAAGGTAGGAATATCACCGACATTGTTAGTTTTATACACAAAATACATTGTGTCGTCAAAGTAATATGAGTCAATGTTGACCAAAACCATGATGTTCTAGCAAAAGTTTATAATAAATGATAAATGAACAATTGAGTGAAGAACAAAATTTAGCGAATTTAGGTCATTTCTCGGGTGCTATTTATCAGATGGTGAATTCATCTGCAAAAGCAGTAACGAGGAAACCTACAATTGGTTCTGCAATGAGGTTTCCACCATTAAGGATATCTGGAGTGATTGTCGACTTTCGGTTGGTGATCCTCCGAAGCCTATTTTATTACACACTTGGGTCCCTGGTCCACCAGAGGATCCCAGCGTTGTGGTTACTAACATTGGTGTGATGAATCCAAATATCTCGATCAGCGGTTGGAAAGTCGTCCGGTACAAACGAGAGGCCTATCGTCAATCGATTGTTCTCAGGGTTGACTCTAAAACCTATGAGTATATTATTGGTTCCAGCCTTTGTTTACAATATGTTCTTGAGAAGATCTTGTTTAAGGTTATCTCTGGACCATAAGCTCTAAGTTTTTTGTTTCAGTTGCTGGTATGTTAATATGACTTCCATGCTTGAAATTAAACAGATTAACTTGCACCACAGTAAGTCAGCTTCATTTGAATTAAGGAAGTTGCTTACTGGATCGCATACAGATTTATGTTTTATTCAGGAACCTTATCTTCTCGATGGTTCTGTTTGTGGACTAAATATTCCTAATGGCAGAATTTTTTCAAAGAATTCTGTCAAAATTAGAGCTTGAATTTATATTTCTAGTAATATCAATGCTTCTCTTATTCACGAATGCAGTTCGGCTGATCTCTCAGCCGTTCTGATCACTTTCGAATCATGTAATGCTTGCACTGAACTGATTGTTGCCTCAGTTTATCTTCCATTTCCAACTTACAGAACTCTTAAAGTGGAGTACGGATAAAAATATTCCCCTCTTAATTGGTTGTGATGCCAACGCGCACCATACTCTTTGGGGTAGCACTAATATTTATTAATAACCGGGGCTCTGCTCTGATAAATTATTTAAGCTCATCTGAGCTAGAAATACTCAATAAAGGATGTGAGCCAACTTTTGTCAATTCTACGCGAAGGGAAGTTATTGATATAAGTCTGCGTTCGTTGCCTATTGTTGATTTAGTTTTAAATTGGAGGGTGACTAACGACATTCTTACTTCTGACCACAGGTGTATCTCTTTTAACTTCAACATTAGAAGACCGCCTCTTAAACCATACTCTAATTCATCCTGCTATGGATATTTGCTCGGTTGAGGACATTGAGTTACAAGCGTATAAGCTTGCAAAAGCATGCTCGACAGCTTTTGAAAATTCGTGTCCACTTATTACCAATCAAAAGATTGGGAATAGATCCTTCTGGTGTTCTGCTCTTAAAAAACAAAGGAAACTTACTAGGAAACTGAAGAATAAAGCAAAATATACTAATCTTAAATGCGATTGGGATAGTTTCCTAATAGCTCAAAAGGAGTATAAGAAAAGCTTAAGATCCGCTCGCAGAACCGCATGTACAAACTTCTGTGAGGAAATTAATAGTCTCTCTGCGGTCGCCAGACTAAATAGAGCGTTGGCTAAAAATGACACCTGTAGGCTTGATGCTCTTCGTCTATCGAATGGCAAGTTTACTTCTTCGAAGAAAGAAGCAAATGAGTTGCTTCTTTCTGTTCATTTTCCGGAGTGTGCCATCGTTAACTCTGATTTTGCTCACTCTCTAACCAATAGGAATTGCAATGAAGCTCGTGACTGGGATTTAGCGGTTCGGATAGTTACGTCCGAAGTTGTGCGTTGGAGTATTTTCTCCTTTCAACCATACAAATCAGGTGGTCCTGATGGGATTTTTCCGGCTGTATTACAGCATGGTTTTTCTATTATTAGGGACCACCTGGTCCACTTTTTCAAAGCGTGCGTTGCTTTTAGTATTGTTCCTCAGGTTTGGTGCAAGAGTAACGTTGTTTTCTTACCGAAGGCTGGCAAATCAGATTACACTGATCCCAAAGCATTTCTGCCTATCAGTCTGTCCTCAACATTTCTTAAAACATTAGAGAGGATTGTCGAAAGGTTTATTAGAGATAAATATTTATCTAATTCCCCACTCAGTAACATGCAACATGCTTATAGGGTAGGTAAGTCCTGTGAAACGGCTCTATATGAACTTGTCACTAGGATCGAAAGATCCCTCAATAATACAGAGTTTCTTGTAGGTACTTTCTTGGACATTGCGGGAGCCTTTGACAGTACATCGTTCTCGTCGATTATTAACGCCTGTACCAATTTCGGTATTGATCCCACCATTGTAAAATGGATTGATTGTATGCTTAAATCTCGCATCGTTGAGGTTGGCGTGAATAATGCTTCAATCTCGGTCAAAGTTGCCAAGGGTTGTCCTCAGGGAGGTGTGCTCTCACCCCTGTTATGGCTTTTGGTGATTGATGATCTACTTGTGAAACTTCAGCAGTCAGGCTTTGTTGCTCAAAGCTACGCTGACGATCTTGTTATTACAGTTGCTGGAAAGCACCTGAATGTGTTATCCGACTTAACGCAGAATGCCTTACGTATTGTGGAGTCGTGGTGTGGTGGAAAGGATCTACACGTCAATCCTTCTAAAACTGATATGGTTATATTTACCAGGAATCGTAATATTGGTGGACTAACTGTGCCTTTACTTTTCGGGAGGCCGATTAACAGATCCGACCATGTTAAGCATTTAGGTGTCTTCTTGGACAGTAAACTTTCCTGGAAATTTCACCTGGAGTATAAACTACAAAAATCGACTGCCATTTTTTGGCAGTGTAGACGAGCTTTTGGGAAAACCTGGGGTTTAACTCCCAAAATGCTGTCTTTCATCTATAAATCTTTGGTTCTACCAATGTTATCTTATGCCTCCATGGTATGGTGGCCAGTAGTTAAATTAAAGGCTTCAATTCAATTAAAGGAAACAATTCTATTCTTTCCACAGCTACATTCTTTCATTCTTAGCACAGCATGTTCTGCTGCGTTTCCGCTAAAGAGCATAGGAATGTGGAACTC
The DNA here is from genome assembly GCA_963556165.1 of Tipula helvola. Taxonomy (NCBI): domain Eukaryota; kingdom Metazoa; phylum Arthropoda; class Insecta; order Diptera; family Tipulidae; genus Tipula; species Tipula helvola. Next base: position 347,031,988 of record OY744483.1, on the reverse strand, counting down.
TCTTGGTTCAGTCGTGGGCCATAGAACAATCTTAAATGATTTCGTATCATTAGTACCAGGAATTGATATGGTTAATGATAGACTGATGTCTGAATTCAATTTTTTCTAAATTATATTCAGTAGTGCGACCTTCGAGAGACCAGTGGAGATCACTGGATTTTCTTGAGAACTTGTCGATAGTCTTCTTTCTGATGGCTCTAGCTCTGATAATAGTTCGGGTTATGGAGCGTACTGCCCTACGTTTGATTTACATTTTTCAGGCTGCCTGGGTCGGTACTGCACAGTTTTTCAGGCGGAACTAATTGCTTTAACGCTCTGCGTAATTGAGGCATTGAATCTCGCTGTTACAAATAAAAATTTTGTTTTTTGTACAGACAGCTTATCTGTGCTGAATTCTTTGGATAATCCCTTGATAACGTCAAAATTTGTTAAGGACTGTAAACACTTTTTACATATTCTCTGTTCTAGCAATAGAGTGACGATTATGTGGGTTCTTGCCCATTGTGGTATTGAGGGCAATGATGTCGCTGATTCTCTAGCGAGGGCTGGGGCTGAGGTTAAATTCATCGGTCCCGAACCAGTTGCTTCCTTACCATTTAGTTATGTTTGAGAGCCACTAAGTTTGCTTTATCTCTCAGTAAGAAACAGCTGCGAGTCTTGATCGCGACTCTTACTGGGCACGGTCATTTTAAGGTACACCTTCAGCGCATGGGGCTATCTCTTGACGCTGTCAAGACGCTGCGAGGATTGCCTTGAAGACGATGATGATTGCATTCACTTCGTGTGCAGTTGTCCTGCTTTCAACAGAGTTAGGTTGTAATTATTTGACTCCAGATCCATTGCTGATAATCAGCTGAATTCCTTGCCTTGGTCTAAACTACTTCAGTTTATTAAGACTGCAGCACGCGTTCGCGAGTTAGGATAGAATCACTGGTATGCACCATGGGCCCATCGTGGCATTGAGTGCGGAACCTCTGATGGTTCCAACCAATTTTTAATAATAATAAAAAAAATCAAAGTTGCACATAATTAATGAAAGGTAGGAATATCACCGACATTTTTAGTTTTATACACAAAATACATTGTGTCGTCAAAGTAATATGAGTCAATGTTGACCAAAACCATGATGTTCTAGCAAAAGTTTATATTAAATGAACAATTGAGTGAAGAACAAAATTTAGCGAATTTAGGTCATTTCTCGATTAGCTAAATAATGTAAAACTTCGTAATAACCGATATTCTAAAGAATATTATTGATTTAACGTCAACTTTAATGCATCCTATGTACATATGTTGATTGCAAAATAATTGAATATAATTATTAAGATAAAAGTCAAATTGTTGTTATACATACTCTGTCTAAATTTTAAAATATCGGTTATTACGAATTTCTCAATGAAACTACAATCAAAGTTCAGATTAATTGCAACGCAGATATACGTTTCTTTGGTTTTTTGCACAAAATACCACCACAGGCTCTCACCTACAGTATTCGTTGTGTTCCTCAAAGACTTTCTCACTTCGGGAATGCAGAATTGTTTGATCTCTAAATACAAGATGCTCCTTGAAAGCCTCAGAGCTCGTTGATTATTCAGGTACAAAGCCTAGTTTCTTGCATCAGTTTTAGCAACAAAATTGTGATTATATTACAATATCGGTTTATACGAATTTATCGCTTTATACAAATAATTCGTAATAACTGACAATTCAAAAATTAATGTAAATGATTTTTGTTTCACTGCATCATCTTCATTATAATCTCTGAGGCAAATCACGCTTGCAATTTATGTTTCTGACTACATTCTAGTCTGTACATTGGACACATCCTCGCTCCCCCATCATTATACGATACCAACAATTAATGTCACAATACAATTTCCCGCATTATAAAAAAAAATCGTTAGTTAATCGCATATTATTCTTTATAGACATGATAATTTTCGTTGAACATGCACATCCTTCCGCTCTCTCACATTTGCGATTGAGTAAATATAAAGAGTCTTTAATCAACTTCCATTTAAATCACATTATTTACATAGAGTGAAAATGTAAAATTAAATTCCTCTATAATAAAAGGCGAACATATTTATTTATGTGCTCGTAATTTTTTTTTGTTTTGAGTGAAATCTACAATTTTTCGTTTGAATTTTTCAAAATGAAACCAAATCTCACATCAAGCAAAGACATTAAAGCTAAAAAGAAAACTACCAAGAAATCGGATATCTCAACACGAACACTATTCAAATCGAGTCTTGTCTATCAGACGAAAGAATTTTTCAACAATTCAACGTTACACGGTGTACGTTATATAGCAGAGACAGGTCGACCATTTGGTGAAAAGTATAAATAAATGCATAAATCACAGTGTGACGTCATTTTATGATTTTACTAATGCGTATAAATTTTATGGGATTTTATTTCCGTAGACTCATGTGGTTTTGTTTTACAACAATTGGCGCTGTAGCCGCATTGATCATTATATTTAGTTTGTGGGAGAAATTTCAAACGAATCCGACTATCACCGGTTTGGATACGGATTTTCATAATCAGGACGTTGTATTCCCAATAGTGGCGGTGTGTCCAGCAAAAGCGTACGATGAAGCAAAAGTAACGGAATATGCTTTTAATGTACTGTCTGGATACGATGACGATGCCGTACGATTTGAACCATTCTTACGGGCATTGGGCGATCTGTCGTACGACGGATTTGGTGATTTGTTCGATGTTACTTTGAATTTGACACAGGATTGGTCGACATTAAAAGCAAATACTTTGCGAAAATATGTGTTTGAGGTGGCGGTCGATTGTACATCTATTTTTGAGTCATGTCAGTATAAGGACGAAGACATCTCATGCTGTAAACAATTTTTACCCGTGTTCATGGAACACGGATTTTGTTTTGTGTTTAATGCAAAATATAAGGAAACGGCTGATTTGATGTGAGTATATTGTATGTGGCATATATAATATGTAGTTCCACTAACACAAATACAAACAACAAATTGTAATTCCGCAGTGAAAAAAATTCCGCCATTAACGATCTGTTCGAGACGGACAAGAAATGGGGCCTGACCATGAAACTTAAAGCAAAATCCGATGTATTCATTCATTCGCATGATGAGGCCCCGGGTTGGGATTTTCGGCCACAATTTACTTGGGACATAGACGACAACATTGAAGTTTTAATCTCAATGAAGCAGACGTACACAACCGATGATGCTCTTCAGCTATCAATCGGGTAAATATCTCGTACTCTAGTTTTTCGATTAATGATTTTGGTGTGTAATTTCCAGGCAGCGGAAATGTATTTTCCCAAACGAAGTACCGCTAAAATATTATTCCGATTCGTACACATTTAGTGGATGCATGCGCGATTGTCGAATAAGTAAATCGATTCGATATTGCAGATGTGTGCCACCATTTTATGCACCTTCCAGCGCTTATAAGTTTTGTACAGTCAGCGATTTGCGGTGCTTAAGAGATTATTCAAAAAATATAACAAATATTCGGGGGTGTCAGACGTGCGAGCTCAGTTGTCACAACACGGTGTACGATATCGAGAAATTGAATAAAATTTCACTGACCACAACACTCGAAAAAACCGAAGCAGTAATCTCGATCGACTATTTAACATGGCCGATCGTTCGATACAAGCGTGAAGTACTCTTCGGATGGGTTGACCTACTAGTTTCGTTTGGTGGTATAGCCGGGTTATTTCTAGGCTTCAGTTTACTATCCGGTGTAGAAATTATTTACTACTTCACAATGCGCGCATTTTGCATGTTGTACAAAAATCGTGATGAGTTGTACTCGATCGAATACGATAAACAGCAAAAACCCCCGAGACGATACGATCTCAGTTTAAGACCCCATTTAAAACGTCGCCGCATCAGAAGCCCATCGGGACCGGCAGTCATCACTGTAAAAACAGCGGTACCGAATAAATTAACTCCAGAGAAAATACCAGTTGCGACCAAGGAAGCGCCAGTGAAGGGCAGCACAACTCATCTAACTCACAGTATTCAGTCACATAATACGGCGCACAAAAATTACTACGAAAAGCAGAAATATCTGAAACCAAATTTTAAGCTTGGGAATGTTAATCCGTATGATGTTTATTTGAAGCGGGGATATCGCGGGGCAGCTGTTGATTCATATTCGTATATGCCTTAATGGAGTTTGTCGTTTTAATATGTTTTGTTTATTGTTCACAGTTTTCTGAAATAAAACATCTTTGCAATGGTGGCATGTGAGTTTTCTAAAGCAATCTCCACCACTATACACAATCCATAAATTCAAAAACAAAATCATTTTAACGCTCTTAGCACATCTGTTGGATGTTTACGTGCGCCTAAATGTTTTATAAAATGTATTTTTCTTGAATTTAGATAAAAAAATTAATTGCTTTCCATAAACTAAAGTATTATTTAGTACCAAATAAATTATATTTTACTGTAAAACCTGAATTATTGCATGACACTCATTAATTATTTCACAAAATTATAAAATTCGAAAGTAATTTACGAGTGTACCCAAATTTACTCTTTATTCAAGTATACATATGGAACGTAAAGATTTCGGCCATGTTGTTTTGAAAATCATCGCGCAATTTTCAAATTCGAATTGAAAATACTCGTAAACGGTGGAATGTCAACCCAAAGTGAAGACATAATTATAAATAACGTTTGAATTTGTAGTGATTTGAATATATTTCCATATTAAAGTATTCGTAGATAAATTAGCTGAAAATAAATTCCACACGACAGTGGGACATAATAAAAATCGATTTTATGCCGCCATATTGGTGTGAGCGAGGATTTTTCCAAAAAAAAGAAAAAAGGTGACAGACGACAGTATGATTATCGATCGTGCAAGACGAGCATCGCATACCATAGCAAGTCGTGCGACATAAAAGTGTTTTTTTATCGCGAAAGTGTTTTTTTATACGCCAAAAGCTGTGAATAAAATCGCGAAAAATGTTATATTAATAGTTTTTACAGTGCTAAAGTTTATATAAGTGTTAAAAATTATAAATTTTATGTGTCTAAAGTGAAAACGAGAAAATCCTTTTTTTTTTTTTGCTATAATCCAGTGCTGGCCCCGTGTGTGTACCGTGTGCTTGGCGGTACAGAGTGTGTCATGCTTGTGCGACAAGAGCGTTGTGGATTAAATTATGGGATCGTTAGAACCAAAGCATTTTGGTGAACATTTTCATGAAATATTCATCAGTAATTTTGATGCAAAGTAAGTTCGCAGCTCTATAGCAAAACCCCCTTGTTAGGTTGAATGTCCTTATTTTGAAGACAATAATCGATGATATCACCGTTATATTCATTTGGTTTCTTTTCTACATGTTCCGTCGACTCATAAATCGTAAGATGTTGAACGTATGTACAACATTACACAATTTATTACACGGGAACACGCGATACCTTTATTTTTTCTTATAGGGTTATAGTGAGGTTAGCTCATAACCTCAGGGCAGCCAAAAAAATTTGTGAAGAAAAAATGGCGTATATTTGGCGACTGCGCACTTTTAAAGACATGCGTATTTCGTTTGTTTTGATTTTTGATTGACAGTCAGATGATTTTTGTTTTGTGTGTCTGGGAATGGGAAGAGATGGGGAGTTTCCTAGGAATGTCAACAAATCGTTTGTTTATGTTTTGGTTGACGATATCACGAGGATCTACGCGCTCAATACGCTTGCGTTTGAGATGAAGATTTGTTTTTGTTACGGCAAATTTTATCTATCTCAAATCATCGGTCGGATATAAATGGATTTCACTATTTATAAGTAAGTGACCAGATTGTCTGTTATGGTCTTTGCAAGTAGATGAAGGTTTTGTGACCTATCAACAAGGCAGTATTTCTAGCTAACGACGTGTTTGGTTCAAAATTACACGAACTGTGCAATGTTGTTCAGTTTCTTGGTTCCCAAAGAGCGAATAGTTCAGTTTCCTGTGCATTTATGTTGCTTGCTCAGCTCGTGATCGAACGCAACGTTTAAATGTAAGCCACAGAAATATTATTGCTCAACATTTTACTGTATTTTGCAGATCATTCTTTCAATTTACAAATGCAAACAAATCAATTGATTATGTTTTGGTTGGCGATATCACGATGAGCTAGGTTCGCCTGCGCTTGCGTTTTTTATGACTAATTTTGTTTTTTGTTGCGCAAAATTGTATCTAGCTTTCGGCCGGCAGCTTGAGACAGGTAACATTTGCCGAACATTTTTAGAATAAGGCAAATTTGATCTGCCTGATGTAGGCAACCAAGTGATGCTATTCAACAAGATTAGTAACAAACTTCAATTCAAAGCTCAAAATTCGGTTAGCAGTTTTTGTTAACAACACTGTGTTAATGACTGCTTATAGTTATTAAGTTCCCAACGACTGAGCAAAAAAACGAACGAATAAAAAGAGTTGGTGTATTTTTAACTCTACTTTTACTTGGGTTTTTTTGGAGTTTTTTTGACAACCGAAAATTATTTCTTTTAAGTGCGTTCGTTTGTGGTGAATTAACTGAATTATCTGAATTTACTGAATTAACTGAAGTGATTTGCCCGTTCGTTTGGTATGCTTCACTTCACTTAAAAATATTGAGCTACTGATTTATCTGAATAATAATTTTGCTTGTATAGATAATTCAGATAATTGTTTTTGTTGTTTTTTGATATTATTTTGTTTTACGCATCGAAGAAGCCAGGATATTTAGAGAATTTTAAATTATTTTTCTGTTATAATGGATGACGATTTGATCGAATATGTGAATTTCGGAAATCACGAAGAATTTGCAAATGAGAAAATGTAATGTGACACACAAAAATAATTAATCCTAGAAAATGATTGAGTAACTTTAAATTTTAATTATTTTATAACACAACCCAATTACTTTTTAACAATTTGACATTTTACTGAATTGTAGCAAACGAACGACCAATTCACTTCAGTAGCTTAATTATGTGAATAATAACTCAATTATCGGAATAGTAACTCAATATCAATTCAGTTAATTCACCACAAACGAACGAGCTTTTTATCGGTGAAAAAAATCCAAAATTTCTGTGAATTGAAAAATTTAAAATAAAATAATATGAAATGCTTCGATTTGGTAATGATATTAATAAAAAATATTAAAGTAATAAAAAGAAAATGTAATGTTGACATTAAACACCAAAATTATTTGTCAAGTAAAAAAGTTGTTCGCTGATGGCATAAAAAAAAACCCGAATTTTATTGAAGTGAAGTTTGCGGGGGTAAAATTTGTCAAAAAAATTCGGGTATTTTCTGTCAAAAAGCCATCAGCGAAACACACGGTATGATGCATCGCGCTTTGATTCACGGTATGATGCATCGCGCATTTTTGACTCCAGACTAAATTTATATTTTTCAAATTACAGATGCAAATTAGAGCGAACCTCACGCCAACGCAATAAAAACAAGGATAAACGCAAAGACACATCCAGCAATGAATCCAATCATTTAACACCACCATTCCCCGTTTTGGGTATTGAAGTTGAGCCGAACGCCTCAAAATTTGCCGTCTTTTCGGCTGTACGTTCAGCCGTTCTCGAAGCAGAAACCACATCTGACGTCACCTGGGTCAATATCCTGAAGAAAAAAGCAACACGCGGTCCACTCGGTTGTTGCGCCCTATGTCATATATCATGCCGTTACAAATACAATCCAGAGTGTCGTTGTCATACGACCAGTTCAAATATACGAATCAATGATAACGATTCGGATGGCGATAGTGACTCGGACAATTCGACCGAACGGGAATCATTACAGAAAGTACCACAAATTATAGGTGCCGGACTCAAAAGTTTATTCGAGCTAATTGCAGAGGCACGCCATTTACAACCCAGTTTATGTACCAAAGCATTAAAAGCGGTGTTGGATGTGATCCAAGGCCAGTCACCGGAGAGTTTTAAATCCGAGCCAAACGAATTGATTAATCCGCTTTATGATTTATTGCTGGACTTGGCCACGCTTCATGGTCCCGGCACATCAGATAAGAATGATGCAAATAATTGGTCGGCCATTGGATGTTCAGCACTATTAGGGTTGTCCGTGGCACGAGGTGATACTGGTAAAATATTACGGGCAGTAGCTGCGCTTCTCATGTCGCCAAAAATTCTTTCGTCACAAAATATCCATCTGCCCATCGTACTATCAAGTCTTCAACGAAGTGTCCATTCGCTGACACTTGGAAAATCACCGAAACCTGATTATTTTAAGAATGGGATTACCGTGAACAGTAAGATCGACCAATTCTCGCTGAAAAATCAAATGCCTCCAAATATCCAGTACACAATTCAGCCATCAATTGCATCGGATGGAAAATTTCTTTATGTCCTCGTTTCTAAAATACTCTTGAAAATTGGTTCAGGATTCAATGGTACCTTGAAGGGGCATGTGTACGCTTCGAACTATGAATTCGGAAAGGACAAAAATGGATGGATCGGATTTTGTAATGACACACTATACTACAAACGATTGTCAAAACGGAGTAACGATTCTGTATTAATTGTGAACACAGAGTCATTAACAATAACGGGGTCGGCACAAATTGCGGTGCCCAGTGTTAAGGATGGGCAGCATTTACTGTTGTTTTCGGATGGCGAATCTCTGAACGCCCTTTCAACCGCTAAAGACGATTCACTAGTAGTGAAACAGATCCATTCCGTAAACACGATCACCTCTTTTGATTTACAGCTTAAATTGGCAAGAAAACATTTTCGAACTCTAGGCTATGCCAATTTTGAAGATGAAGTACTCACCCAGCATCAAATACAGAAAATTCAATCGACTTTCAATCCGTTCGAGCCAAAGTTGCAAAATGATTTGGAGGTGGCGAATATCGTTTGCGGTAAAGAATTTGGATTGGTACGCAGTGCCAACGGGAAGGTGTATTATTATGGAAAGGCCACGGCCATCGGATTAAAATCAATCGGCAAGAGCCCCACCCTCAAAATGACTGAACTTATTATCTCTAAGGTGGCGTCAATTATTCAGATAGTACTGGGACATGATGGAATACATGCTTTGCTCGTAAATGATGATGGATCGGTTTATTTTACGGGCTCAGCTCGTCGCGGCGAGGATGGCGATACATCAAAAAATCGACGACAGCCTCGGGCTACAAAACCTAAAAAAATTTCCCGCATTGAAGGACATTTTATTGTGCACGCCTCGTGTAATAACGGCACGTCTGCGTTCGTAACTAAAACCGGTAAGCTAATCATGTTCGGCAAGGATACAACTCATTGTGATGCAGCCGGATATGTCACAGAACTGTATGATCAGCACATAACAAAAGTAGCTCTAGGGAAGGCGCATACCGTCGTGCTCAACTCAAAAGGACATTTAATCACGTTCGGTCTCAATAATAAAGGCCAATGTGGCCGGATATTCTGCAAGGATAAGGAGGTGGTCGCCTCGGCTATGGAAACATCGCTGGAGACACAAAAATCAGAAAAAATTCGACTCCATTATGACATGTCGAATATGTGTGACCCCGACGATCACAGCATAATACATGGAAAATGTCGAGTATGTTCCGTATGTAAAGAGTGCACAGGATACAATATAACGTGTGTCACTACAATGGGAACGGCAATGGCCGACCGTGTTCCCGGAACATATTGTGCTTGTGGTCATGGAGATGCTGGCTGCTCCAAATGTGGCGCTTGCTTTACGTGTATTAAATATCAAGAGTCAATGACGGATGATGGTACGAACGAGATAAATTATAGCCTTTTAGGCCGTCAAAGGACCAGACATTTAGTAGCGAAAAAAGATCGAAAATTAGAAGACGGGCAAATTGGTTCGGATATCGAACGAGATGCACCACGAGTTGCGCCACTTCCTCCACAGAAAGTGGTTCTACCAACTTCCAGTCCTGTGGTACAAATTACTTGTGGCCTTCACCATACCGTTGTCCTAACACTCGCCGGAGAAGTATTTACATTTGGCAGTAATCAATACGGCCAATTAGGAACAGGAGACTTACAACCAGTACAGGGCTTGGTTCAAGTTACAGTTCCTGGACTTATAAGTCAAGTGGCAGCAGGTAGTAATCATACGGTGTTGCTTACGATGAAAGGAATCGTGTACACTTTCGGTAATTATCAGAAAGGACAGCTCGGACGATTACCCGCCGATAGTCAACCTACTTCGAATATCAATGAAATGGAACTAGCGGTTCAGCTGCATGATAACAAAAATGAAGTTGGGTCTGAAGAATCGGGTTCCACTATACAAAAAATTCTTTTACATCGCGAGAAATTCTTGTGGAATTGTACGCCTGGGATTGTGCCGTGAGTATTCAGGTCAAGCGGTCCTCAATTTTATAATTTTATGTTTCCAAAATTTACAGCGGAATTGGGCCAAATCATGGCAAACGTGCTTCATGGGTTGGTGCGAGTGGTGACCAGACATTTATAAAAATCGATGAGTCTCTAATAACGGCGTCAATGATCTCGAAAGTGAATGCGGTGGCCGATCGGAATACAATACGTGAGTAGATCTTTATCTTTTGACATTTTTCCTATTCGCAACTTTTTATATTTTCGTATTCCAGTTCTGATCCCGACAATACCGTCCACATTTAATTGTCTCGCGATTAATCGCCGGGACGGGACCTGCAATGCACACACCAAGAATCAAGTCGACTTCGCCAAAATAATCCAGACAAATAATTCATTAATCACGAAGACGACTTCGGACGACAAATGCAATCAAAATCTGAGCGTCAATGAGATTCCAATTCAACAACATGAAATCGATCGAATGTCGCAAAGTATTCATGAGGCTCGGAATTCAAATATATTCGAAGTTGAGGAAGAGCTGCCACCACAGCAGCCGAATCGGGTGAAACATCCGAGCCCTAAAGATAAAGATAAACAGGCAGATAAAATCCTCCCACAACTTGCTTTCTATATCGACTCAGTATACGGTGTGCTCTGGGTATTCGACGCCGTTGCTAAACAGGTTACATGCTATAATGTAATGGCCAGTGAGATGAAATCGAGCACTTACAAAGCCATACTATTTCCGGAAATTGCGCTGCCGAGTAAACCTAATTTTCAAGTGACCCGCAGCCAAGCCTCATTAAATTTACTTGCATGTTTGGATATCCTGACATCGGTGGAACCGGTGAATCATGCACTCGAGGCACTCATGTTTCCCGTACCGCCGCCTTCTCTGCCAAAGGAAACAAATTCGAATAATCAGGAATATCAAGTCGTTTGTCGATTCGAAAGTTTTGGCGGCGGATGGGGATATTCAGGACATAGTGTAGAAGCAATCCGATTTATGTCCGATACGGATATAATTTTGGGCGGATTTGGGATGTTTGGCGGCCGTGGTGAGTACACATGCAAAATAAAACTTTTCGACCTCGGATACGATGGCGGTAGTGTCGAAAAAGAGGGAAACCTAGTTTGTGAAACGGATGAAGTTCCTTACGAGTGTCCAGCACGGAATCGTTATAACGTCATGCTGCCGAAACCAATTCGAGTCCTAGCCGGAAAGTGGTACCTAGTATGGGTGAAAATTTCGGGCCCATCATCCGATTGTGGATCATCAGGCCAATCGACCGTAACGACTGAAGATCAAGTCGTATTCAGTTTTAAATCTACCAAAAAGGCGAACAATGGAACTGACGTAAATTCCGGTCAAATCCCTTCGATTCTCTATAAAGTGATCACGCAAGAAACAAATCAAGTCGATTTACTAGAAACGGATTCAGTGCATAAAATATCTCGAGGCCTCTCAAACACCGTAACCCGAGAATGTTTCGAGAGTCTCGTGTTACTACTAAATTGGGCTTGGGGCACTTTTAAAGTGACTCTCTTGGAGTTTAAAGACAAGAAAAAATATCTCCAGTCGAAGACTCAGCTCGATAATCTGGTGTTTATAATACGGGCATGTCTCCGTCTGATCAAAAAATATGTCAATGAGATATACCCAAACGAGGTGTTCTCGAAAACTGAAAAATCCGCCCCTAAGAAAGAAGTCACAATACCAACAGTGGTTGAGACGTCCGAATTGCTTAATAAAAATAATTTGCAATTCAATTACGAGAATAAATTAAACGCGGTGCTGGATCCGATTCCACAACAACCGCTTCCGTCGACCTCAAAAGGATTTTCGACTATCACCATTCAACAGCCGAAATTATTTTCGGGTGGAGGAGGCGCCGGCAGTGTCGATGGCATTACACCAACAAATCCGAAAAAAGTTAACTCGGAAAATTTACAACTGGCCGAATGTATTGGTGATGTACGTGCACTTTTGATACAAATTTTGCGGGATGATATCCAGCAAGGTCTAGAAAATGAGGGGCAATCAATGGCTAACGATATATTCGAGGAGTGCCACAATACTTTTGTGTCATGTTTTAATGCATTCTACCCAACATCGACGCTAAAATGGAATTGCCTGTGCGATCTGCTCACTCAAATGGACCGTGGGATTTTGCACTCGAAGCTGTTAAGCGGGGTATTAGCCGGGCTTTGTAGTCCTACGGTAAAACTTCGATCAACTTTTTCGCTACTAACTCCGGTAAGGGAGTGTAAATCGGTCGTCAGCCCCAGTGATAATTCAGGTCTACCAATGTTGACGAGCACCGAACATCACATGTACCCGGTACTCGTGGAGCAGATGATCTATCGTACACAGCAAGAAAAATGTGATTTCGCTTACAATTCATGGACTTTTAAGGACGTTCTTGTTCGACTCTTAGATATCGTATCATACCCAATTCGATCAAAAATCGAGAATGCATACAGTAATAGAGTTTCTCGAGATCTCGAATACTTCAAAGCAATAAACCAAGGCTTAATCGATAATTGTTGTAATTTACTAGCACGAGTCTTAGCCGAGATTGTGTACCAAAGCTGCACTTCAGATTTCGACATTTCACTACTTTCGACTCGAAGTCTACATTCGACCGGATGCCGATTCGCCCGTTGTGACCTAAGCCGAACATGGAATACTGGAAATTTCGGGCCGGATGCGATTGCTTTCACTGTAGATCGACCGGGAATTGCTATAGCAGGTGCCATGGTTTACTCGGGATCAGGAAATTACGAATACCAGTTGGAATTGCTTTACGATACCCTTGAAACCAAATCCCTGTCACATCGATGGGAAATACTAGAATCCGTGTCGGGGTCGTACGATCAAGATGCTGTCCAAAACGAAATGGCAGAAATTAAATTTGATCGACCAGTTCACATAAAAGAAAAGACTAAATACGCCATGAGATTGTGTTCTCAGGGAGCTCGAACCTGTTCCGGAGATAATGGGCTATCGTCGATCCGCGGCCCGTGCGGTACAACATTTGTTTTCTACCCATGTGATTTGAGCTTCAACGGAACAACACCAGCTCGAGGACAAATCCCGTGTATCCTATATTATAGTACTCCGATGAAGAATGATGCTCACGCAGGAAAATTTTTGTACGAGTTACATGCCCGAGACACTGCGCTTCATATTGCATCTGATATCACAAAACGATGCTCCGAACTGCTAATAATTGCTCGAAACGCGATCGCCTTGTCGATCACACCGAGCGATAAAAGTCCAAACTCCTCGAACAATACTCAAACGGTTGACTCGGAACACAATATAACCCCCACGATCGAAGAACATCTCGATATATCTTGGACCAACAATCTTAACAACTCGTCGGCTGAGCCTAACAACTCCACGGCTCGAGATTTTACGAAAAAAATCGAATCAATTTCGAAAGGGATTATGGAATCGTTAAAGTTGGATAAGCGAACATCAAAACCATTCGAATACGAAATTGAAATAGGGTCGACCGATATCAACTCTATCGAGCTGCTCGACGAAAGTGATGGTCATGATGAATACTGGCGAAATGGGAAAATGTCAAAAATTAACGGAAATAATCGTTACGATGTAAACGATATTGGACAAAGTGATTCAGATGACAGCATCACACAAATCAGCCGAAGTAAAATACTCGAAATGTTCGAGATGAAAGATTCAAGTTTATTCCATACGCTTTTGCCGCTAATATTCGCGCATATTGGACCGCTCGTCAATAGTGATCCAAAAAGTAGCGTCCAAGTGTTAAGCTTAATCAAAGAAATCATGCCACACGTGGCCGCTCTAAATCAGTTGTACATTAGCCAAGATTCGAGTGACATACAAAACGACAGCTTTAATGAACGGATCAATAAGCTGGAAAAATCGGACCCTGTCAATTCTTTGTGCACGACCAGCAATCATTTTTGTATAATCGAATGTGACCATCCGTATAAAAGTGCCTCGATTAGTACGTATCGATTACAATTTCCGCCGTGTGTACAGTGGTTTAGTATCGAATTTGATCCGCAATCGGGGACAGCCCAACCCGAAGATACACTCCTCATCCAAATTCCAAACTCGCCTATTTCGTATGCAGATGACGACATTGGACAGCTTATCATGAACCACCACTATCATCATCATCATCATTCGAGTGGCTATCATTTGACAAAAAATGTTGAAATAAATCAAAAATTATCAGCCATCGAGAATGCAGAAAATGAACACGATTGGCTTACCGTGAAAACATTTAACACGGCATCGAGTTGGCCAACAAATGCGATTATATTCCCCGGGAATCGTATACAAATATCACTCGAGACCGCGTCCGAATACCTTAAAGATCAAAAATCCAATCACTTTGGATTCAAATGCTTGATTATCGGATACGATAATCCGAGTTTGATAAAATTCCCGAACTTCTGTCTCATTCAATTGGAACATGAATTGGCTTACTTGGGTGGAATGTGTAGCGCAAATTTAATGAAAAAAGATTTAATATTGCCCGACGATAAAATGGAGAATTTATATAGCATCGAGGATACATTATCACATCATTCTGTGATTTTGGCCAAAGGACTTGCATTACCGGATTCACTGTTGACGATCAACCAGGTGCTTGATTCGCAGTTTCCTAAAGGGTAAGTCGATTTTTTGTTTTTGTATTTAGTGCCTATTTGGAGGCTAGGTCAATATGTAATTAAATTTTATTAACATCGCTTCATAAATAGACGATTTCCCAAAATGTCTTGAGCTGGAAGTATTGTGATTCTTCGGGTTACGTAGCGTTTATATTATAATATTTCAATTTAGTGGAGAATTTTTATAACCCAAATTTGGGCCGTCTGCATAAATTAGAACTTTTACATTTTTAATCCGATTTCAATAAAATTCGATATCTGTTATAAAATTTGGCCCTGTTATTTTATGGCCAGTTCCTTAATCAAAACACCGATGTTTACTTAAAACTAAAAAAGTATTTTATTAAAGCTTTATAAAAATATTAGGCTTGTTTTGACACATAGCTTATTCTAAACTTTTAGAAACTAAATACTTTGTGTTTACCCACAGTATGGCGCGCGCATTAAAATTAAAACTTAACTAAAACAATAAATAACAACAAAATCAGGTAGGAAACGCTTATAAATCAGTCTTAAGTAATCCATGATTTTCGATTTGCATAACAATTTGTGTTTCCCTGTACGTTTTGCCCTCCGGCATAATAATGTTCATTTTTCGTGATCGCCTCCGGCGTATACATAGACAAATGGTAATGAGTGCGATTAGGATTAAAATGATTACCAAAATCGATACACCGATAATGATGTAGATTAAATATGATTCCTCGACGCATCGGTTGCCCAAGATGTAGGAAAATCGTAGATAACCCTCGTCATCATCGTCGACCATACGAAAGTATAAAGTGTCTGAATGTGATACAAAAAATTGATTTGCACGTAAACTTTCTAGGCCATCGCACGACATTTGTTTGGTGAAAAACAGCTGTGATATTCGTAAATTAAATAAATTATTGAATTCAATGTTTTGTGGCCCACCAATTGGCGACAAATAATTTTCGATAAAATTAAATGGCATTGGTTCACTGTTTCGGGAAAAATAATTGGCATCGAGAACAATTTTACGAAACGCTCCACTATTGATTGACGCGATAGTATTATTGCGAATCATTATTGAGTCTCGTATTTGCATTTGAATCGCCTCACCGTTTAGCTGCTCAATATAATTTCCGATCATACTGAATGATGAAACCTCTGTAAATAAAGGGAATTTTAATGCTTACTTCAACAGTAATCGTAAAATTTGCTTACCTTGAAACACAAACGCGCTTGAATGTATTTTAATAAAATGTGTGTCGCGTATTCTCAAATTTTGTGTCACATCGATATCATAAAAACTGCGTGACGGTATATCCGAGCCAAATGTCGAGTTAATAATTTCCATTTCTTCGACCGAAAATTTTTTGAATGCTTGCGGCTCAATAAAATTAATTGTTGTATCCACAATACTCAGCCGAAACATTTTATTTCGAATTCCCGTAACCGCAAACGGATGAATCGCACCAATTTTACATTTTTCTAATCGTATTTGTTCAATATTTCCGCTGATCACATACGAATTGAAATCCTCGATCACAACATTTATGAATTCGAGTTGTACACGACTGCGAGAGTCGCGCATCGCAAATTGTAATGATTTCTCCTCGAGTATCAGTTGCTCGATGTTGTGGAAACGTACCCATGATATATGAGGCAAATCGGAAAATGTGCCCTCCTGCAGTCGAATACGTTTACAGTTGAGCAAAATTATTTGGAAGATTTGTCCGCTAAATTTTGGTAAGACTAGTTCCTGTAAAGATTGTTTAATAAAATATTTAATTAGATAGTATATTTGTGTTAGCTCAACATTTTTTTTTTTTTGGCAAATAAAACAAAAAATATGTTGACTTGTTATTCAACAATGAGGTAATTTTGTTAATTTGAAGTAAGCTAATAGAATGAGTCAATTTGTGTATTATTTACAATTTTATTTTTGTAATCGTATGGTTTGATCGTAGGTAGGTGCGTTTGATTAACGATTTAGGTGGTTGACATATCGATTTACCACCTGGTTGAAAACGACAATTACTCTTAAAGGTCAACAATATTTGAGGTTGTAGTTTTATTTGTAATATTCGATGAAATTTGCTCCACATTATAATAGAGGTTTTGATTTTTTTGTTGCTAAAATTCTTCCGGAAATAGCGATTCTGAAGGATATTGCTCAAATTGACTCAAAATAAAATGAGTACACCTTGAAAACCGTTTGAGTAGTACAATACACAAGAAGATGATCTGGAATTTATTTCTCTCGATCATTTGTTTATTGTTACGCTGCTGCATTTTAAATGTTGCTCAAATTTTGGAATGCCGTAACTTAAAGTGTGTAATAATTGTTGCTCGAACTGTATGTTTTGAAGTTTAACTCAAAATTTTCTATAGTTTTAAGTAATTTATTAATAGTTGTAAAATAGGTTCGAATAATTCGATATTTTACCATATTTTTTTAGTTTTTAAAGAGGCTGTCGAGGAAAGCCAAGTTTGACCGATATCATTATTGCTCAAAATGTAGCAACATGTTTAGAAGTTACATAATTTTTTAGTAAGTTGTAAAAGGCCAACTAAAAAATAATTTGGAACATTTTTTAGGTTTATTTATTATTTTTAACTAGTTGCTCAATAAGCTGATTTTAATTTTCATAATACTATTTCATAAGTATAACTGTAGTTTCACTTTACCCTGAACTGTGTGAAATTTAACCACCCAAATTATTTTGAGCAAGCCAAGTTAAGTTTGACAGCCAACTTTTATATTGTAACATTAAATTCTTCTGTTGATTATTTAAATGTCTTTCGGATCGTAAAAGGAATATCTTTTTTTTTAATTATTTGTTGCTCAAAATGTTGATATTTGGGCAACTTTGATTTACTTTAGAAAGTTAACAATTGCATTCATTATATTTAACGTCATCAAATTGAATATGCAATTTCGAAAAGGGCACATGTCTGAAAAAAACTAATATTTTGCTACCTCGAGGTATTCTTTAAGTCGCTATCTTGCTGAAAACACAAGCGTGGTGGTTTATCTTCTTCGGTATAACCAAGAATTAGATGAGTTAATAATATGAATGTAAACAACCGCAATCATTCCATTTTCCGGACAATAAATTGTCATGTTCCATGCCAGAAAAGACCACTACCACGTATATTAGGGCGAAAGTTTGTATTGGGCTGAGATCATTTATAGTATCGACCTGCAGAACCAAACAGATTAGCTTTTATTTTGTCAATTCATAGTACTTTTTTCCTCCTTTTCGGCATCAAAACTATGTTTGGATAAACAAGGAACGGCTCGGGTCTTTCAAACTATTTCGAGCAACTGCTTGTGAATGATGCCTTCTAAATAATTAAGATTTATAAACCTTCATTCGCTAGAGGTGATAGAAGAATGTTTCCTTGCAGTTCGGATAATTAAAGTCCCCAGTAGGCTTGTATTTTCAGCAAAACAACGACCAACCATACCTCAATCAGAGCAAACAGCAAACGACAGAATTAATTAAGCAAATTACAACGGCGTGATCACTCCACCTGATCTGAATTCGATCGAACATTTTTGGAATCGAGTAACAGTCTATTAACAATGAGAAACACAAAAAGAAAAAGAAATTTTTGATTTAAATTTGTCGAATTTGGAATAAATCACCGTTCACAAATGCCAGGAGCAAGAATAGAAATGAATTTTGAAATTAACTGTGATTAAATATGAATTTTTATATTTATTGTTTTATCATAAGTTTAAATTGTCAGCCGTTATTTCGATATTGGTCACACTTGACATAGATTATTGCTCATTTTTGGTGTGTTGAATTTTAGAACGCATTGCGATATATTTCAAAGTGTGTTTTGCCCTCATCCTTCTGATAACAGTTTGTTCGAATTCCAGGTTAAATCGATATTCCACCTTTTTCCATATTTAGTGTTGGAAGACAAAGACCTCGTTTTGTGATAACAAATAGATAACAAACGGTGCTTTATCAGCCGAATATATTTTTTCTACATTTTACAGTATTAATCATAAAGCAACCAAAGTAAATAAAAATGATATCATGTTGATTTCACAAGAATATCGTAAGAAAATGTTTACATACCTCGTCAATATATCCACAGTTACATATACTGGTGCCTTCCCGTTCAAATGTGCATGGCACTTGAGTTTGGGATTGTGGCGTTGGTAAAAATTCTGGCCTATCAACGGTGTCATCACCATGGTGTTCACGTTCATAATTTATCCGATGATCGAATACTTCCACTTGATCATCGTAATTATGCGACGAGCCAATTTTATTGTTGTTATTTTCATTATTATTGTAATTATAACATTCACAAGATTTTATTAGAAAATAAATTTTTATTAATGAAAATAAAAAAAAATTTCCATTCACAACCACTAACATTTTCGCTAAAGTTTAATATTGTTTTGAGTTTCGTAGACAAATTCATTTGATACGTATAAACAAAATCTGTAATTTTTTTTTTTAGATAAATATTTATCATTAGAATTCACGCATTTTTTTAGCTAATCAACCTAGCAAACACAGAATATCAAAAAACCACAATCACTCGAGCAATTTGTCGTGGCGTTCGTCGCGATTTATTACTTGAAGAAAACTGAACATGTAATTTGCAACAAAAAAAAATATTTTTTTTAAAAATTCGCTTACAATAATAAAATTTTATCGCTTTCTGTGCAATATTTGTTGTGCTTGTCACTACGGGGTGATCAGAGTACGTCTACTTAACGTTTAGATAAGATACCGGTAAATATTTAAATGAGTACATCACCCTGTATTTTTATAGATTAGATACGGTGACGATCACGATAAAAAATAATCTATTATTTTCCAATTTTTTTTTTTGTTTTCGTAGAATATTTTCCGATTAGTTTCCAATAAAATAAAAAAAACAATTTTTTACGGTCATAAAAAAAAATATATTTTTGTGATCGATTCTGCGGTTTACTGATATGCGAAGCAAATTATTCACTTTGTCTAAAAATAGGCGATGTGCAATCATTTATTAGTCACGTGATTGAATTTTTAGGTAGCATTTGGCACAAAGTGAGAATAATTTTGGTGTGGAGGTGTATTATTTAGTGGTCACTGTGGGTTAAATGTAGGTCAGTTTTTGATCAATATGAGTTTTCAGTTTCGTTCGAATGATCGAGTTGTGTTGCGTTTTTAAATCACAAGAGAAAAATATTACGATCAGTTAATCATTCATTTCTGATAATCCACTAAAACACATGGGCAACAAACTACAACCTACCGCAGGCGATCATTACCCAAATCACGTAAATATGACACTTGACTTATAGTGTTATAGATATAGTTTACGTATTACGAATTCCAAAACAAATGACAACATGATTGTCATGGCTCATTAACGCCCTCGTTTAATTATATCAAAGAATGAGAACACCATTACACAGAATTTATTAAATTTTTGTTTTCATTTTACATTGGTTTCTAGGTTATTGGAATTTCGTCAGTTGCTCATTATTTTGAGCTAGAACCACCTTTATAACACATGAGTTGCTTAATTTTTCTAAAAAACAAACTTAAACCCATATTTTGGCTTAAACAATTAATAGCTCAAAATTGTTCTTAAAATGCACAAGTACATTACGTTGCTCAATTATTTCAATGGATAAACTTAAATTTTCGAGCCCCATAAATTAATAAACTTAAATAATTTGTGCCTAAACCCGTACCTCGTAAGTGTTTTTCAAATCCTATTAATTATGTTGTCATCATTGCACATAAAAAAACTATAAAACTGCACACCATTGAATGCATAACGATTTCCCCATCTCAAACTGATCTTCTCCAATTTAATTTTCTCAAACATTGCTTGCCATTTAAAAGCAAAAAAAAAATCTATCACGACCATTAACCGCTTTAAAATGTCACTCATAATCAATTTTATTTTTATTTTTTATTACTCCAGTCTCGGTTTTATTTTTATCTTATTGCAATTTATTTTACCCATACGACTGACGTACTTACTCGTGTGCACATACAAGACAGCATACTCGTAAACGATTTTTTTTTTTTTGAACCGGTTTCATTTTATTAGCCATGCAAATTTGACTTTAATATAATGTACGCGAAAAAGAAATTCCAAGCCAAATTTTAAAATATAAAAATAAAGACAAACCGTAGTTAAAATAGAAAGGAAATTTTAACCAAATCAATCTGGATTATGAATGAATAAAACGTTTTATTTATTTTTATTTCTTTGTTAATTGTTGTGTTGCCCAACGGCCACAAATTAACATCCCTTTGGTGTTTTTTATTCCGGTTGTTATAACCTTTAGGTGATTTGTATAATTGCTAAAGAACATCCGGCTAACAAATAGAAGCTCTCAAATACCTACAAGTTCTTTGTTATTCATTTTAACATTTGGATACTATCCTGTCTAATTTACTCAGTTTGTTGGTGTTTTAATTATAGCTGTTTGATGGGGGCACACGGTTATCACTTTTATTGGAAAACATATTTTTTATGATTTGTTTGACAATAACAAGTTATAAATCAAAATAATTTAATGTGAATTACACGTGACAAATATTTAATAAAAATAACCGTTTTAAGCAATATTTGTGCACAATGTTGACTTTTCGTTAATATCTAGAACACTCTGTATCAGTTTTTAGCTATTTTAAATTTTGAGCAAATTTGAGCTACTCCTGTCGTTCTCTTAGATTTGAACGGTTTTTTAAATAATAAAACTAGTCAAGATTACTGAGAAGAGAAAATTTGCAAGACCGCCAGACTTTTTGAGCATGCTAACTGATTCATATGATTTTGTTGGTTTTTTAAATGTCTCTGGAAATCGAGGGCCAAAAGGTTATCACTTTTATTGGAAAATATTTATTGAAATAAGTTTGACAAAAGTCACAAATCAAAATATTGTGAAATGATACTTTGTGCACAATAAACGTGTGTGGCCATTATCACGTTTATTTTTTAAGCAATTGCTAAAGTTGACATTCTAGAAACAATACCTCCCAAATAGATTTAGATAGACTGTAAAGCTTTTGGTTATCTAAAAATATTGAGCTACAATGATAATTATGAAGTTTTGTAAAATTTTTGAGCAATTTCCAACTTATTTTAAAATATTTAGAGTAAATTCATATGTTTGAATTGTTTGATTCATATTCCTCTATTTTTGGCCGTTTCTACTTTTGAGTTACTCTTGTTGCTCATTTAGATTTCATCGTGTTTTACTAGAAAATTAGTCAGAATTCCTGTGAAGAGCCATATTGCAAACAATTGAGCAACAACGGCTAATTTCAAAATATTTAGAGTAAATTCGTAAGTTTGAATTTTTTGAGGCTGACGAGTAATCCGAGACATTTGCTCTATTGAGTTTTTAATGTAAAAGTTGCTGCATATTGGATTTTACCATAAAAAGTGCTTTACGTACAAATCCTAGGATATGTAATTACGTGGCTCAATCTTTTATTAGAAACGTTACCAATGTTATAATAACTTCATTTTTTGATAGCGAGTGTTTCCGATCAACATTTTTGAACTTGTGAGTAAAATGTTAGCAACTAGAGAAACAGTTTGAAGGCCATTTAGCAAGATAAAGCAAGCCATTTACCTAGAAATGATAATGTAATGTTGGTAATTATTTGTAGACAATACTGTTAAAATACGATTCCCCAAAAAAAAACCAGTGAGCATAATAAAAGGGTTACACACAGACATCAGTTATTATTATTATTATTATTACTTGAGGGCCATGTGGGGGCTCAAGCCACCCCGCACTGCGACCTAAAAGATCTTTTGTGCATTAGCCCTACTTAGTTATCCGTCCAGTCAATATTCAGGCTCTTAATGAATCTGATAATACTGCCTAACGGTACGTGATACATACTATCTGGGCTCATTGCTCTCCCTCCTAGATGTTTTAATTATCCGTCCAGCCAATATTCAGGCTCTTAATGAACCTGATAATACTGCCGACCGGCACGTGATACATACTATCTGGGCTCATTGCTCTCCCTCCTAGATGTAATAACATTTACTTCTGCTAGAAGAGCGGTAGCATTGGGACTCAAGGACTTCGAGAGGGCAGACCCACTCCCGTATATTCCTATCCGTGCCTCGTCTACCGTTTTGATTTTACTCTTGCGAGTTGCTGGGACATACTATCTGGGCTCATTGCTCTCCCTCCTAGATGTTTATACTGTTGGAAGTACTTCTACACGTGATACATACTAACTGGGCTCATTGCTCTCCCTCCTAGATGTCTACTGTAGGAAATACTTCTACACGCGTTACATACTATCTGGGCTCATTGCTCTCCCTCCTAGATGTAATAACATTTACTTCTGCTAGAAAAGCGGTAGCATTGGGACTCAAAGACTTTGAGAGGGCAGACCCACTCCCGTGTATTCCTTCCCGTGCCTCGTCTACCGTTTTGATTTGACTCTTGCGAGTTGCTGGGAATAAAAAAGTCGCCTGTAGGTCACCCAGGTTTACTACAGGAAGGCTAAATAAAACTGGAGGGTGCCTGGTATCCAGAGTCCGCATATATAGACTGATTAACCTATCAGCCATTCATCCATCGGCATATGCTGTTCCACCTTAGATTAGGGATTTTTTGTCAAGGTTTTATCCTTTAGCGCCGTACTTTAGCCTGTCACAAAAGTCTATATTAAGCCTAATGGTTACAGTTACCGGTGGTTGCCACGAGGAGGCAGTACGTACACTTGCGCCTACTGGAAGGTTACGGAGCCCCTTCCAATAGACGCCAAACTACCCAGACATCAGTTACAACTTACAATATTCTTAGATGACATCTCTCTGTTTAGCCCACAATAGAGCTGGTAACAAGGCGAAGTTAAAGCAGTGGTAAAATATGGAAGGCAGATTTGTTTTAAAATAAATTGCCAGCAAACCTACATATATTATTGCGAATAAGTCCCACAGATTGTAGCCTAACAGTTAACGGAGAAAATATTATGGGCAATATGCGGGTATCGATACTTTAAATCAAAGTTTCTCTACAGTTATAAGAGAAACCACAACCAAGCTTCTTTGAACGACTTAAGAAGCGGGTAATACTCTGGATTTGTTAGTTTTCCAGGTAAAATAATTACAAAACTAAGATTTTTGGCTTCCACTGGAGGATTGACGATCGAAGGAAATAACTCTTCTGTCTCTCGGCTCAAACTGTCAACTTGTTTAAATTCAGCGCAATAAAAGCTTTGAACCCCTAATCGATATATTGATCATACGGTATTTACACTTGTCTTGATGGTTACATTTGTGGACGTTCAAAAAATTTCAAATTCTATGATCGATATGGAATAACGCCCCGGTATTTGTAATCACCAAATAATTGACCTGCCGCCCCGGTGGCACAGAAGTTAGCATGCTTGCTTTAAGCTCCGGAGGTTCCGGGTTCGATTCCCGGCGGGTGATGAAAAAATCACGGCTGGTTAATGTTGGATCAATGAATTAATCACTCATTATCCGTTACAAAAAATGATTATGAAACTTCAAATGAAGCGGCCAAATCCCTCCATGGGATGTAGCGCCAGCGAAAAAAAAAAAAAAATAATAATAATTGACGAACAAATTTTCAAGATGGTAATTTACTGAATCTTTCAGTAAACATCTGGGTACAAACGGGTAGGCCAAAACAAAAACCGACCACTGAAGATTAGTTGCAATAATTAACTAGGTTTGAATTTTGATATTGAGCTACTAACGAAAAGTGTAAATTACCTTTACTGTAATAAACCATTTATATATATGAGACTGCCAAATTAGTAAAGATTAGACTAATGAATAATTAAGTAATTAATTCTTGGGGAAAATACAAAAATACTTATCGTGTTTCGTAATTTGGACAAGATAATTAAATGAGGGCGTTAAAATGCATAAGACGTTGATTCTTTTGTTGTCGATGTCGCTTGTCATTAGTATACATAGTATGAAATTCCTAATAATTAAAGTAAATCAAAACAATTAGTATAATTAGTCGACACTATTTTAATAAGTGATACGGGTAATGATCGGCAGGTTGTTATTTATTGCACTATAGGTACAAACTTTGGAGTTGTTCAAATAATTATAATCGTGCTTAACCAGATACATATTACGAAATTGACATTAGCGATTATTAAGTCAACGAATCTTGGATATTAAACAAAAAAGAAAAATTAGTGATACTGAAATTGTATGCTAAAATTCGCCGTTATATCAAACCACCGTGTGCATTACATCACTTAGCTTAACTGATACATTTTGAATTTCAGTGTTTAAATACTTTCGGCTTAAGTAGTTTTCTTCGAAATCTATATATATTAATGTGTGAAGAGAAAACTTTGTACCGCTTTTACGCCGAAACCACCCAACCGATTTTTATAAAAATTACATCATTCGAAAGGTATTCTTCTGTAGGTGTGCGCAACCTATGTTAAACGAGAAAATAGGTTGGATAGTTCAGAAAAAATCGCCTGAGGTAGTTTCCTTTACAATACATACATATAAAAGCCAAAAACGATCAAAGTAGCACAATAATACTTTAATTTTATTCAATGAATGAATGAATGAAAATTATTTTGTTTGTAGGAATGTAAATAAAATACATATATTTTTTTTTAATTTACACTCATCAACAAAAATGTTATACATGTAACTCCAATGTAATTTAAAAGTTTTCTTTATTCAGAGAAACCCGTTACAAAGGACTTCGACGGGACCAAAAATGGTGTCCGTTGTAGTGAGGTTCCTTGAACTGAGGATTTGTGATTTTTTTTATAAGAATTTTATTTGGAGATAGGATTCTAAAATGATTTTAGATAAAGTTCTGGAGCACGACCAATTAGAAAGGAACTTGGCCATTTCTTACTCGATTTTGATGAAATTCAGCTTGCACGATGGAAATGGGATTCTAAAATGATTTTTAGATAAAGTTCTGGAATATGGCCAATTAGGAGGAAACTTGGCCAATTTTAATCCGATTTTGATGAAATCCAACATTAACGAAGGAAATGGAATTCTAAAATGATTTTTAGTAATGTTCTGGAATTTGGCCAATTATTAGGAAGGAATTTAGCCATTTCTTATCCGATTTTGAGAAATTCGGATACTTGGCCATTTCTTATCCGATTTTGATGAAATTTAGAATGTACCCTGAAAATGGGATTCTAAAATGATTTTTAGATAAAGTTCTGGAATATGGCCAATTAGGAAGAAACTTGACCATTTCTTATCTGATTTTGATTAAATTCAGCTTTTACGACGGAAATAGGATTCTAAATTGATTTTTAAATAAAGTTCTGGAATTTAGCCAATTAGGAAAGAATCTGGCCATTTCTTATCCGATTTTGATGAAATGCAGGTACTTGGCCATTTCTTATCCGATTTTGATGAAATTCAGGTACTTGGCCATTTCTTATCCAGACAAAGTTCTAGAATATGGCCAATTAGGAATGACCATAGCCATTTCATATACGATTTTGATGAAATTCAGCTTGTACGATAGAAATGGGATTCTAAAACGATTTTAAGATAAAGTTCTGGAATTTAGCCAATTAGGAACGCTTTTGGACATTTCTAATCCGATTTTGATTAAATTCAGGAATTTGGCAATTTCTTATCCGTTTTTCATGAAATCTAGAATATACGATGGAAAAGGGATTCCAAAATGAATTCTAGATAAATTTCGGGAATAAGGCCAATTAGGAAGGAACTTGGCCATTTCTTATCCGATGTTAATGAAATTCTGCATGTACGATGGAAAGGGATTCTAAAATGATTTTTAGATAATGTTCTGAAATATAGCCAATTAGGAAGGAATTTGGCCATTTCTTATCCGATTTTGATGAAATTCAGGTACTTGGCCATTTCTTATCCGATTTTGATAAAATTTAGAATGTACGATGGAAATGGGATTCTAAAATGATTTGTATATAAAGTTCTGAAATATGGCCAGTAAGAAAGGAAGAGCTTGGCTGTTTTTTATCCGATTTTGATGAAATTCTGCATAAGATTCTACAATGATTTTTACATAAAGCTCTGGAATGTGGCCATAGGAGGAACTTGGCCATTCTTATCCGATTTTGATAAAATTCAGCATGTACGATGGAAATGGAATTCTAAAATGATTTTAAGATAATGTTCTGAAATATGGCCAATTAGGAAGAAACTTGGCCATTTCCTATCCGATTTTGATGGAATTCAGATTTTACGAAGGAACTGGGATTCTAACATGATTTTTAGATAAAGTTCTGGAATGTGGCCAATTAGGAAGGAACTTGGCCATTTATAATCCTATTTTTATGAAATTCCGTATGTACGATGGAAATAGGATTCTAAAACGATTTTCAGATAAAGTTCTTGAATAAGGAATTTGGCCATTTCTTATCCGATTTTAATGAAATTCAGCATGTACGATGGAAATGGAATTCTAAAATTATTTTTAGATAAAGTTCTGCAGTTTGACCAACTAGGAAGGCTTTTGGCCATTTCTTATCTGATTTTGATTAAATTCATGTCGAATTTTATCTAATCGTTTAAGGAATTGGCAAGAAATATGGTCAATTGTGCATAGCAGCAGGTACATTTCGATCATTCGATGGTTTGAGATTTTATTTTTTATTTTATATTTTCAAAATAACTGTGAAGCCTTGGGGAAACCTGGTCAGTACGGCAATAAAAAAACCAAGGATATTTGCGTTTATTTGATTAAATAATAACATGAAAAACTGACAAAGAATTATATCAAAAAACAAATACGAATACAAAGTGTAATTGTGTTTTTTTTTCAACTGTTAATAACTTTTAATTTTAATTTTCATACATAGGTATTGCAGGGAATTAAGGCAAAGAATACACGCTAATGACGTATTTGTACACGCAAAATTCAAAACAATTATACATATGTAATGATTATAGTATACTCTTTGACAAAAGAACCTCAATAACTCTCAAACTTAAAAATTTTATGAATTACGGTCGAATTTCGACCCACTGGACGACCACTAGTTATAATTAATTTCGAATTCGTCATGTTTTCGCTGGGTGTTCAATCACGTTATTCTATTTTGTGCTGTTAAAAACGGAATTAACTCCTCATTTGCGAAGTGTTTATTTATTATTTTTGAATTCGTCGCATATTATATAATTTATAAATCGACTTGTTTATTATACATATTTAAAAAAAAAACAATTGCATATACGATACATCTGTCCTTGACTGGCTATTTAACTCGAGATACGTTGCTAACTAATGCTAACAAGATTATATTAAATTTAAATTCGTGCACTAATAACAAACTATAATAAACAATAGTTTCTGATTTAATTAACATTCTAAATGCAATACAAAGATTTTATTTTTTTGATTTATGTATCTCGATGTATCGATTCCCACTTCACAAAGCAAATAGCAGTTTGCTAGTTAATTCAAAAAATATTCAAATTTGTATTGTAATATTTAGTGGATTCCAATTAATATTAACAAAGAGAAAAATTGTATTAAATTGATTGATCGATACATCTGATATGTCAGGCAAAGGGTTACTAATTTGTGAACAACAAGTTGCGATAATCTCTATAAATACGCAGGTCGTATCATCTACATTCTACGGTGGTATAACACTTTGGATAAATATTCTAAAATATTTTTATCGAAAATCCTTGAGTGGTGCGCGTAATATATGATGTTCTGTGCTGTGGGTCTCCAATCACTTAAAATATTTTAGATTAAATCGCTCCAAACCGAAATAAATTTTTTTTTATTGATTTAACCCAGAACATTGGGGTTTATAAATTCGTTATCACTCACACAATTTATTTACACACATTACTTATGTTATTTACATTTTTGACAAATTTATTTATTTTTATTTTTTCTAAACTATTCACACCTTTCATTATTTTATTTTCGGTTTATTAATTAACTATTTATAATCACTTAATAATTGTAAACCACCCACGAATAAAATGTGCGCGCAAAATTCGTTAATTTTTTTTGTTTATCTTTGCGCAAAGAAATGAATGAAATATCTGCACAATCTATAAAAACTATCTATCTATTTTAAACTATTTTATAAACTAAATAACAACGCACACAGCAATAATTTAAAAAGTCAAATATTACGCCACCGTTTTATTATTAAACAATCGAATCGTTGAATGGTAGGAAAAAAAATAATTCGCGATTTTTTTTTTTATTCGCGTGCGAGAGTTGAGCATCAAGTCAGCTGTTTTAGCTGTGTCTTACGAATCACTGAATGGCATATTAGTATTTTATTTTATGTAAGACGTTCCGTTTTTTCTTTTTTAAATTTATTAGTTCTGTTGTTATTCTTCGCGTTTGAGTGTTTGTTGTTGAATAAGCAAATATGACACAAGTATGTACATATATGTATAGAATATGAATGTATGTAAAATAAATTGAAATCAATTTCACTGCCAATGTCTTTTGAATGTACTTGTTTTTGGTTATGTACACAGTGGGGGAAATTGTTTTGGCGTAAGAATATTGTGTAAAATGTAGTTTCTAGTAATTTCAAATTTTGAGCTACTCAAAAAACTTAATAAACGATCGTTTTGTTTGCCAACTGTAGATATAATGAATCCAATGTGTATTCAAAAATTGAGCAAAAACTTCGTTACTAAATCTTCATTATTTAATTTAATTCTAATTTTATGTTTACTAATTTTCAAAAATTTTGAGCTATTCGATATTTTAAGTAATATCGAGAAGGCGTTTCCTCGGGTTGATCGAGGGAGTGGTCGGAGTTAATATAAAAATAGAACTTCAATAGGGAAATGTTGTTTCGATTAAGAGTAATAAGTATTTAAATATAAAGAACAAGCTATTTTAACATTTTGAGCTACAACATATTTGCTCGATCTTTAATTGTAAGTTTAATTGCTTTGGGATCTAATCAATAAATGAAACACTATATTCGTCTAAATCTCGTTTAATTTTGAGCTCCTAAACAGGTTAATAAATTTCATAACCATATTGAGCATTTTGGCATTATTAAAATATTGAGTTGCTGCTATATTTTACTAAACTAAACTGAAGAACAATTTTGAATAAGTTGCCTAATACACATTCAATTTAGTTTTAATTTAATTCCACGATTTCCACGTGTAAAATATACTTTCATCAAATTTGTACATTCCATTTTTAATCTAAAAATTCAACAACGAATCCGTCATATAATTTTAATTATTGGCGAAGTCGTACAATTAAGTTGAAATGTTATTTTTAAGTTTATTAATTATTTTTCTACTCATAATTAATTTTTAATTTTTGTCAAATTTGACCTAACAATTTTTTAGCTTACTGATTTTAATTTCAAATTTAAGCAGTAATTCAAACTTAGCTTTAAATGGTTAAATTTAAAGTGAAGCCTAAATTCACGGCGAATTCGGAAAAATATCATTTTTTGCTTTAGATTCATTAAAACAATTTCAAAATATTTTTAACTATGAGAACGTGTATCTTTAACTTTCGATAAATTCAATGGCTGGCCTGCGGCGAATAAATTTGTTTAATTCATAGTTTATCATCCAATTTTCTCAAATATGTTGTCATTGGGCGCATTCAGGTAAGCCAACTGTTGGCAACATGTTGAGTAAAATTAACACGTTGAGACCTGAATGCACATGATACATTCATAATTTCATGGCAATGTGATAATTTAAATGTCATTTTTTCGATCGGTAGATTTTTGAAGCCTACATTTTGGGAGATGTGAATGCGCCTATTTACCGGAAACTCTTAGAATCGGAATAGGTTTTTACGTATAATTTAATTTGATCAAATCTGTCCGTTACGATAATAAAAATTCGTTACCTAATTTTCATTATCAGCGAAGTCGTGTACTGATCTGAATACATCTAATTCTAATTTTTTATTTATTAATTTAGCTATTTTAAAATTTGAGCTACAATATATTTGCTCAATTCTAATTTGTTGGTATGTCATATTCGGAGCTATTCAAATAACTCAATATTTTAAATTCAATTAAATAATTAAATTTAATGAAATATTTACATTTCGGTAATTTTAAAATAAGTAGTGCTTGCTGCTTGCCCAAAAATTGAGCAACAAATCGATTGTTTAATATCCAAATGGCTTTCAGATTTTTTATTTATAATAATCACAAAAAATGCTCAAGCAGCAACATTACAGCAACTTAAAACTGAACCTGTCTTGCTGATTGTTTTAGATTTTGCTAATATTTGGTACATTGAAAATGACGGCGAATTCGCCGTACAATGATTTGACAGTGTTAACATTAATTCTGACCTCAGCATCGGTCTATCATATTTTTGCCTGATTATTGTTTCTCTAATTAGGAATTTAAAAGTAATTCTCAACTCAGTTTTAAAATGATTACGATTTGAACTTTGGACGAAGTTTAAATTCACGGCAAATTATTAAAAAAAAAGAATCAACTTTTAAATTCATTAAAAATAACTAGCAGAGTTTTATAACTGGAATTTGTAGACAATCAAAGATGTGCTTACGGCGAATTGACGATTTATTAAGCGATTCTTAGAGTTCGTAGAATTCGGAATGATTACTAAAATTATTTTAGTCGGTATGATAATCTCGCTTCCCGTACTATAATTTAAAACTAAATTGTAAAACAGCATCATTTTATATAGGAATATTATAGTTTTTAACATTTATATTCATTCAACAAAAATTCATTTGTTTGTACAGAATTATGGAGAGAAATTAGAGATCAAATCAATTTGTAAGCGTGTAGCTAAAATTAGTTAATTAATACAAATTAAGCATAAATTTCGCTCAAATAAATATCTTAACAAAGACCTTTTGAATTTCTTAAAAATGTAAATTGTACAAAAATATGATCTTTTGTTTGACCTCCTAACGCGCGATGTTGTTGCAACTTGACAAAATTAATTTTTGTTTTTGTTTGTGTTATCAACATAACCTTCAAGATGCGACTGGAGATTGGGACCTTCCTTCATAAATGGACAAACAATTTTTTTTGTTTTATTTTATTATCTTGAAAAGATGTATGTATGAGGGGAAAATATGGCGATTGTCAACCTCTTATAATGTACAGTATGTTGTCGAGCAATTACATTGTCTGAGCAATTTGAAGTGTAAAGGGAAGGAAATTTGCAAATATGTACATATACATATGTTAATGTTTTTTTTTTCTTATTCTTTTTCAGGTGAGTACAACAGATTTTATACGTACGGAAGCGATGAGTAAGTACATTTTTCGGGTTAGCTTTACATAAAGACGCCATGCTAAGTGTATTTTAATAATTTCTTATAAGTACATATTTTAGTTGATGGACTATGGTCATGTTTTCGAGATGATCATACTTCTATTTTTGTTTCGATGATCGATTAACGAAAATTAGCGTAAATATTATTGTGGTTGTTCGCTTGGTTACGTACTAGATACCTTTTATTTTAAAATTAACAGTTTAGTTACGAATAATGACAATTTTGCGTGATATTATCGAATAGATCGAATTAGTTGTAAAATGAGGATCTCACTTTGGACCAAGTTATAATAGTTTAATTGTTAGTTTTAGTGAAGATCAAGGCCATTTCTCATCTAGAAAGACATCAACATTTGATTAAATTAAACTGAAACAAGTTTTCTTTGCGATCTATTTGTTTATGTTTATTTGTAGCCATTCTCAGTATAATACATATTTTGAGTCCAAAATATTATAATTCTGTCGGAACTTTGTGGTATTATTGGATTATGTGATCCGAAAATATTCACCAAAACCACGATTTTTTTATAAATTATTCAAATTGTTTTCATTAAGTTAGACTCTTCATAAGGTCGGCACCAAAGTTGGTTATTCTTGATTTAATATTTAAGTTTGGGATAAAAAAATATATTTGATTCATCGAAAAGAAGTTTTAAAGGAATTTTTCTGTATAAGCGTAATAAATATGCGTGTTTCTTATTGATTTAACTTAACAAAGGCATTGACATTAGTAGCTAGGGTAATGATATAATCCTTCTCAAGATGGGTTGGTTGTGAAATGCGTTGATATTCTTCTTGCGTCATTTTGAAAAAGAAACCATTTTTATCCTTTATTTTTTTTAATATTTGGTTTTTATATCAAGAGTGTTGTTTTATTTGATAATGTGGCAGCTTTCTGCTACATTCCAGTGCAATAACGTGTTTCTTATTGAAACACCAAGTAGAATATTGTTTGCTTAATTCGGAATTAAGCGTTATGTTATAAATTTAACCATTTATTAGTTATAGAGTAAGCTTTTTATCAACTTATTACAGGAATCCAGACCATTATTGCTACACCTGGTCAAAAAAGCGATCGTTTGTGGATCGGAACTTACGAAAGCCGTATCATTTTTTTGAAATTATTTTGTTAACCTTCAGATAAGTATTCCAAAGCTGGTTGCTCCGTATCATTTCTCCAGGCATTCTCCTTGCTTATAGGAAAGAACTCTCAATATTCAAACCGGAATTTCGTCAGGTCCAGTGGCCTTATTTATATTCATTGACATCAGATTGTTAACGACAATTTCCTATGAGATGATAACAGAGTCCAAGTAATATTTAGTTAGATGTGACGATATACAAATTTATTCATTTTATGTACCGCGATGATCGTGAAACTGCACTCACTCATCGGCAGAGAAAACGGACCACCTAAAAAAAAATGTTGAATATCTTTTGAATCGCACTAGCTGGAAACTTGAAACAAACACCAAATTCTAGACCATTCAAAACAATCTTAGAATAAGTTAGTAAGACCTACTCTTTAAATTGAATTCGTAACTCTTTCTTCGACAAAAATTTAATAAAAACTAAAGTATAAATAAAGAGTCAATTCAGAAAAATGAAAAAATTCAGAAAACGGCGAACGGCCCTCTCCAAAGAACAGTACTGTAGAAGCAAACAATTTTTTGTTGTTATGAGTCAAATTATTTTATGTAGAGAACATTTTCAGCCATTTTTGTCAAAATTTAAAATGGTCAGGACAAAATTTTGACTTTTTATCGTTTTCGCCAAACAAGGGAAAAATCGTCACAAATTGTAGCGCGCGTGGTAGCTTATTAAGATCTTCTGTATACACTGGAACTTCCACAGACGACCATCGATTTTATTTGTGTTTTGGGGCTAGTAAATTTATTGGGGCTTCTATGTCGCTGAGATTATTCAGTTGCGACGATATTTCACAAAATTTGTTGAAAAATATGATACGAACTTCAGGCACTGAATGTTTCATTAATTTTCTCGAATGAAACATTCAATTTTCTTGATAAATTGAAGCCAGGCAAGTAATGAGTTCTTGTGTGAGATCGAGTCAATTTAGTTTTTTTTATTAGCGTTTTATCCAATTATAGAACAACTTGTTGACGGTTTCTTAGCTAAAGAAACACACAACAATATTCAACAAATTTTCGACTAGAACGGAGAAAATATAATTTCTGAATTCGTCTCAACGGGGAACTAGCTCAAATATCAATATGTTTCTTAATTCTATCGGCTTTGACTTAATGCCTTCGATTTACCCCAGAATACAGAAACTGTAACCAGCTTGAAATCTTTTTACCTTACTCAAACCCTCTCTTACCAGTCGAGATCGTTATCCGCGGAATCTAAGTTAGATCAGTCGAGCTTTAGTATTTCATAAAAGTTTGTGTTGAGTAGAGACTAAATCACATTACAATCATTAATTTTTAATAACTTTTCGAATGCATAAACCGATCGAATCATTCAACAATTTTGGGAACCTGAGATGTTTAATGATGAACCAATCCAAAAATAAGATTTCGTTCGATAAAATGTATGTTAGGAGAATCGAAACGCAACGAAAACAGTCCATTTCCTCCTCTCTTTGTTCAATGTCTTTCCTTTACTGAGTAGGACGCACGTTTGATGGCAATTCAGTCCTCGACATTGCATAACGGAGCTTCTCTTCTCTTCCGATTATAGCCACGACACTAGTGCCCTTCTGAAACTTCTCGACCTACACTCCGGCCGGCATCCTCGCGCTCCCTCATTCATTACAAAAGAATTCTATCACCTCAGACTCAAGAACTTCTTGCACTAAAATGCTAATCTGTTGATCGAACGCTGTGTCGCTGAGATCTATCGATATATTTCAATCAATGCTCGAAATACATGAGATAATTTGGTCAAAACAATGACAACAGTTCATATGTTCATAATTAACCAGTTCTAACGTCCCCATCGCCCCAAAATGACCCTGGTTGTGACAGGCTCTTAAGATCTCATTTTGTATTTTTTCGTATCACCAAGGCAAACCTCTAAAATTCATGTAAAGAACCATTAGATTAGCTTTTATTTTTATTAGCAACATCATCCATCTATATTCGATGCACATAAGATTACACTTAATGCGTCCAAATGACCGATGGTCGGTATTTTAATTCCTACAACTCTTTAAAACGAAGTGCTCAGCCCGCAATTGTGATGATATTGATAACTCATTCATTTCCATGGTACCTTTGAAAGCCGTTCAATCGGTGACAAGTTTAATGCGAACAAACATTTTTTAAGGCTCACAGTATTGTCTATACAGTATCTACCTAATACTCTGCTGCATCACGGTGGTACCAACATAGATCTTACTGGCGTCGATGTTGAACTCGGTTTTTGGCCCTAGGTGGTATGTAGATTTGCTATACGAGCTGTGATGTTAACACTTGTTTCAACTTCTTAAAGGGCTGTATTTCCTCTAGTGGTAGTATAAACAAAACATACTTTCGAAGGAAATTCATCAAGGTGCTGGCAAAAACGGAAATAATCTGTTAGACCTATAAACCGTTGAGTTTGAACAACATTCGGTGGCTCTGCAAATTTCGCAATAACTGAGAATAAAATTCTGAGACGAAAAAAGTTTTCATTTCAAGAGTCGCACTATTTCCAGTAGGAGCAAATTAAAAAAATGTGCAGGTCATCTCATTTCTAAATTAACACTATCACTCGATGATGCACACTGACAATGACGATGTTAAGAAGCGGTATTGGACTGTGAAGAGTTTCACTATGTGAAGCAATTGTGTGAATTGCCAAATTACTGATTGGAATCTTGTGAAGTATTTTATAATACAGGACTGAATGTTTAAACGGATCATTCTTTGTGCGATACAGGAATGAAGGAAATGACAAGACAATCAATACGATTAATAGAACCAAATTCATTGGTCTACAACAAAACAATCGAGATAATATTCCAGGGGGTTGGTTTATTACAAATTTTTTGTTGGCGTCAAGTTGAATTTCATAATAGGACCTCAAGAATATTATCAACCATCTTCAATGATAAAGAGATCGTGAAAAAATGTAATCGATAGCAAATTCAGTATACAGCGATTTAAATTAAATTACACTACTTGCGCATTTTATGATCAAGTTTTGGTTCAATAAAAATTACAATTTGGGCGCGATCTATGAAATTTAAAACTTGACGCGATCGCTATATGTATGAATATCACGTTCAAACGCGAAGATCGGTTCTTAATTCGAATAAAGATAAAGTTTGTACGATCATCATTTTACCTTCGTGCAATAAATTTTGTTGCTTGAGATTGTGCGATCGTGAGTTTAGTCACACAAACATTAATTTTAAATTTTTTTTTTATTTCATCATCAAAAAAAAATCGTTCTTTTTAATTAATTTTTAATTAATAATATTTATAATAATAATATAATATTTTTAATAATAATAATTAACGAAAATACATAATACATATAATATGCGATTTTTTTTAAATTAATTCATTTAAAAATTAAACATTAAATTAATTTTTTTTGTTTTAATATTTCATTATCATTAATATCACTCTTGATTGTTTTCTTTTTTTTTTTAATTAATTATTTGACTATTTGCATATTTAATTATTTATAATTGATTTGAGAAACAACAGTCTTTATATTATAAAAATATATTTATTTTTAATTTAATTAATTAATATTTAAGTTACGGATAAAGCTAATTTCGTTTTTATTTTTTTTTTTTATTAATAAATATTTTTTATAGTTTTCCAAATTGCAATAAAAACCCGTATGTATACTGTGTACAGTTTTTAACTTTACGCGTCCGCATACTCAATTTCATCAATTTTAAACGTTACATCACTACCGCCCGAATAATCCGAATGATGCGAATTCGATGAATCCGAATCGTTATTGTTATTTAAATTTACAGTTTTACTAATAGTTTTATGTGATGGTGCGGATGCACCACCACCACCACTGGATGTGGTGGCGGCAGGCGATGCCACCGATTTATTTGAAATTGTATATTGAGGTATTTTACGATTGGTGACGGGTGATCGCATTATATGAAAATTTGGATCGTTTGCAAAATTACTGGCAATTTTTTTAACATTTGTTATCGCCGTCGGCGATGGTGCTGTTGGCACTGGTGGTAGTTTAGGTTGCTGATGTTGATGATAGTATTGTGATTGAGATAAGACATCGGGTAGATTTTTTGATGTTGACGGTTTATTATCGTACGATGATAATTGATTTCCTATTGCATACGGTGTGATCACAGTTTTTTCTAAAATTAAAGATATTATACAGAGATGGATTAGTAAAATTAGCAAATTATATCGGGTAATTTATTAATTATTTAGATTTGAGCTTCAAAAGTACCATATGTAAAAAAAGCGAGCGGGGCTAATATCCAATATGAATTACTCGGACACCAAATTGGACGGAAAACTTTTCTTATAAGGTATAAGCAATGTTAATTAAGAAAAAAAACATATTTTGATTAATTTGTGGCAGAGTCTTGAGAGACGTGTTAATTTAGCTCATAAACAAAAAAATATATTTTTTACATACACTGAATCTATAAATTTTCTATTTAAACTTCCTCACTCAATAAATATTTTTACCTAGAAAATAATTTTCCAC
This sequence comes from Tipula helvola, assembly GCA_963556165.1. Taxonomy (NCBI): domain Eukaryota; kingdom Metazoa; phylum Arthropoda; class Insecta; order Diptera; family Tipulidae; genus Tipula; species Tipula helvola. The sequence goes on along the minus strand of OY744483.1, from coordinate 346,994,102 downwards.
CAAAATACAAAAAAAAAATTTTTTTTAAATTATTTCGCGTACCGTACACACTATTTACTCACCACATTCGTTAAGCACCGGTTCCGCATAAATTTCCGTCGGTGACGCGTATAAATTATGCAGCAGAGGTTGTTGCACATTATGAGGTTCCGAATAAATTGATTGCAAATGGACCGGAGGTCGATTAAACATTTTTGTTTGACCCCCAACATGTTTACTAATCGGTTGGTTAATTTCCGCGTAAATCGGATCATCAGGATTTGGTTTCGGTTCAGGTTCCAGAGTTGAACTAGGTTTTAATAAATTAGTTAAAATACCAGTAAATGCAGTAAAATCTTCGCCACTATTTAAACATTCGCTTAGAATATTAATGATATTCCCGATGGCAGTAAGCTTTTGTGATTCAGTTAAAACGTGGTTTAACAATTTTTGCGTTGCTTCATTTACTGGATCATATTCGGCCGGATACTTAACCTTCATTAATTCGAGCGTACATTTAATAACAGTTTGATCATTTTCCGAGAATCTTAATTTTCCATTATCGATATGCTTCTGCGTCACTTGTGTTTGCATTCCGAGTGGGCTAGATATTTTACGGCCACGATAGCACAGGATCGCCGACATACAGATCAATGCCATTAGAATTATAAACAAAATAAACGATGCAAATCCAATGGCAATATAAATCAATATTTTTTCAGTAGACATACCCGATCCTTCGTTGACATTAGGGTCGCTTCCAATTTGAGCGGGTTCAATAAAATTTTCCGAAGTTTTTATACGATTTTGATTCTCCATACAATTTATGATGTCCTTTGAATCGCCGCATACCTCCTGTCGATACTTTTCCACATTAAACACCGATGTATTAAAACATTGTTTAAGGAGCTCATCAATGCGGCAGTAACTCTCGGCCCGTATATTAACGCGGCTCAATTTCATAATCCAATCCAAATTACATGTACAATCCGTGTAAAAGTAAGTCTCCTTAATTTTACAATGATAACTAGTCTCGTTTAAACTGCCTGCCTTCGCGACCGTAATCGAATTCTTCTCGAATAGGCACTGTATCGGATTAGCAGTTCCCTCGATCTTAAGGGTATCCAATTCACCAAATGTATTATTAAAAATTGTAACATTCTGCCAAATGTTGGAAATTTTCAGCCAATGATGTTGCAACATCATAATCGTATTGAACGATAGTGACATGTTGACGACGGACACCGAAATGCCGTTCTTCTCAATTTTTTTTATTCTGCGGGAAAAATTTTAAATATTCGATTAGTAATACAATATTTGTACGCGGGATTTACTCACTCGTTATGTTCAAAAATAATTCGATTAACACCACTCTGATCGATGGCATGTGTCTTAATCAATTTGATTTTACAATTAGAAAATTCCAAACGATTCGAATACAGTTTTTGGGTAAAAACATTTCCCTCGATCGTTCCGATATCACAATATTGGAACGTAATTGCCGCCACCGAAATCACATTAAATGCCTCCGCTTTAATTGTAGTAATTTTCGAATAAGTGATTGTGATTCCTTTCAACGACGATTCCAAACGATCGAACACCTCCATATTGACATGCGTTAAAATTATATTCGATTCTGTTGCACCAGCGAATCCGCCCTCCGGAATCCGTAAATCATGGATATGCGCAAAATTGCCATTAAACTTGGTATTACTGAATGCTTCCTTGAAAACAATAACATTTTCGGCATGATTCACATTCAGAATGAATTCATTGAGGCGGGTTATATTCGAAAAGGATTTTTTTCGTAATATCACAGTCTTACAATTGGTTATGTTTATTTCGGGAAATGTTCCAGCGTTTCCCATAAATGCGTTCGCTTGAATTTCTACATGTTCTTTGCCTTTTAAATTGCCCTCGATAACAAGGGAATTTAGCGTAGCACCGATAAAACTATTTTGTTCAAATATAACACGACTATCTTTGGCTAGTTTTATCTTTAGGGAGCGTATATCCTTGGGAAAAACGTGAAGGCGACCGATCACGTATGGTGTCTGAAATGAGAAGAAATAATTTTTATTTTATATTAGCCAAATTAATTCAAACTGGCAAAATTATTAGTCTATAGTAATTAAAATGTTGCTCAATATTAATTTTCCGTCACAAAGTGTATGCTTTAAAAGTGTTACTCAATTTGTCGAACAATAATTAAATTTTGCTCAATTTTGAATGTTTTGATTGGTTTAAAAAGTTGGTCAATCTTAATTAAAAGAATAGTTTCTAACTACTCAGAACCTATATATTTGACATAATTGTCAAACATTGTTTCCAACTCGTTTGAAAAGTTGCTCAATATTTAAACAACAACTAAATTTGACATATTAAAATGTATCTAACCAATTCCTGGAAAATGTTAAATTTGTTACTCAATAAATCTTGTCAATTAATGTAAAATCGTTTTTGTTAAAAAAAAAATTAAAATTGAGGAACCAACAAATAAAATGTATGTATACTGAGCAAATATTTGGTGGAAATATTCCTAGAGGGACGGCTTGATAGCTGGAGAGGTTCTAATTTTTATTTTACTCAATTTGTCCAACCTTTAAAGTAGCCCTAGACAGACTATGGTTTAATAAATCCGATTTAGTGAATTTTCGAGATTAGCCGTAGTTAGATTTACGGTATATATGCTTTATTTTGAGCTTAGTGACTAAAACGATGTAATGGGATTGTATAAGTTCGACATATTTTATGAAAACAATAACAGTTTAAGTGTATTTACCGTAATTTAAAACGAGTTTAACTAAATCGGATTTAATAAATCGCTGTCTGTCAAGGATATAAGAGTTAAAACGTTACTTATCGATGCGAAGCGAAAAATCTCGTTATTAAAATGTTGCATTTAACCTAAAAGATAAATGCTACTAAATTTTTGAATCATTTTTACCAACTACTGAAATTTTGCTTAATATGTTAAACTTCTAAACATTTTAAAAAGTGTTGCTCAATTTGTTAACTCTAATGAGTTGCCTCTGTTGTATTCTGAATAGAAAAGCTTAACTGATAATTAGTCAAAAATGTTTGTAAGAATGCTACATTGTTCGAAAATGTAATTAAGAAACGCTATTGCAAAAATTGAGCAACTCCAAAAATAGTCGTCGTTACGAAAATAGCTCACTAACCACAATTTTATATCTATGGGCATGATACAATAATATTACAAGGCATGCTTGACAGCTAAAAGCACGTGGAGCGTGACGTCACTCAGTGTCAATTTGGATAGTTTTTTGCGAATTGGTTTAGGTTTATAAAAATATTTTTAGGTTTTGGAAATGGAAATAAGTTTTAACGATTGTACACGATAGAAAAAACACAAATCTCAACCAAACGGAGTCAACGTTACGAAATATATTACTGAAAGTGACGTCACTAAGTTGAAAATGGCGATATTTCGATTGGTTGGAACATACCTTGAATATTTATTATACCATGATCTATGGGCATGTTTTTTTTGATATCGAAGTAATCTAAGAAATAATTTAACTGTCAAAATACAGATACGCATTTTTTTTTTAGTATTCGAGGAAAATGTATTTCTCTGCGTCGTTTTTTTACGCTCGAATAGTTTTAAAATTGAATCTTTTTTCTCTGAAAAAAAGTTCAGATTTTTGTTTGACAGACAGTTATTTTAAATAAAACGAACACAATAATATTTATTTGGCAATCTTAAACTAACGTTTAATTTCTACGACGCTAACAAAATTATCATTTATTTTTCTCGGATACATCAAAGAAAATATTTATCGGATTTCTCCGATATATTATCTATCTGTTCTCTCTTATTTCTCCGACATAAAAAAAACACGCCCTATTTCTTAAATAGTGAAAGAGTTTCCAACTCGTTTGAAAAGTTACTCAATTTGTAAATTGGGAAATCAAATTTGAATTATCTTTAACTTATCTAACCACTTCCTGGACAATTTTATTCATAACCATTCCTTCATAAAATTGTGTTTTTGTTAGACTTCTAGCTTTAGAAAAAATTAGAATTGAGCAACCAAAAATAAAATTCATGTTTATCTTTGGTGAAAATATTCCTAGAGGGAATTACATGCCATGGAACTGTAATAATTAAAATGTTGCTCAATTTTTCTAACCATTAAACCAGCTACTAAACTATTAACTAACTTAAAAAATAAATATTGCTCAATTTTTGAATCTTTGTAACTGGCTACTCATATTTTGCAGTTTGTTTAATTTTCCAATTCTTTTTAAAAACTATTGCTCAATTTGTTACCACATTAAAACAAGTCTGGTGAGTTCTGATTAGAAAAATTTAGTTCGTAGTGAGTCGCTAACTGATCAAAAATATTGGTAGAAAACTTTAAATTATTGGAGAGAAAACATGCTTATATAAAACGCACAGTCCCAATATAGATAGAAGTTCAACCGAAACACCTATGCTGGCCCCAAAAAACTGAAACTCAGCCACGGTACGGTAATTCGTTCTCAATAAAATGTTAGATTTAGGCCAGCAACAACATTCTTAGTTTAGATCCCTTGATATTTGTTTTAAATGACAAATCCGGGCTGTCTGTTTAAATGGTTTTCATGGAGAACCAGCGCCCGAATTCAGCTTAAATCCATATGCAAAAAATTACCTGAATTAATCTTATACAATGCATTATTAAGGTCAACATGGGCAGTCAATCCAACAGTGTGAAAAAATAAACCTCATCAGCGGTAACTTGTTCTCAATAAAATTGTATATTTAGGCCAGCAACAATATTCTGAGGCGAGTTCCCATCAAAATCGTCTTAAATGAGTAATCTGGGCCTGCTTAAAATGGAACTCGTACAAATACGAATCAATTTTAATAAATGTATATTTGTGTCAAAGTAATTTGACTCCAAACGCAGTTCCTTAGTATACACTTCCTACATCTGATTACCGCAAACAGTTCGCTGCATTATTGTTATTTGCATATTTAAATTAATTGTATTAATTCAATAAATTGCAAAATTTTAATTGTTGTGTGTGCACTTTTTTTATTTGTTTTCACATAATAATTATATACCGTTTACCCCAATGAATAACAACCAACAAACTTCACACGGAAAATAAATCAAATGAAAATTATTTAGATGTAAAATGGCGCGTTGGCTTATGCAATCAATTGGAAAAATTTGTTGTATGCAACGGTAAAATTTCAACCGATTATAAAATCTTAACTTTCATTTAACCCATAACTCGTGTCGGATTTTTCGAAAGAAAATCTTTGATACAATTAACATGCAAGTGACAGGGTTTAAGAATTTGATATGCACAACCGAGTGTAGAACATAAAACAATTAAATAACGTTACCTAGGGTTATCGTATATATCGAACGACTAAAATAGAAATCTTTTGGTGCGGAATCTCAATTCATAAAAATTAGTTGTCACTAAAAGTATATAAATTGTTTGATTTGTGGTTAATAGGCACTGACACTTACGTGTTTTATATAGCCTCGAACACACACACATACACATCAAAATATTATATTTTTGAAAAACTAATTTTTTACCACACAATCAACATATTAGCGAATTGGAGAAAAAATTAAATCGGTTAAATGTCTAAATATGTTTTGTCTGGCGTATGTGTTATCTAATATATATTGAGCGGCGGGCGGGCGCGACATTGAACAAAAAAAAATTGTAAAAATTAGAAAAATGTAAATTATTCGCAGTCGCTAACCTTTTATATGCAATGTCATTGCCGCATGAAATTTCATGCCAAACTCGTCCCGAGACACCTTATCTCTACGATAATTATACATAATTGTAAATTATTAACAGTCTGCGATGTGTACAATAATTTAATATCACCATACCAATCATTTTTTTTTTTTTGTAATCAAACATCTGCTCAGAAAGTCAGAATTCAATGTGTACTATTGCGTCATGTAATTGGTATATAATACATACGCTATATAACACAAGACTATTGTTGTGTTTAAAAAAATAAAAAAAAAACAAGAAAAAAAATAAAATTAAGTTTTATGTGTTCATGTTTGCAGGAATGTCGAATTTATGCTACCTCGCACAAAATTAAAAAAAAAAATTTAAATTAAATAGTTTTGAGTAAATAAAATTCGCGGCCGCCGCATAATTATTTAATTTAAATCAATATTAGCACTAGGTGTGGTGGTTTACTATACATAAAAAGTGATCTAATTCAATGGGATTAGGCGTAAATGTATATCGAAAAGTAAGGTGAGTAGGGATGGGTCAAGTACATGTTTTTAGGCCGACGAATAAATTTTATAATTTCCGGTCACTGATGCTTATATTTTCACAAAATGAGGTGTGGGGCATGGATCATATTTCAAAATGAAAATATTCGATCGATCGATCGCAATCACACAGAGTAAACTCGGCCAACTTGTTGAAACTAAATTCTAAATTCTAGCATCAAATGGGAGAATAATTTACGACGATCAAAAAATAAAACCATCGTGTTTGTGGAAGTTTAAATAGAAATTAATAATTAGTTTTATATGGAAAATGGTGATCGATTAAAGTTAATGGGAGTTTCGTGAATAAGGGCATACGTTTTAGTCTTATTAATAAATCGATCGCGCTCTTATAGTACATAATTTATTGATCATTGAGAAATTGCGATCATTAAATTAATTATTATGAATAATGTTATAATGAAGGATCAATTTCAAATAGTGATCATCGCGATCACATCATCGTTATATTCATTAATCTAAATCGATCAATTAATTAGGATCAACGTCGATCAAAATTTATTACCTATAATTTGAAAACACAAATAGCAATATTTAATCACAAAAAAATGTTAATATTCGTTAAAAAATAGGCCAAAATGACTGTAAAATATGAAGGTAAGGATTCCTTTCCTCTTTCCTCGTTCTCTATTTATTTATCAATGATTAAGTCGTAATATCAATGTCGTGTTTTACTGTAAATTGCTATTGCTTTTGGTTTGTTTTGCTTCTGTCTGGTTTTTGGATCTTATTCCGATTTGATATAAAATAGTTAAATCAGTGGTAAAATCCATACCGCTGTAATATTTGACCCAGTTTGATTTGGCAAAATCTTGTCCCATCAAAACGAAACTTCCATATCGCCAATTAAAACGACTCTTACTCGAGAGTTGAGTTGGGTTGAAGTTGAATGGAATTATTTGAATTTGAATGAGTTGAATTTGGTGATTCAAATTCTCTTTAGTTCAAGAAATTGAATTATATTGTATAAAATTGGCCAAAATTTGTCTCAACATCTTTTGGTTTACGGCCAAGCTGCTGCTCGTCCAATTGAATGAACATTGAATTGAGCATTAATCTCGAAAATCACAATTCCATGAATCCAATCTATAACCGCTCATATTTCAATATTTTACTCAAATATTGGCTCGTAAAAATGTTGATCTTCTTAAAATCGTTTTTTGAAATTATTTATTAAAATTTCTTAAGTTTAGTTTAAAAAAAAATCTTTCGCAATGATTCTTTCTCACCCACTTACTCGATGATCGAACGAACATTGCACCCACGAAAAAATCCTTCGATGGATTTGATTTGTCGATGGGGTTTCAAAAAGATGGTGTGCCATGTGCCTCACGTTTGTTGAAATGCAGGTCACCCAGATCTTCCGAGGTAGTTTCCCATTTAGCGACAATTTGATTTAACATTTGGAATATAACTAGTAATTATCTAAATTTTACTAAGTTCATATTACATTGGTTAGTGTTTGAAATTTGAATAGAATTTGATTGTATTTGAAACAAGTTTCGACAAAATAAATCAAATTTTCGTCGTCCAACTTGAAGTACAAAAAGACGCAATTTATGAAGCTCCAATTTTAACAAATCATTCAAAATGTAACTCGGAGTTTGATTGAAATTTCAATGTAAGATTTTTGTTTAATATCTGCTGTCTAAATATTTTATGAAGAAAAGCACAGATTTGATAAAACACTTAACTTTTAAAATTCAGAGAATTCAAATCAAATTCCAATCAAATTTTAATAAATTCTCATGTCAGCGTCCTCGTGGAAAATCATCAAATTTGACTTGAGCCTTATGACAGCTTAGTTTAAAAATTGTACACCAAACTAATATTTGACAAATTTGATTAGAGTTATTAATTAAATCAAATTTTCTTCTTTTCATTTCATTTTTGAAACAGTATTGAATGAATTCTTTTATCTTAGTTTACAATCATTATGTATTTAAAACAAATCGTTCCATTAAAATCAAACTACTTTGAAATACTAATCAAACTTAACTAAAATACTGTTCTAATTTCTATACAAATTGTAAAATTGATTTAATTTTGCTCTATTTGGTGTTTTGAGAAGCCAAATTTTTGATTTATGTGCCATTAGCTATAATTTTCAGAATTTAACTTTTATCTCAGTACAATATGGAACTTTTGCAATTATCTGTGGTTTTCAAAGAAAAATTGTATCTCAGTCATTAATCTAATTCTAACAACAGTTCCTAAACTAATTTTCATCTAGCGCTTGATTTTGGCTTTGATGGTCAAAGGACCCCGCAATAATTCTTATGGAAATTGGGTTTCGGTCAAATTTCCTGAATTTTTGATATGTTGTATATTTTATCATCCTGAACAAAAGCCTCCATGGGCACAAAGCTCCAAATTCAATATTTTGGCAGCTACGGAGCTCCACAGATCCCATACAAAACTATTCATTTTTAATACTATTTATAGATGGCAAAAGCATATTTTAATTATTTAAATATATAAGTTTATGTTTTTGAGGACACTGAATTCAAATCTGATGTCAGATTTGAAAAATTGACAATTGACAGCTGCCAGAATTCTGACAGCTGTCAACTGTCAATTTCTCAAATTTGACATCAGTATATGGATTTCGTGCAAATTTAGCATGAACAATTTATACTAAAATAAAAATTATAGTGTGCTTTTGAAAACCCTCTACATGCCAATTAATTATTTTTCTTTGAAAATTCATGGAAATTATTTAAAATAATCCTTGAAGGGATGAAACAATTGACAAAAACTCTAGTTTAGTTAATTTTACTAAACTGCACGGAATTCCTATAAAGATTTGAATTCAGCGACCTCAAAAACATAAACTTATATATTTAAATAATTAAAATATGCTTTTGCCATCTATAAATAGTATTAAAAATGAATAGTTTTGTATGGGATCTGTGGAGCTTTGGAGCTCCGTAGCTGCCAAAATATTGAATTTGGAGCTTTGTGCCCATGGAGACTTTTGTTCAGGATGATAAAATATACAACATATCAAAAATTCAGAAAATTTGACCGAAACCCAATTTACATAAGAATTATTGCCGGGTCCTTTGTAAACTTAGTAAACGATTTAGTTGATTTGAAAAATTTAAGTTATGGTGTACATGTACCCCATGTTCCTTTCGACAGGCGTTCATTCCGTTTATTTTTCGCCCACGAATTTCTGAAATTAAAATTTAAGCAATTCACTGATTTTATTTTTTTTTTCAATGTAATTTATAGAAATTTTTCATAATGCTCAGAATTCAAATCTCATCCCAGATCAAAATGGAACTTCTACAATTATCAACGGGATTCAATGAAAATTAATATCTAACCTATTAAGAAAATTCTGAAGACAGTTCACAAATCAATTTCCTCTTGGCGCTTGATTTTGATTTATATTTAAAAAAAAAATCACAATTTCATCAAAACAAAACCAAAACTAACTCGTATTTCATCACATCCTCAATAAATACACAGCGTACGTTAAAAAAAATTCGACCACCATTGTTTATAATTAATGCACAGATATTATTTGTATCGTACATACAGAGTTTCAACCTTTTAACGAATAATCAATATAGTATAAAAATAATAAAAAATAATTTTAAACCATCACATCTCCACCCACTCTTACTCGCTCATCTCATACACCGACTTATACGAGCTAATAGCAGTTAAAATTTATTTAGACGTATTTTTACTTAGTTTATTGTAAATAAACAATAATAATGGGATCTTTAAGAAATTGAAAGATTACTTCACAAGAATTGCCTCTCATCGCGCAAATGTTGTTGATTTGTGTTAATTAAATTAAAAATAAATAAAACTAAAAAATACAAGTAGTTTAATGAAGTACTAACTATACACACAGTATAGTTTAGTATCCTAATATTTATATAAAAATGTGTGAATATCGTGCGACATTGAAAAAAACAAACGTATTAAGCGACAATAACTTGAATATAGCTACTCGGTAAATCTTATATCGTAAGGCAACAAAAGAATTAGTATTCTATGAGCATAAAATAGCGTAGGCGTTTTCTTTTAAAAAATTATCAAGCTTTTGTAAAAGAGTTAATCTACCGATTGTGTTTACTACTTAATACTTGTAGCGACTCCCTAACTGACTCACTCTTTATATAAAACTTAAGTACATTAGTACTTGATTTTGGTGTGATGCCAATTTTAAATGAAGTGCGGCGGATCAATTGTAATAAAAATATATTTTAGTGAGCATTCATTCATACTAGAGTTAGAATAGATATTTTTTGAAAATTTATGAATTAATTCCATCAAGATTATTATTTTAATCCGCAATGATCTATATCGCCCGTTTGTTATTGATTACAAGGTCGCATAATCTATGTGAATCTGCTTGTATGATCGAAATGTTTGCCAAGATAATAAAATGCGATCGCATTGTCTAAATCGGATTCTGATTCATAATATTCACAGTTATACGCAGTTAATTTCAGGTCGGCTAAAACCGAATTATTTACTGCTTATCTACAAACAATTTTAATTCCATTTTACAACCTTTCATTAAAGATACATATAGGCTCTGTGCAGAATTAAATAACCCAATCAAATTAAAAAACCCAGATGCTTGTTAATCCGGCTTTTGGTTCAGAAATGTGTGAATGAGTGTTTACACAATCGGCTTTGACTTAAATTTACAAGCTTCCATTTTTTGGCATATGAAACAATTTCAAAATGTACGAAACAAAATTTCCAAAAATTTCAGAAACTTCGAATAATCTCTAAAAAAAACTCGAATTTTCATCAACACGTAAAACAATCGCATACAATCTTCAATAATTAGGCTGACAGTTCTAATTGTGTGATCTTGGCAAAATGATGTTATAATGGCTATATCATTATTTCTATATTATAGCTTTTTATAGACAAAAATAAAATTAAAATAATGCAAAAACCAATATGTTTTTGTTTAACCCCAGGGCCGTCCTAACCATTGTGCTAACTGTGCTAAGCACAGGGGCGCTAGCTAAAAGGGGCGGCTTTCGTTTCCAAAACAGAATGTAAAAAATTCTAAAAAAAATATTTTACATATTAAAAACGAAATTTCCAAAACATTTTTGTTTTTAATTTTTTTTAGTTTTAGTTATAGTTGGACATGTATTTCTATTACAATGGCGCCAATTTTACGTTTAATGTGATTTATTTTCAACGTTTAATAAATAGCACTGCTCATGAAAAATCAACTAACGGTTATTTGACCATCCCTAAGTCGAATATCGACGATATTGTTTTTCGAACCATGCGAATTGTCAAATTCAAAAACCTAAAAAACATTCGTAATTGAAGGAGTGAATCAATTTTGAATAAACTTTCTTATTTATTTAATGGATCTGAAAACATTTTTTTAGGGCGCCTTATAAATTTAGCACAGGGGCGCATAATTTCATAAGACGGCCCTGTTTAACCCCAATGGCTATATCAAGCACAAATGAAAAATTGGAGGTAAAGGGTATCCCATTAGATGCGTCATAACTTTAACATTGAATAAAACAAACTGTTTATGAAATTTATTCTTTTCTATTTAATTTGAGAGCTTAATCTTTGTCATTAATAGTGAAAACTAATTTTTTTGACGACATCTGCACGACGAAACGAAAGCCGTCGCAAAGCATTCTCTAAGAAGAGGAGGTATCACATCTTCTGGGACTGGTCTCTTGGAGATTGCGTTATTTAGGTCGTTTCGAAATCATCAATTATCGTCCTCAACATTTTATGATCGAATAATACCAAAAAATCGTAAAATATAGAATTCGGGGAGCATTCCGCCCTCATCAAGGTTCAAACCCGATACTTTCAGATCCAAACGCCACACGTTTAAGCCTTGTGCTGTTTGGTTTGTTGTGGACAAAGCACATTTTATTCAAATAGCAATAACATTCGATTGACGATTGAAAAGTCAAAATTTAGAAAATTTAAAGTCAGGCACACCATGTTAATAAACCTATTGCCATAATACATCAAGTGGACATGACTTGACCAAAAAACCCAGACTCTTTTAAGTTATGCTAAATTTCTCCGGGTTTCTGATTTCGATTGTTCGTAATCCGGTTTAGGCAACTAGCAATATTTCTGACAACTTGGACATCAAATCTTTTTCTACCAAATATTATTAATTTAAATAACAACACAATTTAAAACAGTGTACAAAATGACCCAAAAACTAACATTTTAAATTAGATAAAATAAAATAATTGCGTCCTTCCATTTTGTGGTATTCATCGTCTGTCAGTTGCAAAAATCAAGTGATATCTGTCGTATTGTATAAAGTGACTATATAAACGAGACAATCGACTAAGAGAATCGAAAAATTGATGTGAAATGACTATAGTCAGGAAAAATGACTTGACACTGCTTCGAGTCACATCACATCTCATGAAAATCGATACTCTTGAAGCCGATTCAAGTCACACGACTGCAACTAAAAATATGTCAGTCAAATTATAAATAAAATTGTTTTAGAACAAACTGTAATATTTATACAACTTAAAAATCATTCGATCGATTAGAGACATGTACACCCCAATTATCATTCCATCAATTTGAAAAAACTGTTTGCCTATACATCAAATTACATGAAGATTCCCCCTCATTCATTTTGGTGAAGATCTTGATACATTTAACAGCGAGCCAATTCGGCGGTACACACTAGACATGTTTCACGATATACTAAAAGTGAAGATAAAAGTGTTGGACCTAAAAGCTCTTTATAAAAACCATTTAGTATTTTAATAAATTGATATTCCGAATTGCCTTGTTTTCTCAAATACCTGACGCGCACTGTAGAGCGGTGCTGTTTGCTGTCAACTGAAACAATCTAACTGTTTCTTTTTAAACATTTTGACTGGGAAACTCTCTATTAACCTCAACCCGTATAATACCACTAGAGCCTAACGGCCTGTTTGTTTGACCCATGTTGAATCTAAAACGTTTGTGAATTGTATTTTTCAATGTTTATTTGGAAGTTTTAGGAACTTTGAAGAGCCTTTTACATATTTATAATTCAAATTGAAAAATAAGCTTTAATTAAAGCTTTTTTTTTTTAAATAAGCAATGTTTATTTTGACTGTGGACAGCATCCTTTTCCTTGAGAAATATTTACACAGAATCATAGAGATCAGATAAGACAGTTTTCTATTTATACTAGTTTTCTTTAAAATGCGGCTTAATATGCAAAACCTGCGAATAGGAATTAAAGCAGAATTATATCGAACTCTACAATGCAATTCAAACAACTAATATGTATGTAATGAAAATTAAAAGCGCATTAGTGAAATGTAATTTCGAACAAATCTAGGCCTAGATACATTGTTTATTCACACAAACAATACGCTACGTATAAATCATTCTTCATAATATAGGATTACACTAAATCTTTATTGCTACACAACACACGTTTAAATTATCAATAAACTTGAAAATCATTTATGTATGTATTACATTTAGAAGTTAAAACTATTTTTATTCAATATCACTTCCACTTAATCCGGATAAAATTTAATAATAGAAAAATTGATCAATGACCTTACCAAATGAAAACATCACATATGCATACAGAATAACATAACATAAAAATTCTCTAAATTATGTATGCAAAGAACATGATGCACGTGCCCTTTTGTTATATAAGGTAATACAAATATAACCGCAAAATTGTAAAATGGTGAAGTACATACTTCAAATATTATGTTGCGTAAATGAGTCACTTCTCCGAGTCGAGGTGTAATTATTTCATTTGAACATAAAATTTTATGAACGGCTGTTTTTTTTCTTTGCTAAGTGATATAAATATGAATTTGTTTATAAAAAAATAAAAATTAATTTGGCTAACATTTTTTTTATAATGAATCCCATATTTTGTTATCCCGCGCACCACCACCATCATCTTATTGTTGTGTTCTCTCTCGAAATAAAATTTTCTATTTATATTGCATACATAAAAAATTTTCCAAAAGGGAAATACCATTCGACGACGTGTTTATACGGAACGAAAATATGAAAATATTTGTTCTAAAATAACCAAATAATGATATATCGGACTGGTTCGATCGTTGGTTGTGCTTTGCTGTATAAATAAATAGACATGTATGTCTAGTTTTATTACGTATGGCTAAACTAGAATGAAAATTTTTGGTATTGTGAATGGAGCGGAAATGTTTTTAAAATTTATTTTTATTGTTTTTATGTAAGTATATAGTATAACAGAGAGAAGACCGACCGATTGACTGTCCATCCATCGCCATCCGTTTGTATATACATACATACTTATGTATATAAGCTATGTACTCACATAGTCGTAATAAGTATGTGATGTATTGGTTCAAAAGGAAATTGTTGTAATACATCTATCAATTCTCTCAACTAATTTAAGTTTCGGTTTAAAAGTATACAGAAAATTTTCTTTTATATATTTTCAAAAAAAAAAAAAAAAAAATATAAATTATAGTAATTGATGAAAATTATGTGTTTACTACATCCAATTAAAATTGATTCATCAATCTCTTATTTTTTCATTGTGGCTCGTTTGATGTAATTGTGTTTATTTGGATAGAAAATACAAAAATTATTTTTTAGCCTCGTTCTTTTATCATAGGCTTAATTTTAAAATATTTTTAGTTCAACATTTTACCACCAACATATTTTGGTGCCACCGTACGATATGATTTTTGATAGAAACTTATTTAATTTGGTAATAAACTGTTACTTTTATTGAAAGATCGTCATTTAAGACAGTTCAAGCAAATTGTAGTACATAAACTGGACACCAGTGGCGCTACAATACATTAAAAAATAGCTGATTTTGCTATTTTGAGAAGTGTACATAAATAGTACATGAATTGGCCACCAATAGCGCGTAATCATATTTGCAAAATCATCTGTGTCTCTATCAAACCATATTTTATTTGAACACTGATCTCTTTAATTATTTGATTAGAAATTAGCCGAGTTCCATAATATTTCGACATTTGGAAGTTTCTTGTTAATTTCTGATGTCCTAGCCTAAGAACAAACTCAGTTCCAATATTCCAGATATGGACGATTCTGTTTTTCTCTGTAGAATATTAGGTCTCTAATCTCATAAATTCAGTTTCTTCTTCGTTAAAATAAAATTATTTAAATCGATTACAGGATTTAGTTGAATTCCAATATGGAATATGGAATAATCTTAAACGGCGAATTATATTTCGCCGCAATTTTTAGTTTTTTTAATTTGACCTTAAATAAGGTTATTGTGAGTGTTCTTAGCAATAAATCATTAAATTTGTTGAATTCGCCACAAATTATTTCATTACATTACCTAGTTCAATTTACGTAAAAAATAATAATTTGGCAAAGAATTTAAAACCGTCGTGATTGTCTCTATTATTAATTATCAATTCGGAGAATTTACGAAGAATCCCCTAAATAAAAGGCTAAAATCCAATTCGCCGAAAATAAAATATTGTGAGAATCTGAAGGTATTTGATTGGGCTTGTTTTGTAAATTCCACACAATGCTAACGTCACAGTTTATAAGTTATATCGTAACAGGGTCGTCTGGTTCAATCGACTGAAAAATTTATTTGAAAACTAAATTGTTGTGAGCAAAATTTAGAGTTGGAATGATATCATATGTGGTGAATTCATCATAATTCCTGTGAATACCTTAATATTGTTTTCTAAAAATGGTGTACTGTTTACTTAGAATTTAGCCGTAAGTATCTTAGCATCATCGAATTCGCCGTATATATGAAGTGAACACACATTACTCTAATTGGGCGAATTCCCTTTATTGAATGCAACAGAATGATTATTGCCCAATTCGCCATAGTTCTGTAGTTCTTTAGTATTTTAAAAATAGAAATACATAATATTGAAAAATTTTCTCTAAAAAATATTTAAATAAAACCGAGAATAAAAATTTAAATGGTAAACAGATGGCAGCCAACGTGGTTACGAGACTCTTGGCTGTCTCTCAGTGGAAGTGTCTTCAGGTGGGACACTCGACGATAGGTAGATTCGCTGGCGAAGAATTGGCGAATCTGGATTATATTACACAAACGTTGTGCTTCGATAAGGGTTTCCGTACCATCTTTCCCTCAAGGGAATCCCGGAGAAACGGATCAATTTTGGAAAACGAGGCAGTGCAATTTTTCATGGACGGCTTGAGGCTAGACGATAAGGTAGGAGCCGGAGTCTTCTGTGATAAACTTAATGTTAATATTTCTGTTCGTCTCCCTGACTACTGCAGCGTTACCAGGCTGAAGTGGTGGCGATCGGGCAAGTCATGACATGGTTGAAGCATAATGTGGTATCCGGGAGGGATATCGCAATTTATGTGGACAGTCAGGCAGCGATCAAGTCACTTGGGGCAGTTTGTCTGAAGTCGCGGGTGGCGCTGGATTGCCGATCATCTCTTAACGAGATGAGCGAGTATTTCAGCATCCAGATAATCTGGGTCCCGGGTCACTCGGACGTCACGGGGAACTGCAGGGCGGACGAACTAGCTAGGTACGGTACGACTCTCCAGATGCAGCCGGAAATGGTAGGTCTGGGGAGGCCTATGGCAGTGCTAAAATGGGCGCTCGATCAACACTCACGTACAGGGTATCAAAGCAGGTTTGGCCAAAACTGGACTTGCGGCGCTCCAAGGTACTAATATCCCTGGGAAGACAAGAAATAGGATGGGTCGTAGGGATAATGACAGGTCACTGCCTTTTTGGGGAGCATGCGAGAAGGCTGGAGATACAGACGAATGACTTTTGTAGAAGTTGCATGGACGAAGAGGAGGAGGAGACTTTGGATTACTTCCTATGCTCATGTCCGGCGCTATCATACAGAAGGCATAAGTATTGGGTGTGTACGGTATGGACAGCCTTTCGGAACTCGCGGACTGTGGAGTGCGAGATTTATTACGCTATATAAATAGCTCTGGTTGGTTTCAACGGGAGTAATGGGGAGATGGGATTCTGTGGTATCACAACGGGCCACTGCTGGCCTAAGTGTGCGATAGCAGCCACTTCAACCTAACCTAACCTAACCTACTTAGAATTTAGCCGTAAGTGTCTTAGCATCATCGAATTCGCCGTATATATGAAGTGAACACACATTACTCTAATTGGGCGAATTCCCTTTATTGAATGCAACAGAATGATTATTGCCCAATTCGCCATAGTTCTGTAGTTCTTTAGTATTTTAAAAATAGAAGTACATAATATTGAAAAAATTTCTCTAAAAATTATTTAAATAAAACCGAGAATAAAAATTTAAATTCACCGTGGTTTAAAATTTGTTCAACAATTTTTAAAATTCATTCTAATTCAATAGAATTAGGCAAGATTACTGGAAGTGTCACAAGATTTGTGGTGGCGGATTTGCCGAAAATTTAATTTTAAATTACGGAACAATTATTTACCAAGAGTATAAATCGGAATGAACAAATGTTACAAAAATTGGGCAAATTCGCCTTACTACGAACTCAGTCAAATTTAAATCCTAATTATGACGCAATACTTATACATATTAAATTAGGTTATAATCTCGACAAGTCATTAAAATTTCAATTACAATACATTAAACAGTAATAAAAAGCAACAACCCATTACATATTTAAGTACGATATACAGATATGTATGTATAGTCTGCCCCTAATCAAATTAATCCATTTAAAAGTATATTAAGACGGATGTTTAAAGCCGATATACAAAACAACAACATACTGTATAATATTGTATTGTAGTGCAGGGTACAAAAAAACTAATCGGTAAAATGGGGTCCCCGCATGCACTCCCTATACATTATATACTGAAGTCGAGTTTGGTGATAAGAAACAAAGAATTGTATTGTTGATATATTTTTAGCTATTATGGAGACTGTAATTTGTATACGCTATGTGTAATTGTGTAGTGTATGTTAGTCACATTTTCCAATAACAATATTTATAGGGTATAGATAAATTAGAAGAACACAAAATACAAACATCTTATGAAAAATAGATTTAAATGATTCATCACGTGCTAGGCTAAATTAAGAAAATACCGAGTAGGTATCTTATGTTCGAATCATCGAATTTAGTTAAATTGTGTTTGTGTATGAGTGCCAAAATAGAAAAATTTCGCTACTTTGCGATCGTGGAGGGTCAATAAAAAAAATGTCGCGGTTCAAATTACACACTGTGTTCGTGCGGAGTGTTTTAATCGTTGATTTGCCTAAATAATTGATGCCCGCCAACTTGTTAATTTTTACAACAAATAATGATTATTTTTTTTACTGTATACTTATTAAAAATGAATATATTTGAGTAAATTAGCATTTGCTGTCCGAAAAGATGACCTAAACAAATATTTAGTTTTTGAGAAAAATTGTAATCAAACAAAAACTATGTACATACTACGAGTACTCATATCGCGGCAATTGTACATAGTTTATGTGTATGTTTATCGCATAATAAAGATAAAGAAATGGATTTCAGATGAGCGCATTATGTTATAAAATTTATGAGTCATATGACTTTGTTTGTGTGTGTGTGTGTGTGTGTGTGTGTGTGTGTGTGTGTGTGTGTGTGTGTGTGTGTGTGTGTGTGTGTGTGTGTGTGTGTGTGTGTGTGTGTGTGTGTGTGTGTGTGTGTGTGTGTGTGTGTGTGTGTGTGTGTGTGTGTGTGTGTGTGTGTGTGTGTGTGTATGTGTGTGTGTATGTGTGTGTGTGTGTGTGTGGGTGGTGTGGGTGGTGTGTGTGTGTGTGTGTGTGTGTGTGTGTATGTATTTATACATATGTATGTTACTAAGTGAACCAGAAAATGTATCCCTTTTAACAAAAACAACAACAACAAGCTACAAGGGATGTTCCGCATGTGTGGATAGATTTTTGGTTTTTTTCTTGTTTCGTCGGGTAATTTAAAGATGAGTTGATAGTTTTATACAGTCTAACCTGTTTTTGTGCGGTCTGTTTTTATGCGATTTTTGTATGCGCTTTTTTTGTGCGATTTTTTTTGTGCGACTTTTTTTTATGCGGTATATGAATATCGAGATTCTGTTCAGCCATTTTCATACCTATTGCAGCAGCCAAGTTCATTAATCATTAGACATGCTCAATATCCTTATATATTCCATATTCCAGCAAATTTCAATATGTAATTACCTATTATCTTGCACACAAAGAATATAATTTAGTTAAAAGAAATGTTTACTTCACAACCAACGAAATGCGTAGTAGGTAATAGCCACACTGATTGTTAACCTTGAACATAAACTAACAAAATAAACATAATGATGTAAGAAAAAAGGAAATTTACCGTTTTATTTTAAAATGAGAAATTAAAATTTGTTTAAATGTTTCCATATGTAATTTAATTTCGTAAAACTTTGACATATTTTCTAAGGGGACTTTTTTTATGCGGCCCTTATCCACCGCATAAAAATTTTTTTTTTTTAATTTTTGTCCAAAATTACTTATTATAGCGATTTGTGAAGTTTGAGAATATTTTTTTTTGTGCGTTTTTTTTTGTACGGTCCTATCTACCGCACAAAAACAGGTTTGACTGTATATACATAAATACATATACAAATTGTTAAATATAGTTCCGCAGGTAGATGTAATTACTTCGGTCTAAAAAGACCAAAGTATTGAAATCCTGTCAAAAATGACGAAAAATTTGGTTGGTCCAAAACCACTTTTCTCGACGTTTTGAAAGTCCCTGAGTCTGAAAATGCAAAAAAAAAAAAATGTTCGTCCGTCTGTCTGTGTATCTGGACCCATGGTATCTCGAGAACGGCTTGTCCGATTTGGATTTTTTTTTCGTCAATCTGTTTCTATGGTCAAGGCGGAGATTTGAAAAGCTTTTGGAGACTGTACGTCAAGGGGGTGGGGTACCTGCCATACGAATTGACCCAAAATACCTGCATTTATAAATATTTACGATTTTTTTATATATGCTGGTTTGATTATTGAATTGGGCATTGAATTTGGAATTGATTTACTTCGGTCTAAAAAGACCAAAGTATTGAAATCCTGTCAAAAATGACGAAAAATTTGGTTGGTCCAAAACCACTTTTCTCGACGTTTTGAAAGTCCCTGAGTCTGAAAAAAAAAAAAAAAAAAAATGTCCGTCCGTCTGTCTGTGTGTCTGGACCCATGGTATCTCGAGAACGGCTTGCCCGATTTGGATTTTTTTTCGCCAATCTGTTTCTATGGTCAAGGCGGAGATTTGAAAAGCTTTTGGATACTGTACGTCAAGGGGGTGGGGTACCTGCCATACGAATTGACCCAAAATACCTGCTTTTATAAATAATTAGGATTTTTTTATATATGCTTATTTGATTATTGGATTGGGCATTGAATTGGGAATTGATTTGAAGGTTAAATTAGGGGTCAATTTGCGCGTTGAGTTGAAGTTGAGTTGGGGTTGGATTTGGATGTAGTGAATAGTTAACATATTTTTTATATGATGGAACTTGCCTATTTATCAACCGATTATTATGAAATTTGACATTTGTGTTGGAAATGGGATTCTAAAATGAGTCTTGGATGAAGTTCTAGAATATGGCCAAGAATGATGGAACTTGACTATTTCTCATCACATGTGCGTTGGAAATGGAATTCTAAAACTGTTTTGGATGAAGTTCTGCAATATGGCCAAGTATGATAGAACAAGTGCATTTTCTTGAATTTAAATTACGTTTTCTTAGCTGAGGACCAGTTATTTTTTTCCGTGCATTAACATAACAAACATAAATCATCTAGTATTATAGTTTTAAACAAATTTTAGTCATGCAAATGGAAAATTTCAATTCGTTGACCACACACAAGATTAAACCGTGTATTAAAATAAACAAATTTTCTCTTTCTCATCAGCAGTGTAAAATCTGAGTCAACAAATCGTTTTGTTTAACTAGTACACATAAAGCTTATAATTTATTCATCTTTTAATATTGTTGAAACCCAAATTTATTTAGATACTATACAAGAGACATAATCCATCGTCTATGTATGCGGACTTAATGTGTTGACAAGAGATAAGCGGCGTGTCATATAACAGCCACCACCAAATCATAAAGTGTTTACACTTGATTTAAAAGGTCAATTTGGTCATCATTATATCACTGCAACATGTGAAATGTGTAAAGAAAACTATTTATTAAGTTTTTGATCATTTTCATTACCTTGAAAATATATTGTTTGATATCTTAGAGAGATCAAGCGGATATAATTTAACGAAAAACACTTGGAAATTTGTTTAACGGTAAATAAAAACTAACACACTACATTCCGTTTGAATTTTAAGTTTTTTTAATGATATTTTTAGTGAACCGGACACAGTTTGTTTATCTTCCAAACTAAATCATGTGTAAAGGTGTTTGCCACCAGGACATTTAATATTTCCTATTTCCGGGAATTTTATTTGTTATAAACAATTTTGGACTGTTTTTAGAGTAGCATTTTTATTAAAGGGAATAGATAAAAAATTATTCCGCGTAAACAATGAAACAATAGTGATGTTACTCAGATATTTATAAATACATTTTCCAGTTTTTCGATGTAACATAAAACCCCAAAACTCTATCTCAATCATATACAGATTTCAATATATATTTTTAGATGGAAAAATTAATCATATTTTCATGGAAAATTGACAACATTTTTATTTTTATTTTTTTCAACAAAAACATGACAAATTCAGTTTAAATTTAACACGACTAGTTGATTAGGTAGGCATGAAGTCATTTTATTTTGTTGAACCAGCTCAAAATTTACATGGCGTTAAAAACTTTAAATATTGATTGATGAAATGAATCTTTCTTTTACAACACACATCTTAAGTTTGTGTGTAGTATATTTAAATAACAAATAGATTGATAGTTGGTTGTTCGACTCAAAAAAAAAAAAAGAAATATATATATTGTTAATGAACGGAAAAAGGAAATGCATCGCGCATCATGTTTTTTATTTATAAATGTTTTCTACGATTTTCTTGTATCCAATGTCAATAAACCCATTTTGACTATTAATCAATTTGTTGGATTAGCACATAATATCTCGGATAAATATTTCGAAACTTTTCATTTTGTTTTCAAACTTGTATTACATATAGTTGGGTGTGTGGGACGTAAACTTCCGGACTCCAAATTTCGAATTAAATCAAACCTTGAAAAAAATCATTCTTGTGTAATGCATAATACTGTGTCTATGCGTCGTCAATTTGCTAAACCTCATTTAGCCAAATTACTTCGTTGTGTGTTGTTTTCCCAATTTTTTTTTTTTTTTTTTGGTTCAAAGTCAAATCATAAGCCGACCACACTACATACAAGAAAAAAAAACTATTTTTCTCACAATCGTTGTCGTTATCTTAAAATCAATTAAATTTAATTAAATTAGTGGTTCTTTTGAATGTTTCGCAGGGTTTGAAAACTTGATACACCAAAATATAAGAGAAAGCACAGATGTTACGACCTAAAATTATAACAAAAAAAAAATGTTTCAATCTCATCTGATCATATTTCATCAACCGGATTTTAAAATAAAATAAAAAATTTAGTTTTGAAACCTAATTTGTTTTTGTTTTGATCTGTTGTTGTAGGGATGGGGTGATTTATTGTTTTACTCATAAGGGTTCTAGATTTTATAATTTATGGACAACATGAACTTTAGAACCCACATCCGATCGTCCGACGTTTAATCAAATCAAATTCACTTTCTAACGACTGGTGATATATCGAACCATTGCTGACTAATTGCCATGTATGATTGTTAGGCAATAATCGATACTTTTAATTGCCATAATTTAAACTATAAAACCCATCAAAATTTTATGATTGTCAATAACGAACCCTATACGCGCGCTATTTGCCCATATATAAGGTTCAAAATTAGCCAATAAAATATGAAATTTATATAATGTATGCGCGCGATGTACGTACTGTGTGTATAACAGGTTTTTTATTCGTTTTTCTTATACTGTTTAGTGTATACACATAAAACAGTATGACGAAGCGTCTTAAGAAAAGTAAATTGTATATACATATAAGACACAATTATAATAATACAGAATTGACTTGAAACGGAACAACAGGTTTGTTTAGAATTTTAAGTGGTTTACTGGTTGGTTGGTTGAATGTAAAAATCTGTTTTTAATAACCATATTATAATAGTCGTTCATTTGTGATACAAGTACCCGCAATATTATTATATAGTGTTACGATCTTTTGTCTTCTCTCTATAATATCAGGAAATCCTTCTTGAGTATCATCTTTTTGTTTACATCTCGATGTCTGTTATATACTACATATATATACCATGGTAAAATTTTGTCATATCTTGATCGCATCAAGCAGTGAAATCAAAACCAAAAGGAAGCTTGTTTCGAGTTTGATCCTTTTTTTGTAATTTGAGGGTATTAACATGTATAATTTGATTTGGACACAAATCGAGTTTTATTGTAAGATGTAATTTTATTTTATGTACTATAATTAAGTCACTATTCTGTTGAATAATTTTCTTGTTTGAGTATAATTCCAAACTTAAAATGCTCTGTATATTCATTTTCAATGAAATTAGTGAGAGTCAGACGTCCAAATTGAATCCGCAATTTTAAATGGTCAAAAAGGAATATAGATTTGAGTTTGTCTAATCCAAAATTGAAGGTATACCAATTTTCATGTAACACCAACAATATTGCAAATCAACTCCGCCAATTTGGTTTTCCAATAAAACTTACTGTCCGCCATTTGGTATTTTCATATATATGTACGTTTGGGTCACCATATTGTATCCGCTAATTTGAATTGTTAAAAAGAAATAGAGAATTGGGCCCAACCAAAATCTAAAAATCAATTTTCAACACGCAAATCAAACAATATTATGCGTTAAATCTACCACCATTTTGATTTTCCAAAAATTTGTTTTGTCCGCCATTTTATATTTAATGTTTGTCTAATCCACAATTAAATATCAATTTTCATGCAAAACAAAAAATATTACTAGTCAAGTCCTCCACTTTGATGTTCGAAAAAATGCACTGTCCGCCATTTTGTATTTTCAAATACCAAAGGAAACTAAATTTTACACAACAAAATACCGGTTTGTTTAAAATTAGCAGTTTTCAGTGTACTTAGGAAAAACTTGAGTATATTTTGGTGACCCACTTGAATTTTCCATTTTAAAACTCAGTATGCAGGTCGAGCTAAGAT
Organism: Tipula helvola; assembly: GCA_963556165.1. Classification (NCBI taxonomy): domain Eukaryota; kingdom Metazoa; phylum Arthropoda; class Insecta; order Diptera; family Tipulidae; genus Tipula; species Tipula helvola. The sequence goes on along the minus strand of OY744483.1, from coordinate 346,969,628 downwards.
AAATTTTCCATACAAATTTGACGTAAAATTTAGCTAGATAAATAAAATAATTTTTTTTAGCTGGCAATTTGAAAATGAAAAAAATTTGAAAAAATATCAGTTGTTTCATTCAAATCTAGATTACGCCACTATAAATTTTCCAAACAAGGACAATAATTTGAAAATAAATTTTGACGGTTTTGAATTTTGATTCATTTTATAACCCGTTATTTGTGCGGTCCGTGGGACCGCTCTACTTGTCAAAAATCAAATTATCCCCACTCCGTTTAATTTTTTCTGAAATTTTTGGTATCTTTCTAATCGAAATTTTTAGCATCGTTCTAATTGAATAAAAAATAATTAATATAAAATTACGGTCCACTGGAATTCACCATTCTTTTCTTGCAACTTTTTCCACGACGCACTTTACGGGATAATCGAAGTAGTCACGAAGTATAAAATTAATTTATTTTTATATAAAGAAGACAGGAGTCAAAATGGCCGACCAACATTACGAAGTCGAGTATTTAGAGGATTATTTGGACAGAAACTTCATTAAAAAACAAACGAATAAAAGTCAAACAAATTCAACAAAATTTGGAATGATATCAAAGGGCCGAATGTCGAAGGGCCGAAATGGGTCGAAGGGCCGAATTTTTAATATTCACTAATTTACATTACTAAATCACAAAGAAATTATTTTATTCGTCTAAATAAAATTTTCCTTCACTCTAACGAATATAAAATGGCCTGGAAAAAAAAAAATCGGCCCTTTTGGCCCTTTGAAATTCGGCCCTTCGTAGCCATTCCCAAAATTTATCTATACACAAATTATTAGCTTGACGATTTATCTGTAATTAAATGTAGACTTGTGGAGACCGCACTAAAATGTATGTTATCTTAGCTCGAGTTGCATACGGAGCTTTAATTGTCAAAAAGAAATCAAGATTTCAGTTTGACTGAACAAAAATAAGATACACCAATTTTCAGACAAATCCAATTACAACTTAAGTCCGTCATTTTGGTTTTCCAAAATGTTGTACAATATACCATTTTGTGTTTACAAATACCAAAAATGAGCTTCTAATTTTGCATAAGATTCCGCTTTTTTAAAATCGATGGTTTTTAATGTGAATCTCTTTCCATAAAACTGAGCAAAAAAAACGTTTCAAACTTCATAGCCACCATTTTGAATTTTTGTATCTCCTTAGGATTTTTAGTTAATACAAACTGAGCACAATTTTGAATTATTGTCTGCTATTCTCTTTAATTCGTATTTTCTTTATTTATAAATATTAAATACGTATTTGTTCGATATCGAAAATTAATTAAAGCTTTTCTGAATATCGAAAATTTAAATATCGAATACGAAAAAGCCCCAATTTTCAAGCAATTGTTGTTTGCGAAAAGGAAATCTTTATTATTTTCGACAATTCAGCGGAAATTTTGGAACCGTTTGATTTGATATTTTTGTCCCTTGTAATTTTGAAATCGAAAAGTAAGTGAGTTTATTCTGAATTATCGATATCTAAAACTCGACCACAGATCTGACATCGAGATTAGTGTTACTCAATTCAGATTTGTAATTTATGAATTATTGGCAATTTTTTCGCCATCGAAATTCAACGAACTAATTTTCATCGAAAATTGTAAAAGCAGATTTTCGAAATTAAAATTTCGACATCATATTTGTCGATATCGAAAATTTTCAAAAGGAAATAAATTTAAAAAAAATATTTTGACTCACCTCTTTAATTAAAAATGTACATACGGCACTTAAAAATTTGTTTGTCGAATCCAAATCACACTGACAATCTGTTTTGCAGAGATCTGTGGTATAGGCATGCCGTCGAATCCGTTTCCCCTCCGTAAATGGCACATCAATAAATGCTGGTGGTCCGACATTATTATCGTCCCTCGCATTCGCAGCTATAAAATCCTCCAAATCAATGTAATCCTTATTACTACTGCTAATTTTACCACTATCGCCAGTGTTAATAGTTTTAATAATTAAATTATTATCGATGCTATTAAGACTATTTGTAACGTTATATTTATAATAAGACGATGATGATGATGATGATGATTTTGGAATGGGTGGCATGCTTAAATTCGTTGTTGATATTTTAACGATATGATTTAATAGGATTATTAAAAATATCGCTAAACTGTTGTATACTGCTGTGTGACGATAATGATACATCTTGTCTGTTGTTTTGTTTAATTTTATGTTTACAATGTTAGATTATTTACTTAAGTTTGTAATATTTTTTTTTGTGAGAAATAAATCATACATTTGTGTTTCGTCGTGATTTCAAAATCATAATTTTGTTAAAATGGAATTATGTTTTATGACTTTTTAAATATTTACACTAAACGAAAAATTATACAAAGCGCGGATAATTTTTTCTTGTTAATTTTATTTTTACTTTTTATTTTGCTCAAGACACGAATTTCACTTTAATTTAAAAAGAAGAATTTTTTTTTTTCGCTTTTTCATGTCTCGATAATAATTTTCAGCTTCACCACCACCATTTTTTCTATTTTTATTTGTATGATCGTACAAACATACAATGCAATACACTTAACACTTGGTCACAATTTTATTTTTTATTTTTTAATTTAAGACACGAAATAAATTATTTGAGGCCGGTGGTTAGTAGTTTAGTTTGTGACCTGTTTAAAATGTTGTCTCGAAACACTTTTGTTTTAAAAAGATCACGTTCAAATACACGATGCAAACATAACAATTTCTCCTCTTCTTATATACTGAAAAGAAAAAAAGAAAATTTTAAATTAAGAAATTGATTCAAAAAATGTAAGATCTTTAATCAAGATCGATGGTTGTTTGCAGTGTTTTTTAATTAAGGTGACGCGGGCATAGTGACAATTTAGATCAAGTTTTTACAAAAATTACGCACTACAGACAGTCAATCTTCATTCAAATTTAATTGATAGGTACTCAAAATGTAGGTACTTATTATTGCACACAATCAATTTTCTACCAAATTCATTTCTGAAAAGTAAAATTCTCAGGATTTATTAATAATCTTCAAATTTCACTGAAAGATATCTTATTCAATAAATTATACTTTTTAAATTAAAAAAATCCGTTAAAGAGTTGTTAACCGGTCGAGCAGATTTTGTGTAATTTATCATAAAATGATTGATCTGCCCCAATCTCAAACAAACGTAATTTAACAATTTCCAAAAATAAGATTTTTAGATTTCAAAATATTTTCTAAAAAACAACAATATTCTCCCCGCCACGGTATTAATATTCTCACCGCATGCAAAATACTAAAAAATGGTAGTACGTGCAAGTAAACTCAAATTTTATGATGCACACACTGTGTTGAATATATGTAGTGGCACATGGCACTCAAAATATTTTAAACCGATTACAAACGGATGTTCCCAAAAAAAAAACAAATAAAAATGTTAAATTCAGGGAATTTAACAAAACCGCATTCAAAATAAAAATACTTTGTGTAAATTGTGTGATAAGAGCTAGAATTTCTTTATAATAGATGACCTACAAAATAGTTCACACAACGACAAAGTAATAAAATGCACGACGACAACAATAAAAATTGCAACTTTTATAATGAATAAAATCAATTAATTATTATTTAAGTCAATTAAATTGCCCCCCGCGCAAATGTAATTACAATATTCAAAGTCAAAGAACTGACCCAAAGAAAACAGCTAAATCCAACATCAACAAAAAGGTAATTAAAAAGATGACAATGCGAAAAGATCTGAAAGTAATTAAAAAACAAAATTTCGTTTAATTTATGAAAGAGACCTAATGATAAAGAAGATAAATTTGCTCATCGTTTTAATAATCGAAGACAACGTTGACCGTCTGAAACCGCGGTTTTTCCTGCTGATCAAGGCTACACTTACATCGATGATTATGTAGCGAAACAAAATTGCAAAAGTTTTATTTCAAATGGGATTAAAACTCACTTTGAGCAAATCTGAAATGCATTTCCTGGATTTTTTAACCTGATAAATATCAAATTTGAGCTACAAAACCCTGATTGATCAAAATTTATTTCAAGCAGTGATTTCTAATAAACATCGCAGAAGTTTCAGTCAAAATCATTTTGAGCAATTTTAAGCTACTTTTCGAGTAAGGTTAATAAAGCCTAGATAAGTGACTATCAAAATTTCAAATTCATTTTGTAAGTAGAAGATTTAGTCTAATATTTTCAATTCCAACGTGTTTTGGAAAATTAATCTTCATTTGATAAAATTCGGTATTTGTCCATTTTCCAGGGCTTAATGAAACATTAAAGCTGAGCTACAAAATTAAAACATGATAAAAATAAGTTTCAAGTAATGTCCATAATAGATTGTAAATTACGAATTGAAGATTATCCGCATGACGCGCCTAAGGGACCAGAAATAATATTTGTGTTTTCTACAAATTCGATATTCTCCGCGATTGTCGTGAAAAATACGAGTCTGATCAAATTGTCTTACATTGTTGACATCAATATTTTAGTTGATTGCGTATAGTGGAGATAATTTACAGATTCTACGAGCAGAATCGACGATGAAAGTATTCGGTTTCCCTCTCTACATTAGCCGCATTTCTTGACGCATTAGTGATCCAGATCAGATCAAAGTTTACATTGAAAACAACAACAAAAATTTAATTTTTGTTGTTGTTTTCAATGTAAACTTTGATCTGATCCGGATCACTAATGCCTCAAGAATTTAATTTTTGTTGTTGTTTTCAATGTAAACTTTGATCTGATCCGGATCACTAATGCGTCAAGAAATGCGGCTATTGTCCTATTAGATTTGCCACTCAGAGCTCAATGTTGTTCGCCAAAATCAAATGTTCAAAGAATTTCACTTCGTGTATTAAATTCGAAATGAGAACGCGACAAAACATAAAGTAAGTTACCACTCTCAAGTGGACTTACTTGTTTATTGCATATCACTTCTTGGACTCCTAGTTACGAGTAAATTCTATTATTTTGGGAAATGATTCTTTGATTATTAAAGCGATTAATCAACCTGTTACGGAAACTACTGATGAGCCACCTAACAAAATTATGGGCTTGTTTACAATTTAAAACTGACCTGCTCCCCTTTCGAGTTATTTCGGCCTTTTTGCCAATTTCTTTTGATTATTTTGGAATATGTACAGTTGATTCGTGTGCATTCGTTTTTTCTGATGTTTTCGACCGTTCAAAATGGTTAGTTGTCTTTTACACTAAGTGAATTTGCGATAAATGTTTATTGCTTTGATGAAAGCTTTGTTAATAGCAATCAAATTCAGCTAAAAATCAAATATTTTTAAATAGTACTTGGCCAAGTATAATAAATCAACGATGTTGATTTTCCAGTCCAATGGAACCACTTGGTCATTGATTAAAACCATCTTGATCTTATTCCACGCTGTCTTACATCATCTGAAATAAAGAGCACCAATAGCTGGTGGTGAGGTTCATCAATCCTGGGGGGCTATTTGTGAATTCGATTCGAACGTATTCGACTCTTCGATTTATAAGATTCATATTTGATTTAAATAAGAAATTAACGAATTTGATTCAATTCAAATAAGAATCCAATAATCGAAGACTCGAATACATTCGAATCGAATTTACAAATAGCCCCCCTGAATGAACCAATCGAATATTAAACCAAGAAATTTCTCAACAAGGAAATTGTGACGCTTGTGAAACAAAATTATTAATTCGTAATCCGCTTCAATGCCTAGAATATTTTAAAAAATTTCGCAATAGCCTTGAAAAATTTCGAAAATTCTAATGCAAAACATTTAAAATTTCGAATAACGAAGAACAACCTTCAAAATTTTGAAAATCTCGAAAATTTTGATCAATTCTCGTAAGAATTTCGAAAAATCTAGAAACATACTAGAGATTTCGAAAATCTGAAGCTTTTGACTGATTTGACGGCCTCGGTTTATAAAATCTAAACGTTGATATTGTCATTAAAAGCAAAATTTCCACAATTCTAGTATTATGGCAAAAAGGCGGTAACTGGGACTGACATTATTTGGCAAATAGACATATATTAAAGTAAATATGATTTCTACGTTTTGCCTCAACCTGCTAAGAATTGGCTTATATTTTGGTTTTCTTGGGGAAATTTGCCACAAACCTTGTTGACATTTATTGATGTTCTTTCGCTTGATAAGCGAGGTCTGCTAATCACTCTTTAAATCAATATGGTCACCAGATAGTATTTAATGTAGTTTTTAATTTCTTGAAGAAAATGCATGATCTACTAGTGCCATTTATGATTAAGCGAATAATTCGAAGTTTAGTTAAAACCGACAAGCGACAAATATGAAAGTATGCTATGCTTTCTCTTAGTTTTGGTTTAATCTGCATATACATAACTTTTATTATATCAATAAGGTCAATCATTCATGCTTTTACATCAAATTACACATGCTACTAGCGCCGTATATGATATGTGGACAATCGGAAAACTATTTTTGGAATATTAGCACCTCTTAATTTGATTTCTCGAAACAAAATTTCTTGGTTCGGATCAAGAAAGCTAAACGTAACTCATTGAGGTTCTTTCGTCTAACGAGCAAGATCCCTAACCAAACTATTAAAATGCACCAATTACTATACTAGCGCCGTGAATATCTATGCGAACAATTCGAAAACTTTATTTGTGGTATATTATGACTGATTGATTGCGCTTCATTTGATTTTCACATTTTTTTACCAGCTTAAAATAAGAAACTTAAAATGCTATTCAAGCTTGAAATTTGTGGAACAGGAAATAATCGTACATTTTATCTTAGTTGAGACAGATATTTTTTAAACAATAGGCAAACTTAGGAAGTGATTTTCTCTGGGATATTATCAGCTGGCTTTATTTTTCGGGCCCCCAGGTACTCTATTCAATCTATCATTGGAGAATGTCATTCGTCAGCTTAATATAGCGCAGCGTAGCTGCCTGTATTATAAATCAACCCAGCTATTAGCATACGTTGACGATATTTGCATTCTGGGTCGCAACATCATCTCTCTGAAAGAGGTCCTCCTCCCATTGGAATTAACAGCCCAACAAATAGGCCTTCAGATCAATGAAGCGAAGACCAAATACATGGTGACCGCGAGAAGGCAGACTCGTGGGGACTTCATTTCAGGAGATACTCAATATGAAAAGGTGAATGAGTTCAAATAGCTAGGATTACTGATCACTGAGCAAAACTCCGTTTCTGTGGACATTTCATCGAGGATCGCAGCAGGCTACCGAGCATTTTACGGCAATATTAAAATTTTCAAGTCTCCTCACATATCGCGCAAAATAAAATTGGACATCTACAAGGCACTGATAAGACCAGTTGTCACCTTTGGTTGCGAGTCTTGGACACTAACAGCGCAAAACATCCAGAAAATCGCTGTAACTGAGCGTAAGATGATAAGAAGAGTTCTCGGTCCCATTAAAGAGGGAGCCACGTACAGAATGCGAATGAATCACGAGATCAGAAATGATCTCGATAAAGTCGACATCATAGGATTCATAAAATCGTCAAGGCTGAGATGGCTTGGGCACGTACTATGTTACGTTCACAAAATCGGACCACTAAACAGGCCTTGAAGTCGGCACCAGCGAAAGTAGGACCTCGTGGGAGACCACCTACCCGATGGATGGACGACGTTGAGAGGGACCTATACACACTCGGTCACCGTGTCTGGCGTTCTCTTGTCGCAGATCGAATTATTTGGAGGAGCATCGTTGAGGAGGCCAAATCCCTTCATGGGATGTAGCGCCAGCGGAAGGATGGAAGAAGGCAACCAAAACCTTGCTCAACTTGCGGTATTTTTTTTGTGGCCTCAATCTTTGAATAATTTTGTTCAACATTTATTTGACGTTTTTTCATTTGACAAGCAAGACCGGATAACCATTCAAATCAACAAGTTCTAATCTATCATACTTATTTTGGTTTTTAATTTGTTAAGAAATTGATTGGTAGGTTCATGTATGATTACGTGTCCAATGCGAAAACTATACATAATACATTTTTGAAATATTTTCACCTGAGCAATTAAACACATGGCATAATTTTGATAAATTTGGGATATTTTATAGAAAAAACCTTAAATATGGCTACCAATGAACTACTTTCTTATCAATCATTGAAATCAAGTCTTATTCATATATTCTTTACAATTTAAACGATTTATCTAATTGATTGACCTGTGTACGTGGTTGTTTAGTTAGTACTATCCATCGTATACTACTAAACAAGCGAAACATTAATAATATAATTCAAGGTTTTCCACAAGTATATTATATGTGAGTAAATAATAAAATTATGTGTTGATTTGTCAGTAAATGCATAAAATCGATTTAGGTAATTTCCAGCGACTGTGATTGCTTGCATTGCAAACAACAATAATTTATATGCATAAATTTATTTTTAAATTCATTAAATATAAAAGGAGTAATTTAATAATAAATTCATTACTTGTTACGATAAGATGCGCGCAAATCAATATTTATTTAAATATAATTTCGACAATATTGTTTTTACTCGATTGTACCGCATTAAAATTCATAAAATGTAGCTTTACTTTCGTGTGTGTTCAAATATATATAAAATAATTATTGAAAAGTGAATATACTCAGCTTTCTTAGAAGTTCAAAGCAAAATTAGTATGTAATTTGATTTATTTCTTATTTGCAAATATATAATTTATTGCCAACTACTTATAAATTACGCTAGTAGGTGTTATAATGGGAGGATCTATCTTTATAATGGTGTCGTCCGGATGGACGAGGGTAATAAAAATGTTGCAAATTAATCGTTTATTTTTTATTGGAGATATTTCAAGTCACGTTCAGGTCTCATTGTATAGTGAAAATAATATCTCAGCGAAACTCATGTTTTCATCGTTGTGCGCAGCCAACAGTGAAATAGTTAAAATAAATTAAAAATTCAGAGAAGGGTCGGCTGAGTAATAGTTTTAAAATAAAAAAAAATTATAAATAAAGATATGTGATATTTGATTCCATTACATAATGTAATTTATATTGGAAAATATTAAAAATTCTCATTATTTTATAGGTAAATTCTAAAATAACATGTGAAATTAAAAAATATAAAAAATATTAACAACACCACTGGATATGTAACGTTATACCCATTTAAGGTACGAACTAGGCATATTTAGAAAGAAATGTCATTTTTCGTGTTAAAGCAAAACAGTAAAAAAACTCGATTTTAAATTTCAATTTGTTCGAGGCAAGCTAATGACATTAAAATTATCTTAATTGTTATCAAAAGTTCTAGTGCTAGTGTGTTATCTAAATTAAAATTACATTAAATATTGTGAATAAATTTGAGGAAAAACATAATTCAAAATAGACAAATTCTAACCTCAAAATGTAAACAAATTAGTCTAAATACATCGCTGTGTTTACGCCATTTGTTTTGATGCGCGAGATCTGTCAGAATTTCGCTGAGATATTATTTTCACTATACGTACATATTCTATGCAGCCGGAAAACTATAAAATTTGTGCAAATTTAGTGTTGGTGGCCCAAAATTATAATACATAAATGAGTCTTTATGTTGGTTTGGTTCTTATTTAATTAAAATAAGTTGATCACCCACGATCGATAATGACCTCTGTATTTGAATTGTTCCTTAGTCCATTCCTAATCAATTAGTCCAAAGTTTTAAATAAGATTAATTTTTTGTTCGATGTGATCTAGAAATATTTAACACGCCACCGGTGAACAATCCGAAAACTAATGTTCGATATATTACATTAATAATGCACCGAATGCAACTCTGTAATTAAATATTTCTAGAATAAAAATAAAATATTATAAAAATAATTTCAATGCACCGAGCATATAACAAAATATATAAAACAACTTAAGAAGAATACAAATAAGAAAAAATTGCAAAATAACCTAAACTTAAAATAAAAAAAAATGGAAAGTGAGTCACATATGCAAATATGTATATAATATAAGTTCGTATACAGCACCGCCACCTCGCGCGCCCATTACTCGATCGTTGTCGAATTTTTATAAATAGTAGTAAATATTAATAAACAACATGGATATTTTTTTTTCGAAATTATAGCACCGGAAATTTTTTTTTTTTTTCGAAAATATCATTTGTAAATTCTTTCACTTAGTTATGGTGTGTCGTGTATAGTCTCGCATCAAGTCTTTATACAAATTTTGTTATGCTTTTGTGTATATGACACAAGACGATAGATTAATTTTAAATTTCTACTTTTATTTATTTTTTGTTTGTTGTTTTTGTAGTATTTTCATCTATTCGAAAATAAGAAGACAAAAACATCTTGATGCTAAAAATACACAAAGTTTGTGTACATTGTCGACATTTTTTCATGAATTTGAACTTGAATCGGCAGTGAAAAATTTTGTATGTAGATATCTAGATAATTATACCGGACGAGCAAAAAAACCCATACAATAATTATCAATAGGTTTTGTTTAATATTTACTTAAAAAAGATAACACAAATTTTTCAAGAATCTAAGTATTCAGTAAGGTTTTCTCAGAAATGTTATTATTTATAAAAACATATGCTTGATTGTGGTTTCATGTGAAATGGACGTTTATATTTTTAAAAAATCCAGTCAAAACATATCTCAATTTGTTATACAACAGAATTGTTGTTTTAGCCGCTTATTACAAAAGTTTAATCTCGCGATCGTGGCGAAGGTTAAATTGATTTATTAAGAACTTATGTTTTTTTTTTACTGTATGTAAATAGCTACTCAATTTACTTAAACAATTGTATGACCGAAGAAAATGTGTTATTGTGTTACCTGGGATTGCCTAAATTATTGGGATGACGGAACCGGAAGTTGGTCAGATTTTGGAAGGTCAGAATAAATTCGTTGTTAAGACATGAATAAGTAAAATGATTGAACGAAATTAGCTCTTGTCTGTTTCTAAATAAAAGTTGCTCATAATTAAATAACCAAAATTATAATGTGACACTGTTCTTAGAACTTGGTCAAATAAGATAAATATTTGTTAAAATGACATTCTGTTGAAATTAGCTCAAATTTGTTCGCCAATTTAAGCTCGACTTTTAAGAAAGGCTAATATTTCGAAATCAATAAAATAAAATGCTCATATTTCTGTTTTTTACATTCAGTCAAAATTATTTTAAAATTTCCTTGTTGCTCGAAATTAAAATTTAGTTATTATGTTGCTCAAATATGATAACAGAGCACACAATTAGGGCAGGAGGTAAGATAAAATTTAATGAAATGTTTCAAAGTTACAAATATATTAATTTCGCTACTAGTAGCTTTCCACATAATTCCGTTTTCTAAACCAGAACGTCATTTTAGTAAAATTGAAATAAATTTGAAAACTTGGTCATTTAAGAAATTTTGAAAATTTTCTAAATTCTAAAATTCCAAGCTTTTAAATAAATGTATTTGTCTGTGGCTTGTTTCAGTGCTACAGAACTTACACGGCCACCAGAAAGTTTTTGTTCACTTCAGAATCAATATTTATTATTTCCTTATTGTTTCGTAAGAATTTATCGGTTACTATTTTCTCAATATGTTCTAAACAAAATTCCAAGATAAATCACCTCGACTTTTTATGATTTCATATTTCTAGCATTATTTGAAAACGGGTTCCAAATTTGTCATGTAATCCACACTTTGGTCACATTGCTTTCGCCTGTCGATCCATTCTGAAAAAAAAAATCTGATGTTTAAAGAAAGCCACTTATTCCTTGAACATAAAGCAGTTTGTAGACTTACGGTATATTCCCAGAACTATCGTAATTTGAGGTCGTAATACTCTAAATTTCAAACTTTCTTACATCAAAAGTTTTCTAACATATTACTAACTTCCAGAATTTAATTCGTAATCCCTATATCTAAAACCTCTAAATTTCTATAATGCAAAATTGAAACTTTTGACTAAATTGTGTTTATGTTTTCAACTCTTTATTTCTTAAAATTTTAATATGTAAACTAAACTTTGTTTTGCCTCATGTTTTATAAATCCCCTAAATTCCTATATTCATAAAATAATAAAATCGGATATGTCGTTCATCTGAGTTATTTCAAAAAAAAAAAAAAAAACTGTTTATCGGTCTCTTCCAAATAAAGAAGTGTTCACACATTCAGCAATAGCTGATCATCCGATCTTAATTCCAATTATTTACATAAGTTCTGCGATATGTACAGTCAGTTTCGGAATGTTTGGTTTTTCTGTCCAGTTTCCAGAAATTATGGAACATAGATTTAGTCAACAGTCCCTTAGCTAAGATCATGATTTAAAGAAAGGTAGACTATATAACTTAAGTTTTGCACTATTAGCCACGTTTCTCTTGCTTACTACATTAGAACTCAAATCAATCAATTATTTGTTTGCTTTACACTCGGCTGCACTTGAAATGAAATATCAAGGGATTATCGAACAATCAAAAATTAATTTTATTTCACTTCAAAAGTGCATTTACTATATTCTTTATGTAGAATAAAAGTTTACGAAAACGCGGCTATTGCTAGCTACCGTCAAGCAATTTTAATTTGTATTGCCACTCAGTTTTGGATGATAATAATAATTGTACCCTGATATAAGGAAATTCTTAGAGATTATCCCATATTTTCCATTTTTTTTTCGAGATTCGCGAAATTGTAACATGATGACTATATTGGCAGATGAAACTAGATTTTCTAATAATTGCTAATGGAGAACTACATTATAAATTGGGAATACATATGTCGTCAGAAGTTTTTCTGGGAAACAAGAAACAATTAACTTCAAAAAATATAATTTTTGGATTGGTCACTAGATATGTTTTCAGCAGTATCTATGTACTTGAATTACTTAAGAACATCAGAAGATTGATCTGGATAGCAAAAAGCCATCAAATTTCTTCTAAAATTAAAAACTATTTGAGTAGGAAAGAAAGTATATAGATTTAGGCAACAAATTTGAATTATTAGATGTTTGGTTAGATCAGAAACTTTTGACGATTTAATGATCTTCACGACGACGTTTAACTTCATAATGGTTTACTCACATAATGCTCGCGATATGTTGAACCCACCTTAATTTTATAGTTCTGAGAAGTATTTCCCTGGTCCTCGTTACTTTACCTCGTAATTCGGTTTGAAAGTTTATTCTCTTTTGCGAGTTTCCGGATAATAGGAAACTTTGTAAATACACATCCGATTTTGATCGAGTTTTTTATGTGTGACCTAAAACATAAATTTAGTGGTTTTTGGGAAAAATTTGGAAACAATCAGTTGACAATTGATTTTGAGTCGACTTCCTTCCGGTTGTAAATAGCACCAAAACCGAAGCCAAATTTCATAATACCACAAAATGTATTTCGCGAATATAATAAATGTGCGGTCTCACCCACACTCAAAATCTGTTTTTAAATTGAAAAAAAAATAAAAATAAAAAAAATGTCATGTCAAAGTACGGCTTGCGTTCAAGTACCGAGTTATACATACATATGTAATTAGTAATTACACAACCTGCTATGGTGTACCATTTCCTCCCTCTTTTAATAACATAAAAATGTTCATTTCATTTTCTTTAAAAAATAAACTCGTTACTAAGAAACTATGTTGTTCGCCACACAATGACGTAAGTCTCCCATAATATTACAACTCTTAAGTGCCGCGATTATAAAAAATAAAAATATTTTCTTGTATGGATTTTTCAACATTTTAATGTTTTTTTATGTAAATCTGCGTGATAATTGAATGTATTTCTGAGATTATATCGCTTTATGAGATTATTATATAGAATACGAAATGTTATGAAATTTTTGCAAGGCGAACAAGTTTTGTTTACTTATATATCGAGTCTTGTATGTGTACAAGATAGATGGTTTACAAGAAAGAAGGTGGATTAACTTAGTATGAAACAATAAAAGCAGAGGATTTTGATTTATTTGTATAATAAAACAACAGTAGGTTTATGTAAAGTGTTATTGCACCGACAACATAATACTTGGAATTTCCAATAACACCCAGATTTGTGTGCAAATATGCTAGTCGCTTGGTTGCATTCATTGAATTTTAATTGGTAATGATTGACTTAAAGATGATTTCTGTAAGCGAACGCCGCGCCATTTCAATTGATGGTTCTTTCGTAGTTGATTATAAATAATTTTATTTTCAAACAACATTTTTTTATCGGTGATATCATTGGTTAATAGTTCATGTTTTGTGGTTAAATTAGTGCGCATTTTTGTGTGAATATTTGCATTTTTATGCGCTTGTATTGGAATTTTAAAGAATTGCCTTGTAAATATCAAGGAAAAAATGTAAAATATTGCACTAGTCAATAAAAACAGCGATAAAACCGCCCATAAATAGTTAATTTAGGTCTTCGGTTATCTAATCTACAGGAATTGTTAACCATACACTAACAATATTGTAAACTAATCTATGTATATATCGATTCAAGCAATTCCGAACTAAATTGCTTATACTTAATGTTAAGTACGACAATCAAATGCAATTTTTACAACCGATTGGGTATCTATTTTGATAAAAAATATTTGGCGGTATGAAATACAGATTTTACATTATACCTACGTGACAAAGTGTCTACTCAATCAAAAAATCGTATCGATCTAGAAATATTGAAAATGACTTTTATCTGTTCAAAGATTTGATATAAAGAGCATGTTGCAAATATTTTAATTTTTTCAAATAAATTGATTAACTCGGTGATCACTGAGATTAAATTAATTGATGGAAGCTTTTAATTTCTCCAAATCGTATTAAACCTTACCAATTGAGGTAATTGAAATAAAATTCGCAGACTTTACATTTTATTTGAATGATCTTCAAGATCAATAATATACCATTTTCGGGTTTTCCGTAAATATTACTTGAGGCACATTTATTCTGAAGAAATAAATATAAAGATATTAGCATCATTTAACGATCTTTAGAATTATTTATTTCAACTCTAAAAGGTGGTCAAGTGTAATTTATCAACAGATTACTTTAAATATTTGTTTGAAAATGTATCGATTAGCAATATCGGTCACTAAGTAAGATGATCACCAGAACGATTAAGGTATTTCCTAAGTAAGATTCAACGAACATTGCGGCCTGCAAAACTGGACCAAATATTAATCAAGGTAAACGATGAAGGCTCTTCTCGATATCTCTGAACTTCTTTAACCCTTAACGTCATTTTACGATCGTATCACAATTACTGATTCTTTCTCCAAAGATTTGGTCAATGTTCAAGCCAATTAACTTAAATTATTTTTACGAGATTTAATAGTGATCACATTAATCATTTATCCTGGTGAGAGAAGCTCTCAAACTCTCGTAAAATTATTAACATCATCCAATGATTGTTAGAATGATTAAGGATTCGATCTCTGGAATTTGATTGATCAAACTTGTTTAATGTGAAAATGCGCTTTTATCGATCAGGATTTTGTTTAGATCATAAAAAAGAGGTGAAAGGCTTTTATTTTAAATAAGGCTTGACAAAGAGTTAATTTTAAACAATTTCGTCAAAGGGTGATCTAATTAGAAGATGAAAGCTATCCCCGATCTTTTTCAAATGCTTTTAATTTTTAACGTCGTTTAACGATTGTTTTTCAATTTTTGATGTGTTTTCTATATCAAAACAATTGGAACGATGATCAATCAAGCCAATCAACTTAAATTATTCTTGTGAAAAATGTTCAAAAAATTACATAAAATTGTTGTTAAAATATGTCTCGAAATTTCGTTAACTGAATTTTTATTTTAATTTTGGCTATTTAACGAAATATGTACTATAAATTCATGAATGAAATCAATCAATTAATTAATAATTAAGAAACATTAATAATTCATTAATACAAACAATATTTATATTTACTCGTAAAAAACAAAAATTGAAAATTTGTAAATCGATCAGAGCTTTAGCCGATCGATAAAGTAAAAGATGATTGCGAAAGGAGGTGTAATGTTTGTCCCAAAGTAAGATACAACGGTCATTTTGAACTGGAAAACTTAATCAAAGATGAAATTCTTAATATCATTTAACGATGGTTTCGAAATTATTGATTCCATCTCTTCAACAATATGAGTCGGTGATCAAACCAATTATTAAATTAAATTATTCTTACAAAATTTTAAATCAAGCGAATCATCGAGCCTTTTAACATAAACTAAACGAACAAACATTTTAATTCAAACAAAACCAAAAACGAGTTTTGTTTTGCATTTTAACTAAATTTGTCACGTACCACGTACCTAAAATTTAATTAACTAAATTCGAGGAACTAAATTACTAACGATCGATCGCGATCTATATATCGATGGCTTATTGCGAATAGGGCGTAAGTCGCATTTTATAAATTTTAAACACGAGAGAAAAAACTTTATATTTAACGTAAAGTACGATTTAAATCATGATGAATGATGACGTTTTTCATAAAAAATTGTCTCTTTTTTAAAAAAAACTAATGTTTGTCCTAAATTATACTATGTAAACCAACTCTATCTTTCGTTTTAATCGAAGAACACAATTTTTGAAAAATGTATGTTACGCCCTATTCGCAATAAGCCATCGATATGGAAATCAAATGGCTTAATTTTATCGGTAAGTTTCACCTTCAGGATTATGCATGCACAATTCTCAGACCAATTAATTTTTTTTATTGTTATTTTGTTTTGTTTGCTAACAACTATAAATTTAATTAAAATAAAATTAAACTAAATAATAAACAAATTAATTGAATACTAACCAAACTAAATAGTAGTTTATTCTTTAAATAAGTAATTTGTAATCCAAAATAAATTTCCTTTTGTGTTTGGGTGTGGATGGATGTTGATTGATCAACGAAAAACTTTACAACACTTTTACAATTATAGAACACACTATATTCACTCTTTTTAATTAGGGCACTGCACTATTTATTTATAAAACTATTAAGTAAAATAAATTTTTTTTTTGTTGTTTATAAACACTAAATTTTTTTTTTTTTGTCACAAACTAACTATAATATTTTAGAAGTACAATACACTACTTCATCGTCGTCGATATCGTCTCAAACTGATGAATAGTTTTTTTTTTTAAATTAAAAATTTGAAAATTTGTTCAACTACATACACAAACAAACGCGAGCGATCGTAGAACAAATGATTTTGTTTTTGTTTTATAAAATACATAAATATAAAAGAGTCCCACTCTCTATGGAAGAGAAAGAGTGGAATATGATTGTAGTTTTATTTATTTATTATTAAAGCGAGTGTCCAATTATGAAATTATGCGTTCAAGTTTGTATTTGGCGATTGTGAATAAAATAGGGTAAGGGTCGATCTCTCTGCAAAAACATACAAAATTTAGGGCAAGAAATTCAAGCTTCTTAGAAAATCGTAAACAGTTTCTCGAGGTAAAGTTTCTCACCCTAAGAAGATTTTCATTTTTAGCGATTCCATTTTTAATCCGTTAAACAAGTAATAATTTCTTGTGGATACTTTCCTGGTTATCGCCGGGAGAGTTTACCATCAATTAAATTTTAATTTTTAAACTATCAATGATCCTCGGTTTTCACTGGGGGTTAAAGAATCTAATATAAGTACATACTTCAATATAAAATTGTCACTCAAAACTCGAGCCGGTCTGTCAAATCACGCTACGTTAAGACTGTCATAAAATCTAGACAAACCAATTTATTTGAAGAAGTAATGCTCCATCTTTAAAATTAGCAAGAACCAATAACACTTTTTATATAACTAAAATATGAATAGCAACAGACTATTGCATAAGGCAAATGTTCGTATTCAAATTAATTAAATTTTCAATCAACATATTAATTTGACTCCAGAAATTGTTTTTTAAGGTTTTAAATTAAAGATTCAACCTATATGGTGTTCTACTTTTTATTATTTTATTTGAGAATTTTATTTACTTTTGAGATTCACCAACACCATATTTAAATTTTCACTCAAAAATAATTTTTCATGGTACCAATTTTAATGTTGAATTAAGAGAATTAAAAATATTTCATAAAATTTAGACGGGCTCAAAACTAAACTGAAAAATGTTCTTATTTTCAAATTTAACCAGAACCAATAACATTTTCATTTGAACGATTTTTTTTTTGTCAAATTTTAATAACACAAATTTATATTTAGCTGAATTTTGCAGGCCGCTTGTGGATCATACACTAAAGCTAAGCAAGGCAAATAGTACATTAATGAAAGCGCTAGATAACATCTGTGTGCCCCCATATCTGGGGGCTTTCCATCCTTCGCTTCTCATTTAATGATCAAAGGAGAGAATTAGTATATTTTATCTTGGTTTAATAGGTCTTCAATGCTCCTAAAATACATACTAAAATATTCCATTTCAATTTTAACGCAATGGAAAATTATTGTTGTTGTTACGTGCCATTTATTGCAACTCTAATTAAAAGCTCATATTATAAAATAAATATTAAGTCCTTTCGAAAATATTTGAAAAGTTAAAGTTCAAGTTTATAATTTTTAGAATGATAGGTAAGAATTAATTAAATTTTAATATAAAAGATGTCAGGCATTTTAAATTTAGCTACGCTTTGCAGAAGCAGATAAAATTATTTAATTATTTAGTTTCAAATCGAGAGACATCTAAATTTTGTATGTTATAAGTGCTGCATCGAAAGTTCATGCAACGTTTTTTGTAACCAAAGTAATATGATTTGTAATCGTAGTATTGGGTAGAATATTAGTTCTCAAATCCAATTAGTATACGAATTGAACTTGCATAAATTACCCAAGATGATGAATTAAATTTGAAATTCTTCATTACGAATTCCCATGAGTAATAATAAAACAACTTACAAACAATTCAATATCATTATTCACCAAACCAAACCCATCATGTACAAACTATTTTGATAATTTTGACGCAATGTAGTATTGGAGTCGGTGCAGTTTGTGGCAATTTAAATAAAAGTATAAATTTTCGACAATTCGATTCAGGGCATTTGGGAAAATTCACCGAAAAAAGTCGCCGGTGACTTTGGTATAAAGCAATTTAAATGTTCGACTGAAATGATGTATTTCACTAGAAAATCACGGGCGAAGTTTTTCCGGGGAATTTCAAGAATACGGTACGAGCCCAGACCGTAAATTAGCCAATTGACATTGTCAATCCAACTAACATGACACAGCCTGTATGCGGCTTAATGTTCTTGGAAAAGTGCGGCACATCCAATCTAATTCTCTTGTTACTGTTGCAAGTTGCAACAATATTCATCGGAAATATAATTTGGAATTTTTAAGCTTTAAGAAGTGTCACATTTGGTGGAATTGTAGTTTATCATTCAATGCGATATGAAATTACACCAGTTGCAAGATTAAGGTATCACGAAGAATTTGTAGCGAATTCGGAAGATGATGGATTTATGATGAATGTCACATTTTATGGCAGCAGAAACAAACTGGCATACAGCAAGTTTTTCTCGTCAACTGTACTGATTACCTTTTATGGGTATATTGGTGGTCATTTGTGTGGGATTCGGTTTAACCATATTAATATAGTCAAATATCAAAAATAATTTTAAATTATTGTGTTTATTGTAGTCAATTTATATAGTCAATCAATAGCCTTTTTAAGTACACAAATCTATTATCAATAATTGAAAATTTCCATGGTTTCGCATTATAACCCGGCATCATTTTCCATATAATAAAAAAATCTCAAAAAATATTTTTTTTTCCTTTTTTTAGTTCAAGTTACAAATGAGGTTACGCTTCATTCTACAATAAGAGCTTTCATACTTTTCGCGTTTTTTTAATTATTAACAATAACAACCTAATTTTGACGAGTTAGATATACAACAGATGTAAATAACGTGACCCAAAATTTTGCATATGTTTAAAGTATCAATAAGATCATAAAAAAAAAAAATTGAAATATTCAGCCCCACAGCATTGAGTTACTTTAAATATTTAATTTACCGAATTTATAAAAAAAATAATTGAGCTAATAAACTGAAATTTGTCAATTTGAACACATTTCAATTTATATTCATTATTCCGATTAGCAATTATTAAAATATCTGGTTTTTTAAATTGAGCTACAGTTTATCCATTTAAAAAAAAAACAATTTTGAGCAATAAGTAAAATGAATCGCGTTGCCGATAAGTTTGATGATGATCAGCAGATTTATAAATAAATGAGCAAAATTAATTTATTCTCCCATTTTGGGCAACAGCTATTTATATTCTATAATTTCAAATATTGAACAAAATTATGATTGAAGAATTTTCAACTTAGTAATGTTGATCATTTTTAGCAGTTATATTAACGACTGAATACGAATACCAATAACTTTTATATTTATTATTAAGAATTGAGCTTTCACTTATGTGTGTAATTTCAATTGATAATTTAATTAATTGAGCTACGCCATAATTTAGATTTTTTTTTATTTAATAAATGACGGATCTGAAAAATTAGGTCGAATAGATAAGACCTTATATGACAACTTCAATATAGGCCATTTTGGTGGCCTATCAATTATCTTATATAAGATATATTATAGCATTTCAAACACGGGGTTTCTACCCGTTCCTCAGTTTATAGAAAATGATCTAATTGTACTCTAGCATCATCAGAATATATACTGTCATAGAAAACATCTAAATTTGTTCTGTATAAGTAAACAAGCTTAAATATAAGTTCAAGATTATTATCTTCGAAAGGAAAACAACACATATATCTACGGGTGACCCAACATTGTTAGACAACTGAGCGACAAAAAGTTGCTAATTTACTGGACTTTTGTGTAACAAAGGGTATAGCTAGACCTCTTGTAATTGCTAAAACGTGCTCGATATATCTTCTGATCACTCACCGGTATTAATAACACTGAAATGCAACTTTTATAACTATTGCCACCTAGATTCCTGACGAATCAACCGTTATATTTAAATTTAAATATTACGAGCGAATAGACTTGGTGTAGTCCTCATTTGTTGAGCTTCACCGTAATATAATTTTGCCTAGCACTTTGGCACCATTTTGGTTGCTCCTATTTCTATATGCTTCCCTCCCGCCAAATTTTTTCAAATTTAGCTTTAGCGACTCAGTCCGTAAAATTTCTCACGATTTTTCTAATTTTTCGGCCCTATAGCGTGGCCGTTTTTTTTTTTAATTGTTGGTTTTTATTAATTTCAAAACGATATTTCTCAATGGTTACATCATCTAAATTTTGATGCTTTAAGGTTTTGAGATGTTTAATTTTAAGCCTTGTCTTCGATATCAGTTCCTATTTCCATTGCCACTTCCATACTTAGAATTTCCGGAATCCGCATAATTAGTGTATGGCACAAACTTTGTTCGAAGGCCCTGCTTCATATAACTTGAGATTGCAGTTAAGTTTTTTTTTTTTAAATCTTAATATTTTTAAAATATTTGAAACCATAAAAATTGATTGTTTTAAATTTGAAAATTTTATAAGCAAACACAAATTCTGAAAATGTATTAAAGAAATTTATAATTTTATAATTTCGCTGTTTCTGAATTTTCTAAGACCGACAACTGGTAAAGTTGTAGGGTCTAAAAATTAAAACTTTAAATTTCAGAATTTCTCTGTCTTTAAAATCGTTTCTTTAAATTTTTAATATTTCTGAGCTGTCAAATATTAAAAAAATTTGAAATTACAAATAAAATTTTGTAAATTTGTTAAAGGGCATCAAGTTTGGTGTCCATAGAAAAAATGAAAGGTATTTTAATATATTCGTCCATTTATACATAAGATGCCCATTCCCGTTAAAATCTCGAGTTCAGTAAATTAAAATATGTATTTATCGCTTCAAATCACTTTACAAAATTTCCATGAACTTAAACCTTTAAAAATTTATTTTTTGCTAGTAAAATCGTTAATAATCAATAATCAATCAGAAATATTTTTCAATGAATTTATACCGGAATACAAGATATTACCGTGTTCATTGTCATTTATCGAAAATCTTACCAAAAATCTCCTCCAATTTGGTCAGAGAACGATTTATAATCGAACATTTTGGTCATGCAGCAAATTTTCTGTAAATAGACATTATCAGCTCATCCCGCACAATCTCCATATAAATAATTTATTTAAACGATTGCCCAATACATAGAAGCGACATTCTTATTTGGAATTCGCTTATCATTCCATATATCATAATCCGCATATAAAATGCGCACGACTTGAATCATTTATCTATTGGATGGATATGCCCTTAAAATACTCGGTATACAGAAAAAAATATTAACACGAGAGATGAAGTCATTCTATTGCTGATCATTAAAATTGTAAACCAGTGTAATAATAAAATCGTAAAAGAGAAATCTTTTGAGAATGAGTAGCGATTTGAGTTTGGAGTGTCTTTTCTTTAAGCAGCACTCTCACATCTCACAATGTTTTACGATTTAAAACAACAACATAACGCACGCATACTGCAACAATTGCCGTCATACCAAATGCATATTCAAAGAATAAAAAAATATCACGTCCGATTTTATGTCTTACAAGAAATACACTAACAATTTACGTATGTGCACATCGATCTCGAGGTTAGTAAAAAGGATATATAAAAAGACGAAATGGCAGCCAAGCAAATCTGTGTACATCATTTCTCTATTTATAGAGATAAGAAAATTGCATTTCGATTCAGTATCTGCATAAATAACGATGTAATGGTATGCCTAGACACATCTTGACTTAATTTGTTGTTGTTTTTATCAAAGAGATTTATAAGAATTTTCGGATTTTGTTTGCATTTCAATTTGTTAATGATTTGTTACGCTTGCAACCAAAACATATTCGAGATATATAGATTTTGAAATCAGCACTACTGACTGTTTTTGTTGAAAATGTAATTTTAGATGATTTTTATGTCGGAACAAATACGATTATCGATTTTTAATGGAAACGCGATAACGATTTAATGCTAATTTTATTTATCACATTGGTTTATGATTGATGGTGATTCCTGTACTTTATGTCTATACCGATGATGAATCTTTATTTTTATACATAGCTACAATTAAATTAATAAATAATTAATTAAATTGGTAATTGCAATGTATATATTATATTATTCAGCGTCAAGTGTCACGTTTGTTTTGAGCATTTTAGTTTTTGCTAAATTTATGTGCAACATCAAGAAGTTGTCTGATTTCATAAAACAACAACCAATATTTTATTTGAGCTGCTTTCATATTTACTCACATTATCATTAACCTATACTAAATTAGAGTTACTTTTTGTCCGGAACCCAGTCATTCACCAAAATTTAAAAAATGTTAAGTTCTATCCCATTTTGAGCTACTTGAGAAAGGATCAATTTCTCAGCCTACAATATTTAATTTTCATAAAATCTGACGATTTTGCTCAAAATTCAGAAAAGTACTTACAGAAAAGTATAATATACCAACTTATAACTTAATCAGAAAATTAAATACATTTAATGTGAGCTTCTAAACTTATCAATATTTTAGGCACTTATTTGAACTATTTTTATGGGCAACTTATATCAGAAAACATTCTTTTCCTGCGCCAAACTCGCGTAGGACTGCAAGAGTAGCATAGAGTAGCATGACTTCTTAAAGCAAAGACATTTTATTGGAGCAACTTACATTTTTTTTTACATTCATTCATTTGTTTGAGCCACAACTTGTTTTTGGAATTTAATTTTTTTTGTAATAGTTCTGAAAAAAATTAAAACTTTCAATTTTGAGCAGTTCACTGATTTGTTGACATACAAGTTCGGTATATTTTTGGAATATTGTTTGGGTATTTTAAACATCCCTATCTCCTAGGGTTTTACTTTTTTTTATTATTATCATCGTCAAAATCTATAAGCCTATTTATTATTTTTATTAAAAACATGTTCAGCAATAAAGGTACTGAGAAATTATCTAGCATTGCGATTGAGTCAATAGTAATTAATATTTCGGACATGATTTAAATGTTGAGTAGCATAGATTGTATCGTAAATTAAACTGGTAATATTTAGTCGCAAAATTGAGCAAAACTCTGAAACTTATAAAGAATGATTCAAAAAATAATTTAAAAATAATTGAGCTACAAAGAGATGTTGATCCAGCGAAAATGTGAATTTAACTCAATTAATATTCAGACTTTTCGTCAATTTTGAATAGCTATAATATTCTTGCAATACACATTGTGGATCAGAGAGCGGATGTCTTGTTAACCTCTGATACTCTCCGCTTGACAAACTTAGTGATAAATTCGCCCTTTTAAATAGCTCAATTTGTAAAAGCTTTTTTTTTTTAGAAAAGAAATAAGAGAAATTGTTAAAAAATAATTGATGATTAATAATATGTACGTAGTCAATAGCATACTTTATAGTAAGTGGTAGATATCTACGATTGCTTCAGTTTCGTTTCAAGAGACCACAAAATTTCTCTTATGTATGTAGTTTAAATTTTGAGCACCAAAAATTTTAAGAAAGTTATTCAGTTTCGTTCGCAATGCTTCCAATATTTAACTTGGCAATTTTATGATCTAAATATACATTAGAACTTTGTAGAACTCATTTATTAGGTAAGAGTGATTTTACTAACAAAGTTAAATTGTTTTGAGCTGATTTCGTTTGTTTTTTCTTTTGTTCAGTTTATCCACATGTCCTTTTTTTACAAATTTTTTGAAATGTGAGAACTGCAGCATTCTGGCTTCATTGTCCCGAGCTATACTGATGATCTGATTGTTATAGTTGCAGGTAAATTTCTGAATGCCTTATCCGATTTAATGCAACAAGTCATACTTATAGTGGAGGCATGGTGTATTGAAAAGAGTTTACACGTAAACATATCTAAGTACAATCTAATTGTTTTTACTAAGTGTCGAGATGTTGAAGCTATGTACATATGTATATCTGTTCCCTCTAGTTTTTGGAAAATGATTTCTAGATTCGAGCATGTCAAGCATATTGGTGTCATCTTAGAGAGTAAACTTTCTCTGAAGAACCACCTCGATTGTAAAATTCAGAAGCTACTACCATATTCTGGCAGTTTAGACGAGCTTTTGGGAAATCCTGCTGGGCTCGAGTCCCAAAATATTGATATTTATTCATATATCGCTGATTTTACCAATCTAATTAAAGTCTTCTTTAATCAAACTTAATGGATTACAAAAAATTGCTTGTAGAGCTATTACTAATGACTTCGATTCCACTTCTTGCTAAGGAGTATATTCTGTGGTTGCCTCATTCTTGGCCCTGCTTGCTCTGCGGCGTTTCGCTTGAGGTGCATTGGGGCTTGGAATGTTTTTGGTGCAACTGTGGGGCATACAGATTATCAATAACTACAATTCATTGATGCCAGAGGCCCTATTCTCGAATTTCACATCCATTTTCCACATGCGGGCATCTGTCAAAATTCATAAGAATAAATAAAATAATGGAATTTTTTCGGTACTAAGGGAATATTTCCGAATGAGTATATAAGCAGGTGAAAAAAATTCCCCAATAGGGTATTTGGTTGCATGTGTAATATAAGTATAGACATTTATGAATTATGACATACAGTGGTGTGCATTAAAATAGGTAATTTAAAATTATTTTTTTTTATAGTCGAAAGTAAAACAAACTTAGGAATAAATCATAATAACATGTATTTATTTCAAGTGTACATTTCATAAGGAATTCAAATTTTAAAATTACAGTACTTCTTTTAATAATAGATGTTTTCAGTTACTACGAATTTAAGTTACTACCATTTTTAGCTGTGCACGAAAATAGGTAATTATTACATTATTAATTATAAAAACGCAATAAAAAAAAATTTAAATCAGCTGTATCTCAAAATTCAATATTTGGTTGTGAAACCTTTATTTGCGATTAGTGCGTTGCATCGCCGGCCCATAGAATTCACTAATTTTTGGCATTTCTCCGGTGGTATGGCCATCCAAACTCTTTTGACATTTTCCCATAGTTCGAGTTTATTTTTTGATTTCGGAAGTTTACCTAATGCACGTTTAACATCCGCCCAGAGATTTTCTATTGGATTTAAATCGGGTGATTGGGCTGGCCATTTCATAATTGTAATCTTGTTATCCTGGAACCATTTGTTTACCACCTTCGCTGTGTGTTTCGGATCGTTATCCTGTTGAAACACCCAGCGAAGGGGCATATTGTCCTCGGCAAACGGTAGCATTGTATTGCACAAAATGTTGTTTAAATAAATCTCTTTAGTCATAGTATCTTTAACCCAAACAATAGGGCCTACACCACTATATGAAAAACAACCCCATATCATGATATTACCACCGCCATGTTTTACGGTTTTAATTGTGTATCGCGGGTCATATTGCTTTTTTTTCGGACGTCTAACATATTTTTGTGCACAATCCGATCCAAATAAATTAATTTTTGTTTCGTCGGACCATAATATATTTCGCCATTTGGTAATTGGCCAATGCACGTGGTCTCTAGCGAATTCCATTCTGCTGTGGATGTTTTTTTTAGACAGCATGGGACACTTTTTGGGCAAACTAGCTTTCAGATTGTATTCTAATAGACGTCTACGTATTGTTGAACTATCAATTTCCAGGTTAAGTTCTTTTTTTATTTCACTAGATGTTGTAAATGGATTTTTCTTAACGAAGCGTACGATTCGAGCGTCAGTTTTAATTGAAGTTTTCCTTTTTCCACCCCGAGTTTCAGGTCCAGTTTTATTTTTCAGAGCATTTGAGACCATGTTGATCGAACATCCTATTAAATCCGCAATTTTTTTTAATGTTAGACCACCCTGTCTAAGTCTTTTGATATTCTCTCGTTGGCCTTCGGAGCAATGCGTACTTCGCCCCATTTTGATTAAAAAAAAATTTTTTTCTAAAAAAAAATATTTCAGAATTTACTTACAATTGTGAAATATAACATCCAAAATAATAAATCACTATTTAAACGACAATAAATAATAATTAACAACAAAAATTTAATAATTACCTATTTTACTGCACACAAAAATTTATCAGAGGTAGCAATAATATTTATTTCTTAACTAATTTACGCCGTAGTAATAGCAATACTGATTGTAAAAGTTAAAAACAATATACAAAAATCTGGTCATGACAGTAATTTGGGGAATTCCCTTTTTGTTTGGGTTCAACTGTGGAATTTTTTTTAAAACAATGTAATTACCTATTTTATTGCACACCACTGTATGTCCACATGTGAAAAATGGATGTGGAATTCGAGAATAGGGCCCCAAGGAGTGCTAATCTTGAACTATTATGAAAACTTTCGAATTACTGTTATTGTTAAAGTTAATACTTTAACACTAACTCGCAATACGAAAATTTTCATAATAGTTCAAGAATAGCAACCCAGAAATCGAGAGATTAAATCGAAAATCCAAGTCACTTGCCTTCTTTTCAGATGACTCTTGCTATGAACTTAGTGCAAGGGGTCTATTATAAAATTTTCGACATGGCAAATTTTCGACGTTGTCGACCAGTTCGACAACGTCGAAAACAGCTATTATGAATTTTTCGACAACGTCGAAAGTAACCTCAACAAAATGAATATTTAAAATTTTTAAATATAAAATTAACACAAAAAATAAATAAAAATGTTGACTCACATTTTATTAATTAATTTTTTTTATTCAAACGTTTTTTAATTTATTTAATTCGATTTAATATACATTTGCGACACCTCAATAGCAGTCGTATAATTTTCGTCTTTATCGAAAATAATGTGCGTCGAATTTTTTTTTTTTATTTCATAAAAGGCGAATTTGCGATCTTGTCGAAAATATTTCGCGTCGAAAATTTTCATAATATCTCATTTTCGACGTTGTCGAAAAAAAGCGCGCGTCAAAAATTTCATAATAGCCCCCCTGGATTTGGAACTTACTGCCCTCAATTTGAGCTAAGATCGTTTGGTAGTCTAGGTTCGCATTGCCCTTTTCTGTACAGAAAGTATAACTGTACTCAACTCATTGCTAATCCCTTGACAATTTCCAAATTAGTCAAGGACTGTAAATATTTCATTAACCTTCTTTGTTCTAACAATTGGGTCACAGTCTTATGGGTGTCGGCTCATTGTGAAATCGAAGGTAATGAGGTCGCTGATTCCTTGGCCAAGGCTGAGTCGTGATTATCACTTAGTTATCGGTCCCGAACCATCGGCCTCCTTATCTTTTAACAACGGTAAAAAGGCTATAAAAACTTCACTCTCAAAGAGTTAAGGCTGAAGTGGTTTGCTACTTCTCTCTGACGTAAAGCGAAGCACTTTATTAGTGAGCCAAATCGAAGATTTACTAGGTTTGCTTTAGCTTTAAAAATGACCAGTTACCGAAGGCTGGTAGGAATCCTTACGGACCATGGTCGGTTTAAGGATCATCTCCATTGCTTATGTCTGACTAAGGACGATATATGCGATGACTATCTTGAAGACCAGAACAGCTGTATTTACTTTGAGTACAGTTGTCCGGCTTTTGAAAGGTTCGTTCGTAGATATTTAACTGCAGTATTATCGATGTAAGTAGACTGCCTTCCAAATCTCAAAAAATTAGCTTTGTGAAAATGACGTAAATTATTTCGCATAAGAAATGCGCTCCACGGCACAATGCTGCCAAACCCTTCCTCTTTGGATGAAATTTTCGAAAACATCGTTGAATAATTGTGGCCCAATTGTGGCAATCTCAAATCGCTTAATTTTCGAGTTCAAAGTGGCCTCATCGCTAAAGATGATTTTCTTATCAAGTTGTTTATTAGCGGATGTTCTGTTTCTCCGCTGTTGTAGCCAGAGAAATATATTTTGTTTGTTGTGTTGAAACTTACTTCCTGCTTACCATTGGTCGGGGCTAATCGAAAGTAGTTTCTTGATAGTTGAGTTTATATACAAAAATTGTTATATTAATTACAATAGCAATATAAAAATATAAAATGATGAGCTTGCAAAAGCTCGCATTTCTTTTTTGTTTCCTGCGAAAATATATTGCATGCCAAATGAACTGCTTAGCACAGCATTATTTTATTCATGAAATTCTTACATACATAAATATTTATCGAATGGGCAGCATTGATCTTCGGTGCTTCCTTAAAATGTTGTTGGAGTCAGCGGCATTGCAAAGGGGGGGGGGGGGGGTAACCCCCCCCCCCCCATCCTCCTGAGTTTCACATATTATACTAAAATCATTACATGGTCATGTGTTGACGCACACAAAATAATTTATAATTCGAATAAGGCTCATTACCTGTTATAATACGCATGTAACCTATTTTTGACATGTAACCTATTTTTGATTCTTCACATAAAAGAAATGTAAACAAAGCGGCGTAATATTAGACTTAATTTTTACAGATCTGTGTAGACCTTTTTTCCAGATTAAGTTGAAATTAGATAACATAAGCGAAGTTAATTAAAATGTTTAAAATACGGTCAGGTATCTACCGGTTGAACGCTTGTACCTATAATAACAAAATTAGCACAAAATATTTGTCAGATTTTTAGTAGTACTCTTAACCTGGATAATCTGTCCAGTTGAAGAGTTCTAAGACGTTCAGGCGCCTTAAGAATTACCTAACAAACACAATCGGTGGGAAGCGTCTAAATGGATTGGCATCATTAAATATTCATAGAGATGTGGTTATATAAATAGACTGTGTCCTCGATGAATTGGCCTTAGTGTCACGACGGATCAATATAAAACTATAAAAAACTAATAAAAAATTGAATTCAAATAAATTCGAATGCATTAGTTTCTTATAGAAATTATTATTTTTTTTTAAACCCCCTCTCGACGAATTTCTGGCTACGCCACTGGTTGGGGTGTGGTTTATGCTGGATCCCATTCAGGTTTTGGTAGCGCCGGATTCCTCAGGGCGTAGTCGTCCTTGTGTGGATTATTTTCTACAGGTTCTGTGCCACTAATGGAAAGAGGGCTTAT
Organism: Tipula helvola; assembly: GCA_963556165.1. Lineage (NCBI taxonomy): Eukaryota > Metazoa > Arthropoda > Insecta > Diptera > Tipulidae > Tipula > Tipula helvola. The sequence continues at coordinate 346,939,742 of OY744483.1, read as the reverse complement.
CTTCGTAATTGGTGGTTTGAATTCGGCGCCGCCGAACAAAGCCCCACATAGTTCAAGTCGTGGTATTGACAAGATAGTTTTAATTGGTGCTACCTTGATTTTAGACGACAGTAGTGTCACCTGGATTATTCCATCTAGATCCACATTCCTGGCATAGACGACTGCTGCATAGGCCTTCTCAGAGGCATCGCATAATCCATGTAGACTAATTGATGATGTTTTATCAAAGTAGACCGACTTGGGTATGGTTATCTCTTCTAAAGAGGGTATATAGATAGAGCCGGGGATAGTGATTGATCCCAGGAGAGTCCGGCTACCCAGAGTTCTTGCGTCATAAGTTTAGCCACTATTGTAACTGGTGCTAGCCATCCTAGGTGGTCAACAAGTTTTTTACTGTCCGAAAGTAGGCTCCGTTTGGTAAAGTGCTTGTTTTTTGAAATCGGAGATGAAATGCGAAATCCGAAGCTGCCTGTCGCTGGAGCGTGACACCATTCAGTAGGACATTATTTAGAGAAGTGCCTGTATATATTTTAGCTGATGCATCAAAGATGGCTCTTAGTTTCGTCGTTGAGCTTGTTTCTTTGAAAACAATATGGTATGATAAATAATAATGATCAGCTTCTTCACTTATTGCCTCCGTTTCCTTCATGTGACCTAGGAGTTCATATTCGTCCATAAATTGTTGGTATTGTAACGCCAGTTCTGTATTTTTGGCAAGATGTTTATCGAATTGCAGTAGCCGAGCAGTAGCCGTTTTTTTTAATAACCTAAAGGTTTAGTGCCAATTACTCGATGTTGAATGGAATTCTTACTTTAATATCTTTCATTTGCTTGGCGCGAATGTTCTTTATTGTAGATTTCTTCACATTCTGTCTCTTCTTTTGTGAATTCCCTTTTACTATCCACTTCTTCGAGCATCCAACATTTTTTTAGTTGCCAGTCGATCTCTGCTGTTGTTACCATAGCATGAGTTATTATCATGTGTGCGTTGGCAGTTGTGTTACCGGTGATGATCCATCCTAATTTGGTTTGCTGCTCAATTGGCTCATTTGGGGCACCTTTCAGCAGATTCGCCATAATTATTTGACCGTAGTCGGATCTGCCCAGATAAGGTTCTTGGTGTGGCTCCAGGTGTTTGGTTCAACCAGCACATCGGGTAGGCTTTCGGTTATTTAAAAATCTGTAAAAATTAACTAATATATCTTGGAAATTCACGTTCAAAATGCGAAAGCAACACAATAAAACCAAGAGCAAAAAACAATGAGAAATGATGTCCGTATAAATAGGTTGAACTTGACATAAAATTTCGGTAGTTGTTTATCAAAATAGTCAAAGCGGAACTAAGTTTGATATTTACACTGAGCGTAAACCAGTTCTGCTATCAAAATGTATTCATGAATTAGAATCACCACTTGACTCGTCAAAGGGTTACTTCTTGTATAATTACATCGAAACACCATTCGCAACATAACGACTCAACCATAATCATATAATCTCACACAATATAGGCTGGTACTCTGCTTATTATAACATAAACGAATCGCCTCATAATTTAAACAACATTAAAAAAATAATAAACATACCAACAAAATAGTGTTGTTGCTTTTATTCGGTTTCACTATACATCCATATTGCCCATCATTACAATACATAATTATTGTACATACATAAAATGCATCAAACAATACCATAAAAAACCAACAACATGCTTTCATAAAAACTGTAAACGATTGTATTTAAAACAAAAACAAAAAAAAACCGAAATTTATGCTGCTGCTTGTTGATTACCCAAAATTATATTAACCGCACTCTGGGTTTATTGTTTTAATAAATTCTAAAATCCAAAAAAATTTCTTTTCATAACGCGCGATTACACGACTAATAAAAGAAAGGGGAAATAAGTTCAAAAACTATTCAACATTTCCGGTATGTGTAAGATTATTGTGTTTCTCTGCGTTTGATGAGTGTACGTTGTGCGCGGTATAAAATTGGACGTGCATGGAATTCAGAATGGTAGTGAATTTTTATCGAATTACTTACATTTCTGTGTTAGTTTGTCGTAAACGATACAGGGTTTAATTTATGGTCTCAACGTTGCAAGGATGTTTCAATGAAATTCTATTTCCGTTTAATTGACGATTGTGCAAGTAGCTAAAGCGCCTCTCGTGAGAGATAGGAAACATGTAAGTACCAATTTCATACAAAAAAATTTTCGTCGTAACCATAGTATTGTTACGTCCCGAATAGGACCCAAATCACCTCCTCTGTATAAGGCCAGCCTTTCTAAATAACCCACTTTCCGTTCACCTCCTTGTCCTTTCCTAGTCCTGTAGGGTTGCGTCCATGTAGGGTGCAGTTTCGACAATAAATCCCCCTTTTTTCGATGCTGGTTGTGAAGCCGGACCAATTGCCGTTCCTTTAATCTTTGATTATTTGCCCGTATGTTATATCAAATCTTTTCCATTCAATCGACACTTGCACTCCTTTTCGCACAAATCGGCACTTTTTACCCAATATCTGCTTAATCTGATGCTCATTGGTTTCCTCCATACTTGTTCTTGACTCGCGATGGCTGACTGTTACTCGCCTTACAGTGGCATCCATACCGTTAAATTTAAGTAGCAGCTCGGTGTAACCGCTGCTCAATACTTCTCTTCCAAAATCCAACTCGAAGCCATACACCCTTATGAAGTCCATTCCGAAAATGACTTCGTCCACAATATTTGCTACCAGAACTTCGTGTGGAAAAAGAATTTCAGCGATCCTTACGTTCACGAACATTTTTCATTTTATTATTGCAGCATCTCCATTTGCCATTCTTAATTTTAACCCATCAGCCAGCTGCACATCTAATTTTTAATTTCTCCTAGCTGTTGCACCATCATCTCGTGCATAGCAGCCATTAACTGCGACACATCGAAACTTCCAGAAGATACTTGTGCTGCTTCGATCAATGATTTTGTTTTATCTCCTGTCTTTTCTACGGTTGCTGCATCCACTACTTCCTCACACTAAAACACTTTTTAGATCACTTTTTAATTTCCTTTTTAATCTTCACTTATCGCTTACTTTCGTCCCGAACAGGGCCCAAATCATCTCCTCTGTGTAGGGACAGCCTTTCTAAATGCACCACCTTCAGTTTACCTCGATGTTCCTTTTGTATCCGATAAACCACGTCGTTCATCTTTGTGATAACAGTCTAGTCAAGGTCCTTCCCATGCTGGTTGCAGCTTCGGTGATAATCGCTTCTTTCGTTGTAGGTTGTGAAGCCATACTAATTGCCCTTCCTGGAAACCTTGGTTATTTGCTCGTATGTCAAATCGAGCTTTCATCCGGTCACTTGACATCTGGGTTTTTTTACCTCGTACAAATTGATGATCTCATTAAGTTCTTCTTTCAGCAGGTCTACACAATCCTGTCCACGTTAAGCCGCTGATGGAACAGCCCCACGTTCGATCCAGCGTGCTACCTGTCCCTCTGGATTCTTGAATTGCAACAGCCACCGTAAAGCTCCGTGATCCATCCGTAAATGGAATTTTTGGCATAAAGGTACTTATGAAAATGCTTAACGCATTCTACTATATCCAACAATTCTTTCCGAGTCACGCAATAATTACGCTCCGGTTTTGATAATGTTTTGGAGTAGTACGCAATAACTCGTTCTTGGCCATTAGTTTCTTGTGATAATACTCCTCCTATAACGCCATTACTTGTATCGGTGTCCAAAATAAATTTCACGTTGGGTATGGGTATGCGAGGATTTCCGCGACACATAATCATCTCCTTAGTTTCACGAATGCTTCTTCCTGGTCATCCTTCCATTCGGATGCCTTGTTCTTCCTGGTTAACTCGTGTAAACTCTTTGCGATGTTGGCGAATCCCGGTTTGAAGCGTCTATAATAGGTATGCATAATCCCAGAAAGCTTCGCAATTCATGTACATTTTTAGGTCTTGGCCAGTTCTTTACCGCTGCGATTTTTTCTTCGTCGGTGTGAATTCCATGGTCGTTACCAAATGATCCAAATATTTTACTTCCGTTCTGAACAGCTTACGCTTCTTTGGGCTTAACTTTAATCCGGCCGCCTGTATCCAATCGAAAACCTTTGTCAAGTTACTTAGATGCTTGTCGAAATCCTTGACCATAATGATGATGTCGTCCAAATATATTAGGCAAGTCTTCTAATGTAATCTCTGTAGCACGCGTTTCATTAGTTCAAAAGTTGCAGGGGCATTACATAATCTGAACGGCATAACATTAAATTGCCAAAGCCCGTTACCCACACTGAACGCCGCTTTCCCGCGATCTTCTTCATGGACTTCCACCTGCCAATAGCCACTTTGTAGATCTAATCTTAAAAATATTGGAGCACCTGATAACGTGTCTAACGTGTCGTCAATCATTGGCAGTTGATGATAGCTATCTTTTTTCGTAACAGCATTGAGTTTTCGGTAATCAACGCAGAATCTCATGCTACCATCCTTCTGTTCGACCAACACTACTGGTGGGCTCCTTATGGGGCTATTAGATGGATCGATGACACCTGCCGCCTGCATATCTGTTACCATCCGGTTGACTTCTTGTTTTGCTAATGATAACCTCCTGGGTGGTTAACGAATCAGCATCTGTATTCCTGTATCAATAATTCGGTGATTTCCCACTGCAGAATATGGACATGTACTGTTTTAGTAGTTGATAAGTTGATATGCCGAATTTTTCTGTGCCTTCCATGTGTCCATTTCTGCATAAGTTGTTCTACCATTTCTTTCTCCCTTTCATGTCGGATTTTCCAATCGGATTTTTCTGTTCACATTTTACTATCGTTGATACCTCGTCACATTTATCAATTACTGTTCCTTTCTTGATGGTTTTTGTCTTATCCGAGATATTTAGAGAAATCGTTTGACAGCAAATTTAATGTAGGCCGTCGTTTCAGAGGAATGGAAGTGCAAATTTTATACTTTTGCAAGACAATGCTCAGTCTCACTGAATTCAGGCTAGAGATGGCAATTCACCATTTTAAGCACGTACGCAAATACAGCAACGGGCTTTTTCAAAACGTACTACACAGAAACGACAAACGTTGGGGTCCTTGACATCATTTGCATCAGCAATCAACAAGCGCGAGACGACACAAGCCATTCCAAACCGTCGGCGGAAATAAATTGAGTCGACCACAGCAAATTCAGGAGTTGGCTATATGATAAGATGAGTTACATCTATCGGGTCTGCTGTGAAATAAGGCGAAATTCGGAAATATTGGCCTCTCCTTAGCTCGAAAATCAGGAGGAGGACCAAATAAAGTTATAGAGTCGTTAAACTGGGAAGAATCAGCTTGTAGGGGCTAATACTGACTACCACGAAATGGCTGACAATGGCACGAAGACGTGGCAGTTTTAAAATCGAAGCGAGTGGGTAACTCACACGTTTGTCCGTAAAAATTTAATTAGGTGAGGTTATGAATTAAAATGTTAAAATTACAAACGGTAACTGGAGAAATTGCAGTAATGAAGGGCAAAAATTTAGATGGTGAATACTCACACAAGAAGTGCTGGTCTTGAGATTTTTCGAGTTTATTTGAGGTTTTCATATTATTGAAGAAGATTCGAGGTTATTTGAAGAGTTTTTTGAAAATTATCGAGATTTTCCAAATTATTTTAGCTCTCCGGATTATTTGGGATTATTGAATGAAGATGGTTCGACAGTATGAAAGTTATGTATAGTAAGCAAATGATTCTAGATTTAGATTATCAAGATGTTTCGAAAGTTTCAAGATTGTTTCAGGAGATTTTGAAGGTTGTGGTGCTAGATTATTAGAAGTTTAGGGTAATTGCCACCTTTGAAAATCTGGAAAACGGGACACCACACATTTTGTTTCTAAATTTTTTAAGAAAGTTCGAAAGAACTCAGAAAACATTCTCACCATGCAGCGGTGACAAAACCGCCATCTCACTCATATAATGTCCTGCCACAGAACATTCGATTCTAAAACTTACCATGTCGTCAGTGGGGTTGGTCGAAAAGATTGACGATAGCATGAGTTTTTGCGTTGATTATCGCGATTGATCGCGGGAAAATGGCTGTCAATGAGAGTAACGGGCTGTGACAGTTTTAGGTTACTACAGGCTTTACAATGCGTAACCGCAAGACAAGGGTTTTACATTTGGACAACATTATCGCAATTGGAAAGGGTTTTTCGTCAAGCACTTAACGAATTTGGCAGAGGTTTTGGATTGGATGCAGTCCACCGGGTTAAATTCTTAGTCTAAGTATACTTTGTTACACGACGTGGCAGGACCATTCTCGACTATTTCGATAAATATTTATGTGTCAGCAATTTTGGATTATTACTCGCGGCTTAAGAAAGGAATTTTGCATAAGACACAATGGTACATTTGGATTTGGAGGCCTATACATATATAAATTTAACCTGTATATTCTTGAATTTAGTGTCAACGTGTGAATACAAGGGTTAAAATATTTAATGCATCTTAAATTCCACACAAAAAAATATTCACAGCAAATTTTTTTCTTTTTGTATTGTTCTAAGCTAAACTATAACTAAAACAACCCAATTTGTTTAGATTTCGTCTTAAGTTTTCATTTTTTTGTAATAAACAAAACAACAATAAAATTAAAAACTATTTGAGGTCTTTATAAGAAACACATGTGTATGTTGTTAAAAAGACAAAAAATATGTTACTTGACTTTTGATGCGTTTGCTGCAGTTTAAAACAAAAAAAAAACACTAATTTTGACCTAATAATGACTTTTAATGTTTATGAGGCGGTGTGGTGGGTTTCTGTGAGGCCAAGTATGTACATATGTATATTGTTCCGTCGTCTTTGAAGTAGTGTCACGTTGAAATAATGTCCAAAATTTTGTGAAATAAATTTTCCGATTTTACGATTCATTTTATGTAAAATGATCTTATTGACAAAACAAATCACGAGTTGTTTTCCAAATAGATACGACGTTTTGTTTACATCTCTATTATAAGAAAATTTATTTATCTTTGGCATAAAATTAACGATACATTATGCACATACAGTTTACAGTCATGTGCGTATAAGGACCGTATTTGAATATCATTCTGATCAGTAAAATATGGAGCATAAATTGATTGTTTTGTGGAACGTGTGTTCAAGTATTCTTTGACAACGAAGAGTGTTAAGAATGGAACCTGTTTTTGTTTAAGGAAAATGAGTCGGTCAAAGGAAGCAAACCGTGGGCTATTATACAAACCGCCACTGTATACATATTGCATTGTTCATTTACTTGTTGTTGTTGTTGTCTATATAAAAGAAATTCTATCTATCTTGTGATTCATATCTTAACTATACACAATATAAGTATAAACATACTTGTTGTTTGTTATAAATGTGTGATCGTTTTATGATGATCGCAGTTTACATCGCTCAGGTTCAAAAACATTTTGTACGGGTGCATTTCCGATATAGCAGCTTAGTTTTATGTGGCTCTGTGTTTATTGAACCATTTTTTCTTTTTTATTTTTATCCAAAAAGAGAAATTTATGCGTTTTGTTGTTGGGCCATTGTCGCGGTACAATGTACATACAATACATAAAATTCAACAGGTTTACTTTTGATTTATATATAAATACGTACAATTCATGTTTCAGATAATTTATGTGTACGTACGTAGGTCTTGCAAAATATACCATAATTGGGCACAGTGTGTCTTGTGAATCTTAAAAGTTGTGTATCTTACAAGAAATTTACAGTAAATTAAATTAGAAAACGACCGTTTTTTTGTTATAATAAACAGGTTAGGGTTTAATGTGGGCAAGAGATCAAACAATTAAACTAAATCTAGATAGGAATTTTTTGGTTCTTGTCTGGTTCAATAATAAGCCACCGTTGTCTTTATAATTGGAATTGAAACAGTTTGATTGAGAATGAATATTTTTTAATGCCAATTCAAAGTTAAATTCTACTCTAATTTTAAAATTTTGTAATTAATTCGATCTAACAAGACAAAATCATTGAAATCATCATGTCAACATAATTTGAAAAACATGAAAAAATGTCAACATAACTTGCAAAACAATTAAAAGGGACAAATTAAACATAAAATCAATACAAGTACAAGAAGAACTTGTTATTGATTTTTTTTGTTTATAAAAAACCACCGTTAATTTTCATTTGAAACAAAATAAATTGCAACATTGGATTTTATCCATTTTTTGTGCTTAATATCACTGTTTTTATATTTTAATTTAAAATTATTTTTTAAATAAAAGAGAATAAAATTGTTTTTATAGTGATATTTTATTATTTTATAGTACAAGGACTATAGTTTCGAGCGTTCGCTTATTATCAACTTATCTATGATAAGTTGATAATGAGCGAACGCTCGAAACTATAGTCCTTGTACTATAAAATAATAAAATATCACTATAAGAACAATTTTATTCTCTTTTATTTAAAAAATAATTTTAAACTAAAATATAAAATAAATTGAACGAGTTTTCTTTGCAGCTACAAATAATTTTGTTTTGAACACCCACACACACAGCAAAATTAAATTGTATGTACATAAGTATTTACAATCAGTATCAATAATTTGATTTTTTTTTGTTTGGCGAAATTAAAATTCGCGAGAAGTTGAACTACACGTCTCTAAGTTTATACACCCTGCGCCATTGAAATGTTCGATTTCGATTATTTACTATTTCATGCAATTCTCTCATAGATTTTACCTCATTCGCTATTTTTTTTTTGTTTTTTTATTTTTCAGCATATTTAAAGCCTTATTAGGTATTTAAAACCAAACTAAGGATGAAATATTCGTTCGGTTTCAATTAAGTAGTCAAAGAGTTAATTTTACAAAGTGTCGCTCTAAATTAAATGCTAACGAAAAAGCCAAAATTTTGCAAGCAAAGGCAAAAAGTACACACATTCACAAATTGCAAGAGTAATTTAGTGTAGCCAAACAGCAATTAGAAAGTTTTTACGGCACTATTCCGAAAATCAAACGATAATTTGGCTCTGATGCAAAGAGGAGAACTTCAGTTTCAACAAATCGAATTTCAGATATTTAGATCTTAAGCAAAGGTTTGCTACGGCTTTGGAGCTGAGAAGTTAGCTTCTAATAGCAACAACTGACACTATTTCAGTTCATACTATTAAAAGGAACTCTATTTATATGCTTGTCGACCTGCGAGAAAATCATTACTGACAGCAAAAATGGCAGCTGCAAGCCTCAAATTCGCAATAGAATGAAAAAACTGAATGCCCAGGGACTGGCGTTGGTTCATATTCTCGGGTAAATCCAAATTCAATATCTTTGGACCCGATGTAAGGACAAGGGTTCGGCGACGAAAAGGCAAACGGTATTTAACAGAATGTATTTCGCCGACAGTGAAAAATTCACCATATGTTATGGCCTGGAGAGCCATAACAGCCTTTGGAGTTTGATCACTATGCCTTCTGGATAGTTCAGAAAACGGAGGAAAATATAAAAAAATTATCGAAACCTGAATCGTGACTATTGAGGACCCGACTCAATACATCGGTATTCCACTCTTCCAGGACGATTACTCTCCGCGAGTTATTGATGTTATTTGTGAAGTAAGAATGCTTAATTTTAATGTCTATTTTGTTTAGGTAGTCGAATTTAAAAATAGCTTGGTGATTGAGTCGTTACCCTGGACAGGAAATAGTCCTGACCTCAACATTGTTGAAAATATTTGGTCCTTCATGGGAAAGAAAATTACAAGTTACAAGCTGAAAAGTGCCAAAGAGCGGAAAAAACTTATAGAAAAAGTCTGGTTTGAAGAAATAACAATATATTATTTAATCAAACTTTAGAATTCAATGCTGATCGGGTTTAAGGCCATCATAAAAGCCAAGGGCTGGGTTATTAATCATTGATTTTCAAAAGTTCAATTTCTCTCAAAATATTTTGGTTGAGATGAATTATTTTATTTCTGTTAATTCTTATTTTGAATAAAAATTACCATTGTCAACAAAAAACTATTTTTCAATTGAAAAAACTTTGTTAAAAACACTGTAAAAACCTACCAAATTGTTACGAGGTAGGGCGGTAATATTCATTATCCGACGTTATGTAGGTCTAAAATGTCGGATTACCGTTCTTTTTATTTGAATATATTCGGAATAGTGTAAAAATTGTTTTGATAATCAGAATCTATCATTTTTGCTATCTACTTTTGAAGCAAACGGTGGCATTACCAAAATTTACTTTAAAAATTGAAACCGAACATTTCAATGGCGCAGGGTGTATACAAATTTATTTAACCATATTTCACCGGTTGACTGTACGTAAAAACTAGAACTAACACAAAGCAAGTACGATAAGGTGGACACAATTTCAGACAGGGACTTTGATCAGTTTGGAGAAACACAATGCAAAAAGAGTCGTTAGCGGTGATTCCGCACATCCACAGCCTTTGGTGGCCCAACAGATGTGGTTCAGCTGTTGGCCACCGTTGTTGGCTGTGGATGTGTGGAATCATCGCTAGCGACTCGCTTTAGCATTTATGGCTAAATTTGACCAAGTTCTTTGGGATTAGTAAACACGTTTATTGCACCGTGTTGGGACTATAAATCCGGTTTTTTTGTTGAAATATTTCGAATATTTTTGAAAATACTGAATCAATATTTTATTTTTCTATTTAGCAATGATTCTTTATGGCGAAATTTAACTTTTGGGTGTTGCATGGAAAATAGATTTTAACAGCATTTTGAAATAATTTAATTGGTGGGATTTAGCCTTTTTGGCCACACTATTCACGTACGGTAGCAATGGCTGAACGGCCTGTACGAAAACTCACTGATGATTTTAAAGTATGCTTTAGATTTCCAGTTTATTCAAGTTAAAATGCTGGTTCGAGATTTTCATCGCTTATCGGACGATTCAATATTATACGTCAGTTCTGAATATTATTAAAGAGATTATTGAAGAGGATTGGTGATTATTTGAGATTTTTCAGAGTTTCAAGGTAGATTATTCGAGATTTTCAATTTGAGTATATATTCAGATTCTTGTAGTTTCGAAATTTTACGAAATTTTTCGAGTGTATTTGAGACTGCCAGACTGTTAGGGAATTTTTATGACTTCGACAGATTTAAGATTATTCGAGGTTTATTGGAAGGTGTTCGATGTTATTCGAATTTTATGAGATTATCGTGACTTTTCGACAGTTTCGAGATTATTCGTAATTTCGTTTTGGACCTTCGGTTAGTGCTTACAGGGACTTTTCAATGAAAGTACTGGAAGAATTGATTGTTATTGAATATTGATTGTTGTTTGTAATTCTAGTCTATGTCTTAGAAGCTGAATATAAAATTTTTTTTTTAATGAACAAGATTTTAACTTATTTTTTTACTTTACTTTAATTCAAATATTATGTATTCGCAATAAATTTCTTGTTTTTTTTTTTGACAGTAAAATTTTTGCTTAGATAACTAATCCCAATTATATAATTCATAGTTAGTACTTAGAAAGGTAGTGTGTTATACGTTAGTAAGTGTTAGTAATTATTAGTAAGATGTTAATGTTAGTAATTTAGATAGACTGTACTGTGTCTTTAAAAGTAACCCTCAATTATGTTCCAACAGAAAAAGTTTGGTGAGATTCAATCAAAATAGAAAAGAATAGTGTAATGAAATAATAAGTTCCGGAATGTGAATGTGGAAGAATTGATTGTTATTGAATATTGATTGTTGTTTGTAATTCTAGTCTATGTCTTAGAAGCTGAATATAAAATTTTTTTTTTTTAATGAACAAGATTTTAACTTATTTTTTTTACTTTACTTTAATTCAAATATTATGTATTCGCAATAAATTTCTTGTTTTTTTTTTTGACAGTAAAATTTTTGCTTAGATGACTAATCCCAATTATATAATTCATAGTTAGTATGTACTTAGGAAGTTAGTGTGTTATACGTTAGTAAGTGTTAGTAATTATTAGTAAGATGTTAATGTTACTGATTTAGATAGACTGTACTGTGTCTTTAAAAGTAACCCTCAATTATGTTCCAACAGAAAAAGTTTGGTGAGATTCAATCAAAATAGAAAAGAGTAGTGTAATGAAATAATAAGTTCCGGAATGTACGCTTTTCTGTAATTAATATGGTAGGGACTTAGTCTTCCTCCATTGATAGCATTATGTTTATTGCATTCGTCAACAATGTGGTCATTGTCCTCTGTAATGTTACATATGGAATAATTAGGGAGATTTTCGAAACCAAATAGATATTTATATTTGTTGTTGAGTGCATGGCCTGATCTAATCTATTTATCGTCTTGATTTCTCTGTTAGTAAGATTGGTGTTTGAAAACCAAAGGGTAGTGGGCCCACTTCCGTATCGGAGAATTCTGACCATTCTTCTTTAATTTTTCCCTTGATTAATTTTAATGTATCGCTGATAACTGGTTCATTGTCTAGCGTATGAGTAGGTCTTATGTGTGCCAATTTTGCTAGGTAATCCGCTATGTTGTTTCCCTGGATGCCTATGTGTCCTGGAATCCACTGAATACTGATGCGTTTATTAGGATTATTACCCACCATATCAAGAATTTGGTTCTCAAAGTGATAGTAAGGGCTGATATTATTGATTTGCACTCACTTTGAGAGTCAGTGAGTATTAGAACTTTGTTTTTGCCGCTTAGTTGACCTACTGTTTTGGCGATTTTTATGGCGATGACTTCTATAGTTTTTATGTTCATAGTATTTTTGAGTTTTATGGAAAGATTAATACTTCGGTCTTTGTAAAAAATACCCACTCCTACCTTGTTAATATCGGAATCATTATTTTTGTCTATCACTTTTCAGAACCGCTTTTCGAAGCTCGATTGTGTTACCATGTAATATGATATTTTCCTTTGTCTCTCTCTCTTTCCTGGCATTTGAAGTGGTTTGTTTTGTGTCCCTCTTCGCAAAATTTGCATTTTGGTTTATTTGGGTCACATGTATGATCACTGTTTTTAATGTTGGCACACAAATTGTATCTAGTGAGTCTACTTGATTTACATTGCGGCATGTCCATAATTTAGGCACTTGTAACATAGCATAGGATTCGGGATGTAGTAATCTACTTTTAGTAGATAAGATGTTATCGTATAAGCTTATCTTGTTAAGAATGGTATTGCCGTTGAAAGTAATCTTGATCATTTCCGTATCACTTGCGGTCCCCGACTCCGGATTTCACCTTATCATCTTCTCGATTTTTCCAAATGTAATTGGAGACTTGATATTATCTTTCAACTCGTCATTACTAATCCCTAATGGTATATTCCTTATCAATCCAATTGTGTGATAGAAGTTAAAAGGAATATACACCTCATACTTATCAAATTGTTTTAATGCCTCACAGTGGCTCACACTCTATGCATTCATTGGCGTCCGAAAAAAATTTGAACGAGATTCTAGCTAAATTCTTACTAACCTGTTCAATTGAGGACTTCAAACAATGAGAATGTATTCGTAAATTCTCAACCGAAATTGATTTTAGATTTTGAATTTTAATATTAAAGATAGTACGAGATTATTTGACTTTCGAAAGGCCTCAATCAAGGCTATTCGATAGTTCCGTAATTGTTTGAAGCTATTTCCTAGATTATTCGAGATTATTGAAGATTGTCCGTGATTATTTGAGATCTTTCAGAGTTTCAAGAATATTATTGATGGGTTCGAGATTAATTATTTGAGATTTTCATGAGTCTGAAGAATATTTTCGAGATTTTGGGACTTCTAAAATGTTTCAAGATTTTTCAGGAGTGTGGTTTAACCAAAGATGGTATAGGTACTAATAGTAAATTCATAAACTCCCATTGTTTTATTTTAACTCACTTAAATATGGGTTGTTAAATTATAAAAATCTAACTGAACTACACTTAATTTCACAATGTCTAGATGTGTAATTAACTTTTTAGTCGCATTTGTGTGCACTTTGCAATTTTTACATCTTTTTTTATTGGTTGAGGATTTTTTAAAAACATGCAAAAATGCCCTATATTCCATATAAGTAATTATGTTGGTTTGGTTTTTTATTGCTAGACTAATCTTTCATCTTTAATACGATCAATTGAAACCATTTCACCAAAATTTGTAAGGGTATTCACTTATGGCAAAAGTAAATAAGTAAAATTAAAATCATGATCATGATTCAATCGAAATATGTTTAATTAAAATTAATAACAGAAAATGCGAAATGCGAATGAATTTGATCATGATGTGCTAAAATTCTAATGATCGTTGATTATAATATAACCTTAATTTTAATTAAATTATACACACATGATCGTAAATGAACGTTTAGACAGCTTCGTCCATTCGAATGTATCAACCGCGTCCAATAATTTGCTTTCTGGTTTTTGTGTCTCAGCAAGTTCATTTCGCAGAGCGATTGGTTTGAGTGTGTATTATAGATTGGTGCGATGTTGCATAAATATCCATTATTTTTTATTTGAACGCATTGTTGTAGTTCTTGACTGGTCAGAGGAGCATAACGATCGCGATGTAGATTAAATTAGATATTCTCGTGTGCACTGTTAACATTTCGTAAATATGCCCCAGGCTCGTGTCGTCATCTCCATCCGGAATCATTATGGTTGGCGGAACATAATCTTCGATTCGGTCAATTTCCTCTTTTGCCGGATGAATATGGCCGTGATGGGCATTAAGAATAACATCAATGATGACTCGTTGTTTTTCTGCGATACGCCTCATAAGCATCATTATGTACATCGCATACGTGGTGATGGTTTGCACTCTTTGGTAGTGATCGAGTTCGGAGGATATGTTGTGTATCATTCCATTGAGATAAAGAGTTTCTTGTACGATTGATTTAAAATGTTTATTAGCCACTTCTCTGTCATATTGAAAGTCGTTTATCGTGGTATTTATAATTGAGGTCTGGTTTCGAACTAGATCCAATAAATATTTTTCGTTGTTGGCTATTCTTTCGAGTTGGTTTTCGATACGAGAGGCATCTCTTTGGGTCCCATAATGTCACGTTTACGTAATACGTGCTCTTTATTGGTTGACATGAGCAGTGTGTTTTGTGATATTATTTCCTGCAGCTGTTCATGTAGTTGGTGTATGGTGAAGTCGCCAAAGTTGAACACAGTCCTCGTTTAAATAATTGATGTAGTATGTTAACGAATCGATATCTTCCCAGTATCCTGATAGATTATAGTTTATGATAATCTTCCACCGTAATTGCCATTAGGTTGATTGTACCGGTGTTGTGGAAATGTACACCGGCATCTGCTGGCAACGACTGTATTATAGGTTCGGGCATAGTTGTTAGTTTCTTGCATATTATCCTGATGTGGTGTACTCTTCGTTTTTTAACTTCTCGGTCGGGTTGAACACGCGGTGGAAGTGTTAGTTGCATTACTTGGTTATCTGGCATCTGTGTTGTTGTTGTGTCATTCTTATTCTCGGGTTCTATTGGTAGACGAGATAGTTTATGGATTGGCCTTTTCATGAGAACCCCTCGATGTGATACTACTCGAATCTTTTGATCTAAGACTGGAGGTACTTCCGGTAAATTTCTCATTAACTATGCTCCGGATTTAGCATTAAACCGATGACACTTCACACATTTGGATATTAAATTTCGTGTTAGATTTCGACCGTGTATGATCCAGTATTTTGTTCGAAGATGAGCTAATTTCAATTGTGTTCCTCCATGCAATGTTTGTTCATGGGCTTCTTGAATTAGTAGTTTAGCTATTGGATGGGTCTTTGGATTGATAACTGGATGTTTCTCATCATAGCTCCAAGTTATTGTATTTTCAACTCGGCCGCTGACTCGTAATATATCTTGGTCTAGGAATGGGAGACAAAGATTTTACCTTACTTTTATTTGATATTCCTTTGGTTCATAAGGTTGTGAATTTCAGTTTTGAGATGTTGTCTTTGCGATATTTCGATCAACAGTTGTGTGGATTTTCGTATTTCTTCCGCCGTAGGAGCTTCTTGGTTGGTTACTACCTTTTTTCGGCGTTTGTTAATGAATCTTGCAACATATGCCATAATCCTTTTTATGGTATTGAAGTTTGAGTATTTTAGATATAATGGATCAATAACGTTGTCTGATGTTACTGTAGCTGTACTCAACTCTCGTTGTTTAAGTTCCAATTGATCTGGTATTTCCTCTATTATCATTAGCGTCAGCTGGATTGCTTTCTCAAAGATAACCTCACGCCCGTTCCACCATAAATTATGTGTTATTAATTCCGTTGCTTCGATACCTCTGGATGCACAATTCCCTGAGTTGTTGATTGATTTAACATAAAACCACTGAGACGGAGAACTTAAATTCTGGATTTCCGATATTCTATTTGGCACGAATGTTTTAAATTTGTGAGGCTTATTTTTCACCCAACCTAACACGATCATTGAATCCGTCCAAAAGTATGTTGTTGTATGACCAAACTGCATGAATTCATTAAATTTGCAAGCAAACTTGCTCCGCATAATTCTAGCTTTGGCAATGTTAGCTTGGTTGCTATTGGTGCTACCCGTGTTTTTGATGTTAATAAAGTTGCTTTATTTGATGCCCTGTCATAGAAGTATACCACTGCGGCATAAGCCACTTCGGAAGCATCACAAAATCCATGCAATTCTCCTTGTAGAGATTGATCGAATTTAGTTTTTGGTCCCAAGTCACGCCAGAGATCCTAGCGTTTGCATTAACACCTTGGCTTTTATCGTACTTGGAGATAGCCAGCCTAGTGGATCAAATAATTTTGACGACTCAAATAACATTTTGCGTTTGGTCATTTCTCCAATTTTGACGTTGATATTCACCTTAAATTCAAACGTATCGGTGCCTGGATTCCAAATTAAACCCAATGTTTTTACGACTCTGATTCATCGTTGCTGTGAAATATGATAGGCTCGAAGGCTCTCGAGTCCGGATTAACACCTTCTAAAAGTTGGAAACAGTTGGAGGGCCATTTTCTCAGGTTAAATCCTCCAGATTGTAGCAGTTTTATCAATTCGGTTTGTGCTGTCTGAGCTTCCTCTATATTGTTACTTCCTGATAATAAATCATCTACGTAGAAATTTTTCTTAATTATCCTTGCCGCTATTGGGTAGTTTTTCTCCTCATCGGCCTTTTGTTTGGATGATCCAAGAGACGGTAAATTTTGGATAAAAGGAATTCGTACCGTGTAACGACCGTCCGTATCTCGTCAATAATTCTGATGATAATGGTTTTCACATAGAGTTTCTTCCTCTGTCATCAGCTTCTTGGGTTGCACCTCTTCTACTTCCCAGAATTTCCTTAATTGCAGGTCGATATCTGTCCAATGACGTGATCATGGAAGGTTTATTATTGGGGGTATTACCAAATATAATCCTAGTTCTGTTTGTTGGGCAATTGGTTCTCCTTGTTTTTACTTGACAACCTGGTTCATCACAATATTTGGATAATAATCGCCACCTAATAAGATGTCGATTTTGTTTGGTTGATTATAATTCGGATTGGCCCACATCAAGGTGTTTAAGTGACGCCATTTTCTACTGTCAAAATGTTGGTCAGGCAGTGGTCGTTGTATATTCGGTAATTCTGCTGCCTACATTTCCATTGAGAAGTTCGATGAAAATCGCGGTTGTACACGGTAGATGACTGATTTTGTGGCAGTTTTCGCTTTCGTTTATACCTCCTATTTCCATATAATTATGTTTTCTTCGTTCGTTGTTTAATTAGCTTGGATGCCTCCTCGGTAATGACCGAAATTTGTGAGCCAGGATCTATTAACATCCATAAGAGTTTTGGTCCGTTAAATAATTATTTATATAATCTAGTCCTGTTTGTAACCTATGTTTAATCCGTAAAATATTATTATCTGCCGAATAAATTATGAGATCATCCGTATAAGCTAGGGTTTGACATTTCGATGAATTTAAGCTAGGGGTCTCTCATAATTTCGTGATATATAAATTAAATAGTGTCGGTGCGCTAAAATTGTACCTTGTTGTAATCCATTATCTAGCATAAATAAATTATCCGTTAATAATTTACTATTTGTGACACAGAATTTTCCTTGGTATAAAGTTATCATTAAATGTCATTTGTTCTAATGTATGTTATATAAGGCCATCTAGCAAAATTGAAGCAAATGATCATTTAATGTCTGAACCAGTGTTCACAATTAGTTGGCTATTGGCGTGCCAATAAAATAATTTATTTATATAATTGCTTTTTTTGCGTGCCAAACTAATTCCGTAAAATATTTTTTTATTTAAGTGAAATATTAAGGATCAGGCAGAATCGGGCTCATATACGCCAAATTTTTAGTTAGAGGCGTTGTAAGCTGGTTCTTGTAAAAAAAAAAAGATTAAAACAATTTTTTGATTAATGGTATCAATCATAATATCATTAGAGTGGTGTTCCAAAATATTTCTTGAATTTGGTTCTTATTTTATTTAAAAAATCCGATCCTAAATGATATGTTCCATTTAGTACTGAAATGTAGAATATTCATGGGTCTCCTTAGCAAATCTAATTTCTTGATTTAAGATTTGAATTTGTATACCAATGTATCATTAGAAATGTCCCGGAATATTTGTTGAATTCTGGCCATGTTTTATTTAAGAAAGTTCATCCCTGCGCCAAACGGAACTTCTGCACCAAATCCAAATGATGGTTTTGAAACTTTTTTAGAAGAAATTTCACTATAAATCTGTCCACCAAACCAACTTTATATATCAATTTTTTTTATCAAATAAATATGTATCTGTGGCCACAAGAAATAATAGCTTAAGGTAACTTCAGACAAAAATTATTTTAAATTTTTAAATTTTTCTATCTCTACTCTAACTTCACTAAATTTGACTTAAGTGATAATGTCATAAAGGCCAAAACCTGTGCTCGCAAGCTTTAGTAGCTTTAGTTGGCATAAGGGAAAAAAAAGTAAAAAGTTGAAGTTTTTGTACCTCTCTAGAACATTTTTCTAATTTTATTTAAGCGATTATTCCTTGTGACCACGGATATACATTTGTATGTACATATATAACAAATTAATTATAGTCCCAGAACATTTTGATTTCGTCGCTATATCACGTCTCGGAATGGTCCAAAAATTTGTTGATAAAATCGCATCGAATCCCACACGGTTTTATTAGCATTCCATTGTAAATTTTTGGTCTAGTCTTTAGATTACGAATATCTTCCGCTTTCATTTAAACCCCCGCAAGGATAAATCGGAACCCTGCCTTTGCAATATTGCGCAAATGCGCATGCGCATTATTTAATTGCTACTTTACATCGCATATTGTAGTAATTGTATGAAATATATTTTTGATACATTTGTCTTACATCAGAATAAGATGTAAATAAGCTAAAATCGTATACGCCTCGATGCAAAGCTTGCGTAAAATTCATCGCAAGATTTTCAACTGTGTAGGAAATCTCATTATGCAGGGAGAATTTCATTTTGTTAACCGCGCTATTTCCGCATTTTGTGAACCACATTGTCTTTGTTACCTACACCCTATTATTTCGTTTGTTTACATTATTTTCTTTTTATGGCCGTCCTATGGTATTTGTATTTAAAAACGAGGAATATGCAAAACAATTAAAAACAATTATCAATACATGTACATAAAAAACTTGTTATTCATGATTTATTATAACCAACAAACAAAATAAATTGAAACATTTTATTTACAGCTTCAAATAATTTTGTTTTGAACACTCATACACACAGCTAAATTAATATGTATTAATCGATATTTTGTTGATGAAATTAAAATTCGCTAAAACTTGAAGCACATCTCTCTCAGTATATATACAAAATTGTTAAACCATATTTCCGACCGGTTGACGTACGTAAAAATCTAGATCTTAACACAAAGCAAGTACTATAAGGTGGACACAATTTCAGACAGGGACTATGATCAGTTTGGAGAAATACAATGCAAAAGAGTCGTTAGCGGTGATTCCGCACATCCACAGCCGTTGGTGGCCACAGCTGTGTTTCAGCTGTGGGCCACCGTTGTTGGCTGTGGATGTGCGGAATCATCACTAGCGGCTCTATTTAGCATTTATGGCTAAATTTGACCAAGTTCTTTGGGATTGCTTGAATACGTTTATTGCACCGTGTTGGAACTAGAAATCCGGTTTTTTGTTGAAATTTTGGCTAATGATTTTTTATTCTTGACATAGCGCGCTCTTCTTGTTGTATTTCACGTCATAGATCATAGATCTTAGAAGTTCAGTGGTAGTTATCTATCTATTTATTTATTTATTCAAAACATGAAGAAGTTAAATGACTTGGGCGCGGTCCTCTTGGTGTGTTTCACCCTTAAATCTAACAATCTGCCAGAACCTTAAGATATTTTTAGTCTCTTCTCACTGGTTAACTGGAAATTAGATATTAGATCAACATTGAATTTTATAACATTCAGTTTAAACAAATTTACGGGTAAATATCGTTCCGTCTCCGACAAATGGAGCAATTTTTGATATAATATTATTCACGTCATTTCGCCAGTTTTTTCGAATATTTTTATTTACTTTAACGGTCGCCGAAATAGGTCTGTTTCATACTTTGCAATGTTTATTTTTATTTTCCATTTCGTTAAATAATTATTTATATAATCTAGTCCTGTTTGTAACCTATGTTTAATCCATAAAATATTATTATCTGCCGAATAAATTATGAGATCATCCGTATAAGCTAGGGTTTGACATTTCGATGAATTTAAGCTAGGGGTCTCTCATAATTTCGTGATATATAAATTAAATAGTGTCGGTGCGCTAAAATTGTACCTTGTTGTAATCCATTATCTAGCATAAATAAATTATCCGTTAATAATTTACTATTTGTGACACAGAATTTTCCTTGGTATAAAGTTATCATTAAATGTCATTTGTTCTAATGTATGTTAATAAGGCCATCTAGCAAAATTGAAGCAAATGATCATTTAATGTCTGAACCAGTGCTCACAATTAGTTGGCTATTGGCGTGCCAATAAAATAATTTATTTATATAATTGCTTTTTTTGCGTGCCAAACTAATTCCGTAAAATATTTTTTTATTTAAGTGAAATATTAAGGATCAGGCAGAATCGGGCTCATATACGCCAAATTTTTAGTTAGAGGCGTTGTAAGCTGGTTCTTGTAAAAAAAAAAAGATTAAAACAATTTTTTGATTAATGGTATCAATCATAATATCATTAGAGTGGTGTTCCAAAATATTTCTTGAATTTGGTTCTTATTTTATTTAAAAAATCCGATCCTAAATGATATGTTCCATTTAGTACTGAAATGTAGAATATTCATGGGTCTCCTTAGCAAATCTAATTTCTTGATTTAAGATTTGAATTTGTATACCAATGTATCATTAGAAATGTCCCGGAATATTTGTTGAATTCTGGCCATGTTTTATTTAAGAAAGTTCATCCCTGCGCCAAACGGAACTTCTGCACCAAATCCAAATGATGGTTTTGAAACTTTTTTAGAAGAAATTTCACTATAAATCTGTCCACCAAACCAACTTTATATATCAATTTTTTTTATCAAATAAATATGTATCCGTGGCCACAAGAAATAATAGCTTAAGGTAACTTCAGACAAAAATTATTTTAAATTTTTAAATTTTTCTATCTCTACTCTAACTCACTAAATTTGACTTAAGTGATAATGTCATAAAGGCCAAAACCTGTGCTCGCAAGCTTTAGTAGCTTTAGTTGGCATAAGGGAAAAAAAAGTAAAAAGTTGAAGTTTTTGTACCTCTCTAGAACATTTTTCTAATTTTATTTAAGCGATTATTCCTTGTGACCACGGATATACATATGTATGTACATATATAACAAATTAATTATAGTCCCAGAACATTTTGATTTCGTCGCTATATCACGTCTCGGAATGGTGCAAAAATGTGTTGATAAAATCGCATCGAATCCCACACGGTTTTATTAGCATTCCATTGTAAATTTTTGGTCTAGTCTTTAGATTACGAATATCTTCCGCTTTCATTTAAACCCCCGCAAGGATAAATCGGAACCCTACCTTTGCAATATTGCGCAAATGCGCATGCGCATTATTTAATTGCTACTTTACATCGCATATTGTAGTAATTGTATGAAATATATTTTTGATACATTTGTCTTACATCAGAATAAGATGTAAATAAGCTAAAATCGTATACGCCTCGATGCAAAGCTTGCGTAAAATTCATCGCAAGATTTTCAACTGTGTAGGAAATCTCATTATGCAGGGAGAATTTCATTTTGTTAACCGCGCTATTTCCGCATTTTGTGAACCACATTGTCTTTGTTACCTACACCCTATTATTTCGTTTGTTTACATTATTTTCTTTTTATGGCCGTCCTATGGTATTTGTATTTAAAAACGAGGAATATGCAAAACAATTAAAAACAATTATCAATACATGTACATAAAAAACTTGTTATTCATGATTTATTATAACCAACAAACAAAATAAATTGAAACATTTTATTTACAGCTTCAAATAATTTTGTTTTGAACACTCATACACACAGCTAAATTAATATGTATTAATCGATATTTTGTTGATGAAATTAAAATTCGCTAAAACTTGAAGCACATCTCTCTCAGTATATATACAAAATTGTTAAACCATATTTCCGACCGGTTGACGTACGTAAAAATCTAGATCTTAACACAAAGCAAGTACTATAAGGTGGACACAATTTCAGACAGGGACTATGATCAGTTTGGAGAAATACAATGCAAAAGAGTCGTTAGCGGTGATTCCGCACATCCACAGCCGTTGGTGGCCACAGCTGTGTTTCAGCTGTGGGCCACCGTTGTTGGCTGTGGATGTGCGGAATCATCACTAGCGGCTCTATTTAGCATTTATGGCTAAATTTGACCAAGTTCTTTGGGATTGCTTGAATACGTTTATTGCACCGTGTTGGAACTAGAAATCCGGTTTTTTGTTGAAATTTTGGCTAATGATTTTTTATTCTTGACATAGCGCGCTCTTCTTGTTGTATTTCACGTCATAGATCATAGATCTTAGAAGTTCAGTGGTAGTTATCTATCTATTTATTTATTTATTCAAAACATGAAGAAGTTAAATGACTTGGGCGCGGTCCTCTTGGTGTGTTTCACCCTTAAATCTAACAATCTGCCAGAACCTTAAGATATTTTTAGTCTCTTCTCACTGGTTAACTGGAAATTAGATATTAGAAATTGAATTTTATAACATTCAGTTTAAACAAATTTACGGGTAAATATCGTGCCGTCTCCGACAAATGGAGCAATTTTTGATATAATATTATTCACGTGATTTTTCGATGATAACTGGGAGTTAATCATAAGCCCCAAATAGGTAGTAGCAAATGTAATATTGCCGACCACATATACATTTTTTCGACAAATTTTATTTTAATTTAGAAAACGAATGCACAGTAACCACATCATACGGAAATTTTTCTCACTAATTATTTTTAGCAAATATCCAAAGTCGTAGATGCCATCTATTTATGGTTAAACAAATTAAGAATTTTTATTACATCCGTTTATAGGCGACGCTACTGTGTCTGTGAAATTATTTCATCAAAAATATTTAATGGTTTGTTTTGAAGATAAAAAATAATGAAGTTTGACTTGTTGGAATTAAGATTTAGTTTACTATTGTAAATGCGTAAAATTTATCGCAACATTTTCAGCTGTGTAAGAAGTCGCATTATGCAAGGGAAAATTTCATTTTATTAACCGCGCTATACTGAAATCGAGCTGTACTAGTATCGCATTTGGTCGGGAAAATTTCCGCATTTTGTGAACCACATTGTCTTTGTTACCTACACCCTATTATTTCGTTTGTTTACTTTCTCTTCTTTTTACGGCCGTGTATTTGTATTTCAAAACGAGCAATATGCAAAACAATTATCAATACATGTACATAAAAAACTTGTTATTCATGATTTATTATAACCAACAAACAAAATAAATTGAAACATTTTATTTACAGTTTCAAATAATTTTGTTTTGAACACTCATACACACAGCTAAATTAATATGTATTAATCGATATTTTGTTGATGAAATTGAAATTCGCTAAAACTTGAAGCACATCTCTCTCAGTATATATACAAAATTGTTAAACCATATTTCACCGGTTGACTGTACGTAAAAACTAGAACTAACACAAAGCAAGTACGATAAGGTGGACACAATTTCAGACAGGGACTTTGATCAGTTTGGAGAAATACAATGCAAAAAGAGTCGTTAGCGGTGATTCCGCACATCCACAGCCGTTGGTGGCCACAGCTGTGTTTCAGCTGTGGGCCACCGTTGTTGGCTGTGGATGTGCGGAATCATCGCTAGCGGCTCTATTTAGCATTTATGGCTAAATTTGACCAAGTTCTTTGGGATTGCTTGAATACGTTTATTGCACCGTGTTGGAACTAGAAATCCGGTTTTTTGTTGAAATCGTATATAATCGTTTTGTTAATTTCGGATATTTTCGGAAAAATTGAATCAATACTTTCTTATTATTATATTTTTTTATATTTGTATTTCGTGTTTTATATTTTTCTTATTTATAATTAATATTTTATTTTTTTTATGTTTTATATTTGTATGTATATATATTTTATTATATTTATCTATCTCTATTTATCTCTCTATTTATTTATCTATCTCTCTATTTATTTGTCTATCTATTTATTTATTTATCTATCTCTCTCTCTATTTATTTATTTATCTATATATCTATTTATTTATTAATCTATCTCTCTATTTATTTATTTATCTATTTATCTCTCTATTTATTTATTTATCTATCTCTCTCTCTATTTATTTATCTATTTATTTATTTATCTCTCTATTTATTTATTTATCTATCTCTCTCTATTTATTTATCTCTCTATTTATTTATCTATCTCTCTCTATTTATTTATTTATCTCTCTATTTATTTATTTATCTATTTATCTATCTCTCTATTTATTTATTTATCTCTCTATCTATCTATTTATTTATTTATCTATTTATTAATCTATCTCTCTATTTATTTATTTATCTATCTATCTCTCTATTTATTTATCTATTTATTTATTTATCTCTCTATTTATTTATTTATCTATCTCTCTCTCTCTATTTATTTATCTATTTATCTCTCTATTTATTTATCTCTCTATTTATTTATTTATCTATTTATTAATCTATCTCTCTATTTATTTATTTATCTATCCATCTATCTATTTATTTATCTATCTCTCTATTTATCTATCTATTTATTTATCTATTTATCTCTCTATTTATTTATTTATTTCTCTATTTATTTATTTATCTATCTCTCTATTTAATTATTTATCTATCTCTCTCTCTATTTATTTATTTATCTCTCTATTTATTTATTTATCTATCTCTCTCTATTTATTTATCTATTTATTTATTTATTTCTCTATTTATTTATCTATCTCTCTCTCTATTTATTTATTTATCTCTCTATTTATTTATCTATCTCTCTATTTATTTATTTATCTCTCTATCTATCTATTTATTTATTTATCTATTTATTAATCTATCTCTCTATTTATTTATTTATCTATCTATCTCTCTATTTATTTTTTTATTTATCTATCTCTCTATTTATTTATTAATCTATCTCTCTATTTATTTATTTATCTATCTATCTATTTATTTATCTCTCTATTTATTTATCTCTCTATTTATTTATTTATCTATCTCTCTCTCTATTTATTTATCTATTTATTTATTTATCTCTCTATTTATTTATTTATCTATCTCTCTCTCTCTATTTATTTATCTATTTATCTCTCTATTTATTTATCTATTTATTTATCTATCTCTCTATTTATTTATTTATCTATCTCTCTATTTATTTATTTATCTCTCTATCTCTCTATTTATTTATTTATTTATCTATTTATTAATCTATCTCTCTATTTATTTATTTATCTATCTATCTATCTATTTATTTATTTATCTATCTATCTATCTATTTATTTATCTATCTCTCTATTTATCTATCTATTTATTTATTTATTTATCTATCTATCTATCTCTCTATTTGTTTATCTATCTATCTATCTATTTATTTATTTATCTATTTATTAATCTACCTCTCTATTTATTTATTTATCTATCTATCTATTTATCTACCTCTCTTTTTATTTATTTATCTATCTATCTCTCTATTTATTTATCTATCTCTCTATTTATTTATCTCTCTCTCTATTTATTTATCTATCTATTTATTTATTTATCTATCTCTCTCTCTATTTATTTATTTATCTCTCTCTCTATTTATTTATTTATTTATCTATCTCTCTCTCTCTATTTATTTATTTATCTCTTTATTTATTTATCTATCTCTCTATTTATTTATTTATCTATCTATTTATCTATCTCTGTATTTATTTATTTATCTATCTATCTATCTATTTATTTATTTATCTATCTATCTATCTATTTATTTATCTATCTCTCTATTTATCTATCTATTTATTTATCTATCTATCTATCTCTCTATTTATTTATCTATCTATTTATTTATTTATCTATTTATTAATCTATCTCTCTATTTATTTATTTATCTATCTATCTATTTATTTATTTATCTATCTATCTCTCTATTTATTTATCTATCTCTCTATTTATTTTTTATCTATCTCTCTATTTATCTATCTATCTATCTATTTATTTATCTATCTATCTCTCTATTTATCTATCTATCTCTCTATTTATTTATCTATTTATCTCTCTATTTATTTATTTATCTATCTCTCTATTTATTTATTTATCTATCTCTCTATTTATTTATCTATCTCTCTATTTATTTATCTATCTCTCTATTTATTTATCTATCTATCTATCTCTCTATTTATTTAATTTATTTATCTATTGATCTATTTATTTATCTATCTATTTTATCTATTTTTCTATGTATCTATTGATTTGTCTATTTATTTATCTATCTATTTTTCTATTTATTTATCTATTTTTCTATTTATTTATCTATTGATCTATTTATCTATCTATTTATTTATCTGTTTATTTATTTATCTGTTTATCTATCTATTTATCTATTTATGGATCTATTTATTTATTTTATCTATCTATTTATCTGTCTATCTATTTATTTATTTACCTATCTATTTATCTAGTGATCTATTTATTTATCTATTTATTTATCTATCTATTTATCTATCTATCTGTTTATCTATCTCTTTATTTATTTATCTGTTTATCTATCTATTTATCTATCTGTTTATTTATTTATCTGTTTATCTATCTATTTATCTATCTGTTTATTTATTTATCTGTTTATCTATCTATTTATCTATTTATGGATCTATTTATTTATTTTATCTATCTATTTATCTGTCTATCTGTTTATTTATTTACCTATCTATTTATCTATCTATTTATCTATCTATTTATTTATCTATCTGTTTATTTATTTATCTGTTTATCTATCTATTTATCTATTTTTTTATTTATCTATCTATTTATCTATTTATTTATCCATCTATTTATCTATCTATTTAATTATTTATCTATCTGTTTATTTATTTATCTATTTATTTATTTATCTATCTATTTATCTAACTAATCAAATTTTTCTTTAACCGCCGACAATGCCATCTTCACAAAACACAAATTTGAGTTTTTTTGATTGATGAAACTTTAACCGCCGACAATGCCATCTTCACAAAACACAAATTTGAGTTTTTTTGATTGAATTTTCCTTTAACCGCCGACAATGCCATCTTCACAAAGTAATAATTAGATTTTTTTTGTTTGACGAAATTAAAATTCACTAGAACTTGAACTACACGTCTCTAAGTATATATACAAATTTATTTAACCATATTTCACCGGTTGACTGTACGTAAAAACTAGAACTAACACAAAGCAAGTACGATAAGGTGGACACAATTTCAGACAGGGACTTTGATCAGTTTGGAGAAATACAATGCAAAAAGAGTCGTTAGCGGTGATTCCGCACATCCACAGCCGTTGGTGGCCACAGCTGTGTTTCAGCTGTGGGCCACCGTTGTTGGCTGTGGATGTGCGGAATCATCGCTAGCGGCTCTATTTAGCATTTATGGCTAAATTTGACCAAGTTCTTTGGGATTGCTTGAATACGTTTATTGCACCGTGTTGGAACTAGATATCCGGTTTTTTGTTGAAATCGTATATAATCGTTTTGTTAATTTCGGATATTTTCGGAAAAATTGAATCAATACTTTCTTATTATTAATATTTTATATATTTGTATTATATAATTATATTTTATGTTTTATATTTTATTTTAATTCTATTTATGTATTTATTTATCTATTTATTTATTTATCTATCTCTCTATTTATGTATTTATCTATTTATTGATCTATTTATTTATCTATTTATCTATTTATTTATTTATCTATTGTATGTATTTATCTATTTATTTATCTATCTATCTATCTCTCTATTTATTTATCTATCTATCTATCTCTCTATTTATTTATCTATCTATCTATTTATTTATTTATTTATCTATCTATCTATCTCTCTATTTATTTATCTATCTCTCTATTTATTTTTTTATCTATCTATTTATTTATCTCTCTATCTCTCTATTTATTTATCTATCTATCTGTTTATCTATCTCTCTATTTATCTATTTATTTATCTCTCTATTTATTTATCTGTTTATTTATTTATCTATTTATCTCTCTATCTATCTATTTATTTATCTCTCTATTTATCTATCTATTTATATCCCTCTATTTATTTATCTATCCATTTATTAATCTATCTCTCTATTTATTTATCTATCTATTTATTTATTTATCTATCTATTTATCTATTTATTTATTTATCTATCTATTTATTTATTTATCTATCTATCTATCTCTATATTTATCTATTTATTTATTTATTTATCTATTTATTTATCTATCTATCTCTCTATTTATTTATTTATCTATTTATCTCTCTTTTTATTTATCTATCTATCTATCTAATTATTTATCTATTTATCTATCTCTCTATCTATTTATATATTTATCTATCTATTTATTTATTTATCTATCTATTTATCTATCTATTTATTTATTTATTTATCTATCTATTTATTTATCTATTTATTTATCTATTTAATTTATCTATCTATTTATTTATTTATCTATCTATTTATCTATCTATTTATTTATCTATCTATTTATTTATTTATCTATCTATTTATTTATTTATCTATCTATTTATCTATCTATTTATCTATTTATTTATCTATCTATTTATCTATTGATTTATCTATTTATCTATCTATTTATTTATCTATGTATCCACCTTTTTATCTATTTATCTATTTATTTATCTATTTATTTATCTATTTATCTATCTATTTATCTATTTATCTCTCTTTTTATTTATCTATCTATCTATCTAATTATTTATCTATTTATCTATCTCTCTATCTATTTATTTATTTATCTATCTATTTATTTATTTATCTATCTATTTATCTATCTATTTATTTATCTATTTATCTATCTATTTATTTATCTATTTAATTTATCTATCTATTTATTTATTTATCTATCTATTTATCTATCTATTTATTTATTTATCTATCTATTTATTTATTTATCTATCTATCTATTTATCTATTGATTTATCTATTTATCTATCTATTTATTTATCTATGTATCCACCTTTTTATCTATTTATCTATTTATTTATCTATCTATTTATTTATTTATCTATCTATTTATCTATCTATTTATCTATCTATTTATTTATCTATCTATTTATCTATTGATTTATCTATTTATCTATCTATTTATTTATCTATGTATCCATCTTTTTATCTATTTATCTATTTATTTATCTATTTATCTATCTATTTATTTATCTATCTATTTATCCATCTATTTTATTATTTATTTATCTATTTATCTATCTATTTATTTATTTATCTATCTATTTAATTATTTATCTATCTATTTATTTATCTATTTATCTATCTATTTATTTAATTTATCTATCTATTTATTTATTTATTTATCTATCTATCTATCTCTCTATTTATTTATCTATCTCTCTATTTATTTATCTATCTCTCTATTTATCTATCTATTTATTTATTTATCTATCTATTTATTTAATTTATCTATCTATTTATTTATTTATTTATCTATCTATCTATCTCTCTATCTATTTATCTCTCTATCTATTTATTTATCTATCTCTCTATTTATTTATCTATCTATCTATCTCTCTATTTATTTATCTATCTATTTATTTATTTATCTATCTATCTATCTCTCTATTTATTTATCTATCTATCTATCCCTCTATTTATTTATCTATCCATTTATTAATCTATCTCTCTATTTATTTATCTATCTATTTATTTATTTATCTATCTATTTATCTATTTATTTATTTATCTATCTATTTATTTATTTATCTATTTGTCTATCTCTCTATTTATCTATCTATCTATTTATTTATCTCTCTATTTATCTATCTATTTATTTATTTATCTCTCTATTTATCTATCTATTTATATCCCTCTATTTATTTATTTATCTATCTATTTATTTATTTATCTATCTATTTATCTATTTATTTATTTATCTATCTATTTATTTATTTATCTATCTATCTATCTCTATAATTATCTATTTATTTATTTATTTATCTATTTATTTATCTATCTATCTCTCTATTTATTTATTTATCTATTTATCTCTCTTTTTATTTATCTATCTATCTATTTATCTATCTATTTATTTATTTATCTATTTATTTATCTATCTCTCTATTTATCTATCTATCTATTTATTTATCTATTTAATTATTTATCTAATTATCTATCTATTTATCTATCTATCTATTTATTTATCCCCTTTGCAATTTTTACATCTTTTTTGTTTGGTTCAGGATGTTTTAAAAACATATGCACAAATGCCCTATATTCTATACAAGTAATTATGTTCGTATCATGTGCGTTCAGATCTCAACGTGTTGATTTTACCCAACATGTTGCCAATTATATGAGGATTACCCTGTAACCTACTATTATTTCGTTTGTATACTTTATTCTTATGTATACAACATAATAATTTGCAAAACAATTACAAGGAACAAGTTAAACAAAAAATCAATACAAGTACATACAAGAAAAACTTGTTATTGATTTATTTTTATAACCAAAACCACCGTTAATTTTCATTTCAAACAAAATAAATTAAACGAGTTTGAACACCAACACACATAAGCTAAATTAAATTGTATGTACATAAGTATTTACAAACCAATAATATGATTTTTTTTGTTTGACGAAATTAAAATTCGCTAGAACTTGAACTACACGTCTCTAAGTATATATACAAATTTATTTAACCATATTTCACCGGTTGACTGTACGTAAAAACTAGAACTAACACAAAGCAAGTACGATAAGGTGGACACAATTTCAGACAGGGACTTTGATCAGTTTGGAGAAATACAATGCAAAAAGAGTCGTTAGCGGTGATTCCGCACATCCACAGCCGTTGGTGGCCACAGCTGTGTTTCAGCTGTGGGCCACCGTTGTTGGCTGTGGATGTGCGGAATCATCGCTAGCGGCTCTATTTAGCATTTATAGCTAAATTTGACCAAGTTCTTTGGGATTGCTTGAATACGTTTATTGCACCGTGTTGGAACTAGAAATCCGGTTTTTTGTTAAATAAATAGATAGATAATTTGTATTTCGTGTTTTATATTTTTATTATTTATAATTTATCTATCTATTTGTTTATTTATTTATCTATCTATTTATCTATCTATTTATTTATCTATCTATTTATCTATTTATTTATCTATTTATCTATCTATTTATTTATCTATTTAATTTATCTATCTATTTATTTATTTATCTATCTATTTATTTATTTATCTATCTATTTATCTATTTATTTATCTATTTATCAATCTATTTATTTATCTATTTATTTATCTATTTAATTTATCTATCTATTTATTTATCTATCTATTTATCTATTTATTTATCTATCTATTTATATATTTATTTATCTATCTATTTAATCTATCTATTTATCTATTTATTTATCTATTTATTTATCTATTTATCTATCTATTTATTTATCTATATATCCATCTTTTTATCTATTTATCTATTTATTTATTTATCTATGTATCCATCTTTTTATTTATTTATCTATTTATTTATCTATTTATTTATCTATTTAATTTATTTATTTATTTATTTATCTATCTATTTATCTATCTATTTATTTATTTATCTATCTATTTATCTATTTATTTATCTATTTATCTATCCATTTATCTATCTATTTATTTATTTATCTATCTATTTATCTATCTATTTATCTATTTATTTATCTATTTATCTATCTATTCATCTATTTATCTATCTATTTATCTATCTATTTATTTATTTATCTATCTATTTATTTATCTATTTATCCATCTTTTTATTTATTTATGTATTTATTTATCTATTTATCTATTGATTTATCTATTTATCTATCTATTTATTTATTTATTTATCTATCTATTTATCTATCTATTTATTTATTTATCTATCTATTTATCTATTTATTTATCTATTTATCAATCTATTTATTTATCTATTTATTTATCTATTTAATTTATCTATCTATTTATTTATCTATCTATTTATCTATTTATTTATCTATCTATTTATATATTTATTTATCTATATATTTAATCTATCTATTTATCTATTTATTTATCTATTTATTTATCTATTTATCTATCTATTTATTTATCTATATATCCATCTTTTTATCTATTTATCTATTTATTTATTTATCTATGTATCCATCTTTTTATTTATTTATCTATTTATTTATCTATTTATTTATCTATTTAATTTATTTATTTATCTATCTATTTATCTATCTATTTATTTATTTATCTATCTATTTATCTATTTATTTATCTATTTATCTATCCATTTATCTATCTATTTATTTATTTATCTATCTATTTATCTATTTATTTATTTATTTATCTATCTATTTATCTATTTATTTATCTATTTATCTATCCATTTATCTATCTATTTATTTATTTATCTATCTATTTATCTATTTATTTATCTATTTATCTATCTATTCATCTATTTATCTATCTATTTATCTATCTATTTATTTATTTATCTATCTATTTATTTATCTATTTATCCATCTTTTTATTTATTTATGTATTTATTTATCTATTTATCTATTGATTTATCTATTTATCTATCTATTTATTTATTTATTTATCTATCTATTTATCTATCTATTTATTTATTTATCTATCTATTTATCTATTTATTTATCTATTTATCAATCTATTTATTTATCTATTTATTTATCTATTTAATTTATCTATCTATTTATTTATCTATCTATTTATCTATTTATTTATCTATTTATTTATTTATTTATTTATTTATCTATCTATTTATCTGTTTATTTATCTATTTATCTGTCTATTTATTTATCTATCTATTTATTTATTTTCTATTTATTTATCTATTTATTTATTTATCTATCTATTTATTTATCTATCTATTTATCTATTTTCTGTTTATTTATTTATATTAATTTATTATTTATTTATCTATTTTCTATTTATTTATTTATTTATCTATCTATTTATTTATTTATTTATCTATTTTCGATTTATTTATTTATCTATTTATTAATTTATCTATCTATTTATTTATTTGTCTATTTATTTTTTTACCTACTTTCTATTATCTATTTATCTATCTATTTATCTTTTTATTTGTCTATTTTCTATTTATTTATTTGTCTATTTATCTATCTATCTATTTATCTATCTATCTATTTTTCTATCTATTTATTTATTTATCTATCTATTTATCTATTTATTTATTTATCTATATTTATTTATCTATCTATTTGTTTATTGATCTATTTATTTATTTTTCTATTTGTCTATCTATTTATCTATTTATTTATTTATCTATTTATCTATTTATTTATCTACATTTATTTATCTATTTAATTAAAATGAAAATAAAAGTCTTCACTCAATCGCAAATTTTATTTTATTATATTCCGCTTGTAATAAAATGTTGTCTCTTTGACTGTCGCACAATATATATTTATTTTTTCAGAAACAAAATTTTCTTCGCCTAGTTTTTTCTAGGAAACGAATTTTTTTCTGGCTCTATAAACCACGCTTTATTACATAAAAAATTTAATTAATTATTTCAATGATTATTCTATTTAAATACAAATAATTTTTCGAGTTTTAAAGAGTTTATTTATTGTTTTTGAAATTTATTCAGATTTGCGAAGCGTTTTGTTCCAAATCTTACGTCCAGATAAGAGATTTTAAAAGATTGTTCAAGATTTTTGGAGTTCTGAGATTTTTCCGAGAGATTCAAAATTTTTCGAGTCTATTTGAGATTTATATACTTCGAGCAAGCATAAAAGGGGCTCACAACGTCATCGGCTGCACTTAACTAAGTATTATTCATTAATAATTATCTTGTGTAACAACACACATTGAATCATTCAGATTAATTTAGATTTATTCCAAATCACAATCAATTCTAAATAAACAATGATTTAGTTGTGGTTTTTCTATGAATGACATAGGTAGATAATAAAATCAAGCATATGAACATAAATGAACCACTCATTGCCACATTATCACATATTGCGCTGAATCATAAAACTACGCTATGGTGGCTTAACAACTAATTTAATATTTAACATTTTTATCTATCTGCAGGGGTCAATCAAATGAGCGTCAATTCTTAAAAGATTTCGTGACTGGAGCACCGGGATCATCGGGCGCCCGATTAGCCGCCTGGCTTCAACCAGAACCTCGCCTCGATCCAAATCGATGTGAACTAAAACAAATTCCAGAACCGGTGCGTTATGGATGGCCTACATCACTGACGGTGATCACACGTGATCAATATGGCGATAATGTTTTCGTGCCCGATTTGAAAATCGAAATTAAGGCCGTACCAGCTGGAGCGGTCGCAAATGTTGGTCGAAAATTACGTAAATCACCGCAAGCTGATACATTTTCACTAGGCGGTATGCCGCTCCCACCAAAAATGAGCTACGAACCAACGATTAAGGAAAAGGCATGCTTTAATGCCATCACATTTATGAAAGTATACCAGCAGTATTCTTTCGAAGAGCTGCGATTCTCCAGTCCCATTCAAACTAGAGTCACTGAAACGATGGTCGCACATGATTTAGGCGATGGTACATTCGGTGCAACGTGGACGCCTAATTCGGTCGGCAGCTACTGTATCACCGTCACCATCGATGGTATACCACTCGAGGAAGTAATCCGAGTAGAAGTTAAAGAGGCCGGTATATTGCCGCTCTCGAAGGGGCATAAAAAAAATTCGCAACCGCCCAATCGAATTCGTAAATTTATATCGAAAAATTCCTCAGGACTGCGAATTCGATCGCATCCTACGCTACAATCGGAACAGGTCGGGATTATTAAGCTGAATGGAATTCTAACGTTCATCGATGAGATCGAGAATGATGATGGTGTGTGGGTTCGTTTATCGACCGAATCAATACGCCAACATTGTACCCCAGGTTGGTATCCAACCGAAGCATGGTGCCTCCAATATAACCAACATTTAGGCAAAACACTTTTGCATCCCGTAATTGAAAGTCAAACAAGTGATTCGGGAAGCGGAAAAACTTCGGTTCTTGAAAAAATTAAAAAAACGAGCGAAACTCAAATCGATATACTCGACGCCGATCATCCGGGCGATACACAAAAAATTTCGTCCGGATCGCTGAGTAAAAAAGGTTTCGAGTTTACAACCAGTAAATTTACTCCACCACTTTCAGTCGAAAGTGCTTCATTGGGTAGTGCACCGTTTGTGTTCTCCTCGAATTACTCGTCGACCAGAACATCGCCGAAAATCCTTACCACGTCTAAAGACAGCGAGGAACTAATGAAATTCGATTTGTTCGATGAGCGTAAGTCTTCGTCAAATAAAGAGAATCGAGCTGCCGACTCACAATCATCGGCCGATCAATTTTTCCTATCCGGAAGTCCAAGTCAATCGAATATAGGAAATACAATAGCCGGAGTGGTTGGTGGCGGAGCCAGTAAATTACAAGCACTTCAGAAATGGTTTAAGGGCGATAGTCTTGAATCAAAAGACGTGCCAAAAAGGCGAAATGATTTGCCCGACTTTCCATCGGTGTCAGTGCGCGACTTAGTCAAAGCAATCGGCGGGCAAGATGCCCGGAACAATGGTAATATGGTAACACCGCCACTATCAAGTTTGAGCTCTAGTCCAGTAGCTATACCGTTGCGTCAACGTGAGCTGCATTCGAACCAGAGTAGTGGAAGTAAATCGGCTGAAATTTCAGACACTTCGGCGCTAGTTAGCTCATTAACACGTGATTTAAGTCAATCGAGCATTCGCGAGGATGATTCCTCAAAATCGATTTTAGAACAACAAACCTCAGAATCGGAGGAAAGTCTAGCACAGACTGCGATTCGAGGAAGTAACTTCACGATAGGACAAGTACCGACATCGTCATCGTCATCGTCCGGTGCTGTCACGATTCACAGTAAAGGTGAATCATCATCGCTAAAAATGAGTCAAGTTAGGAAGTTACGGTGTAAGCGCTCGCTTGCCTCAGGAGTAAAACTAATTGATATGCGACCCGATGAAGCTGGCCTTCCAGCCGATTTTAATCTAGGCCCTGGCTTTAATTTTAATTTTGATGCGTTAGGGAATAACGTTGCACCACCGAATACAGAAGAGGGAAATAAAAGTTCGTCGAGTGCCGGAAGTGATAAGCTAAATAATCCACTGAAATGGCCAGTCACCAATGCGTTAGGGAATAACGTTGCACCACCGAATACAGAAGAGGGAAATAAAAGTTCGTCGAGTGCCGGAAGTGATAAACTAAATAATCCACTGAAATGGCCAGTCACCAATATGGCAACTGATAAAGCAGATGTGCCGACTAATACGGATATTCCTAAACGAGCTCTGCCACCATCACTAGCGGAAACATTACGTGCTGTGTTTGCAGCCTTCTTATGGCACGAAGGGATCGTGCATGATGCCATGGCTTGTGCATCATTTTTGAAATTTCATCCAACACTTCCGAAACAAGGAGCAGTTGTAGTAACACGTGGCGATAATTGTGACACAAAGCTAACATTGTCCAAAGAGGAACGAGCGCAGCAACGTCATTCAGTCGAAGTGGCAAATGCTGGAAGCTATCTAAACATTAGACCATCTACCCTGGAAACTCTCACCAAATCTGGCAACTCGAGTATTCATAACCGCCGATATCGTAAATCGAATGCGGCCGAATGTGATCCGGAAGAAAAATCGAAATTACAATCACTTCCCGAAATTATCACTGTGCTTCCACCGGCCCTAAGGAGCCTCGTCTACCTATGGGAACAGTTATGCAATAATTGTGTGCAACTTGTCCAGTCGAACGCACTCGACCAATTTCAGGAGAATAATGCTAATGCAGAACGGCAATCGACCACAACAACCGTCGCTTCGTCAGCAGCCCCGACCACTGATAACCTAGATAATAATTTGGATAAGGATTTCCGCAATGTACGCAAGAAGAAAAAGGAAGACACAACATTCTGTGAACTATGCGAGACGTTTATACCTATTCCGGTCACCCACCATATGCGGACTGTGCACCCCGGTTGTGGAAAATCCTCAAAAGGCAAGGGATATAATTCGGTTGGAAATTATTGTGCCGGATGGGCGGGAAATTGTGGAGAAGGTGGAAAAGGGGCGTCCAGTTGGTATTTAATATGCGACAAATGTCGTGAGAAATATATGAACGGTATTAAGAACTCGAATAATGTAAATGTACCAGTCCCAGCCGAACAGTTTATTTCACCCACCACAACCACCGCTCATATTCCCATTAAGCCTGAAAATCTTTTCGGATTGAAAACCAGTTTAATTCTCAATTCTGAGATTTATACAATGATGAAAGATAATGCCCTGTTCTTATTGGAGCTTTCGTCCACGACATCGAGTAGCTTGGCCACCAATCAGAAAAAATCGCCACAACAAATGCCGATGGTATCCGAATCGCATATCAATAATTTGATAACGGATTTTACGCGGCCCAGTACCAGCCGAAATTCACGCGAAATAAAATTGAAAGGAACACGAGTCCCGTACGCCACGAGCACACAAAATTTACGAAAAAGTTCGAATTTATCGGCTTCTGTTTCACCAGAATTGTTATGGGCGGCGCCAGAAGTATTCTCGTGCCTCGATGCACTTGGAGCGACTGTAACAAATGAACTTCCATATGAGATATTCGGGTTTCACGATAACGGATATGAACGACCACTGTCTGATATGTCGTTCGAATCGGTCGATCCGAATTCAGTGGACGTGGTGGGACCACAGCAGAGCACCGGTGGCGGCACTCTATCGAAATTTCATCGAAGTTTATCAATGGGTCAGGGATGGAGTTTAGCGAATCAAAGTAATAAATTTTATAATCAACAAACCTCGGACCTCTCGGGCCAGGATCAAATGAGCCGTGTGGTTTTACGTCGCAAACATCACAATACCGAAGGAAAGGATACGGGAAACCTATTGCTGTGTTATCCTTCGGCCAATTTACGTAAAATCGTGCCTGAAAGTATTATTACAGCATCTTGTATCGCTCCATCCAGCAGCACACACAGCCAACGAGTTACTGACAATCCGACGATCGCACTAAAACATTTGAGTCTGCTCGAAGACGGTCATAATTCAAATCTCGAGGATTTCAATATTTCCGACTACAATGAGCTAAAAAATTCGTTGCGCGCCAATTCGATCGAAAACAATTCGGAACCGATTTTCATCGAACCGATTCCAAGAACGTCAGAAAAAGTGCATTCGGACGAAGCAAAATGTGATGAGCCTGATGAAAATTCCATTTCACTGCTATCTCGACCCTCAATGGCATTCATCCTCCAGCAGCATGACCTTGAAAAATTGCGAAACGTTATGAAACGATCGTTGCGGATTGCAACGTGCCGAATTTATTCGCTACAGGCTCTTAATTGGATGATGAAGTCGGTCACGCAGGCCAACTGTCTTCATGACCTCATGTGGTGGTTTATCGCCGCATTAACACACTCGACTCAAATTTCAAATATCGAGGAAAATTTAAAGGTTGATGATGCTGAACCAGCCTTCGAACATCCGGTTACCTCTACCCAAAATAGTGGTAAGCTCGCCAGTGTGCTGTCACAATCACTCCATTCGTATTTACAAACGGTCGCAGATTTAACTCTGCTCCTACCAGCCGGATCGGCACTACAAAGGATCGCGATTCAATGTTTCGGAATCCGATTCCGCCAAGCTGATCACCAATTCCTGCATCGATCGCACGTATTTAGCAACATTTCGAAAATCCTTTCGAAATCGGACGAACACGATGAGGATATGCTGATCTCGTCGCTGCACGAATCAAACTCAAATGTGCTAAGTGTGGCCGGCCCTAATATCGGCGGTGTTAAAATATTCAATTACATTGATCTACAAGGATTGTTCGAAGTGACTGTCTCATCGCGGCAGGCACTTGCCAATTCGCTAATCGATAATTCGACCGAAACATTCTGGGAGAGTGACGAAGAGGACCGAAATAAAGCAAAAATTATCGAAATCTCTCTCAGCAAACTAAATTACGTGTGCAAATTGATTTATGTGCATGTCGATAACAGCCGTGATATTGGTAATAAAGTGTCGCACATCACATTCTATGCGGGGCAAAGCCTAGGCGACACAAATCATGTACGAACCATTGAGACCGATGCAAAAACCAGTCAATGGATTCAGGTTAATATTAAAGACGATACGGCGACTCATTTTCGATTAGAATTTCGTGGCCCCGAAAATACACTTCGAGTACGACAAATTAAACTGCTCGGGTACTCGACGCACGGTGATGATTCCAACCTCAATGTGAAATACAATCCGAAATTAACAAACGCGTATCAAATCCAGCAACGAAATTGTGAGGGCGAGACTTTACGCGTTTTTCGACTTATCACGGGGCAAGTGTTTGGGAAATTAATCGTGGGTACCGAACAATCGAATATCGACTTAAATATCGTGCAACAATCAATTATGGAGACGAGTTCAACTTCCTTAATCGCCGACTCGTTAGACATGCGCGAACATATGGTCGGAATTTTATTTAGCCGCAGTAAACTAAGTCATCTCCAGAAACAGGTCATCGTCCATATTGTGCACGCAATTCGGAAAGAGGCACAACGCGCCAAAGAAGAATGGGATATGTCGAACACTAACCTTCTGACAAACATCCAAAATATAAATCTTGACCAGAAAAGTGATTCGGGCAGTGAACACTCACGAGCCCCCGACATATACTGTTTCGAAATGTTGAGTATGGTTCTAGCACTATCCGGTAGTGTTGTCGGTCGATCGTATTTATCGCATCAACATGGTTTGTTGAAAGATTTGCTAAGTTTATTACACACAGGTAGCGATCGTGTTCAGCGACAAGTGACAGCATTACTACGTCGTATGCTACCCGAAATATCGCCTGAAAGTCTAGGCGAATTGTTGTGCGTACAAAAGATGCCGCCACCCGATTTTAGCATAGCGCATCACAACATCGGTGAATTCGATATGACACGCCTCGGAATATTGGACATATTTTTGGCGGTAATCGCAAAATCACTTCAATTACAAGTAAGTATTAAGTCTATTGAGATGACAGACATCAAACACTTAACGAATTATTTTAATTTTTCAGGTGAAAGTCAAAACCCAATCGACGACGGCGAGTAAAAATCCCACACTCGTAAAACTAACAAATTGTATCGATATAACGATTCACAATATAAAACTCGACAGCAATTCATTGAGCAGGGGATGTAAGCAGCCTTCGACGAATCCATTCGAAATGACCGACCTTGAATTGGAGAATGAGGAACATGCGGCAGCTCATCACGATACAGATTTTGAGATTAAAAAGAAATCGCGTGAAATATCGCGAAATTTAAATCAGCGATGGTTCCTAAAAGGAACAATTTCGGTAAAGCAGGCCGAGAATAT
Source organism: Tipula helvola (assembly GCA_963556165.1). Lineage (NCBI taxonomy): Eukaryota > Metazoa > Arthropoda > Insecta > Diptera > Tipulidae > Tipula > Tipula helvola. The sequence continues at coordinate 346,898,637 of OY744483.1, read as the reverse complement.
AATCGGCCTGATACGGGATATGACGGCGGGAAAATTAACCGAGAAATGGAGTTTGGTGACGAAAGCGGCTATTGCGGAATCAATTTTAAATTTAACGCGACTCGACGAAGTGTATCGCACACCCGACAACTGTATCAAGACAGCAACGCTTTGGCTTGCCTTAGCCAGTTTATGTGTCCTGGATCGTGATCATGTCGAAAAATTATCATCGGCCCAATGGTCGAAGGCTTGTGATACGCGTCCCTTGTGCACAAATCACGATGATGGTACAACACCAGCCGTAATTCAATGTGATCCTTGTGGTGCCCTGTGCAATGATTGCGATCGATTTTTACATTTGAGTCGCAAATCACGAAATCATCATCGAACCGTGTGCAAGGAGGAGGAGGAAGCTATTCGGGTGGAGTTACACGAGAGTTGTGGCCGGACTAAATTATTTTGGCTGCTAGCGTTGGCTGATTCGAAAACTTTAAAAGCGATGGTTGAATTTCGTGATGGAAACAACACAATTATATCAGAACCACCTAATTCGGTGGGACGCTGTCGATTTTGTGGTGTAACCGGTAATTCTGGATTGCTAGCGGTCGGTAATGTATGTGCCGATGCCCAGTGTCAAGAGTATGCAGAGAATGCATGCGTTAAAATACGTCCATGCGGTCATGGATGTGGTGGGGTGGCAGGCGAACAAAAATGTTTACCATGTCTGCAGCATACGTGTCACGCAAAAGAAAATGAAACGGCTGAGGTGCTTAAAGAACCGAAATTGACTCAGGACGCGGACGATATGTGCATGATTTGTTTCACGGAGGCATTATCATGTGCCCCATCAATACAACTCGAATGCGGTCATGTATTTCATTTTCATTGTTGCAAGGCGGTGATCGTACGACGATGGAGTGGCCCACGTATAAGTTTTGGATTTTCACAATGCCCAATATGTAAAACGGATATAGCACATTCAGCGTTAACCGAAATTTTAGAACCCATCAATACACTTAAGAATGATGTCAAGCGTAAAGCACTCATGCGAATGGAATATGAAGGTCTCGCTAAAGTCAGCGATCATAAAGACTTGGCCTCGTACGCAATGGATCGATTCGCTTACTATGTATGCTTCAAGTGTCAAAAAGCGTATTATGGTGGTGAAGCTCGATGCGATGCAGAAATGGTCGATAAATATAATCCACAAGAATTAGTTTGTGGTGGATGTAGTGATGTGGCTCAAGCTCGTATGTGCCCGAAACATGGCACCGACTTTTTAGAATACAAATGTCGCTACTGTTGTTCGGTCGCAGTATTCTTTTGTTTTGGGACCACGCATTTTTGTGATACGTGTCACGATGATTTTCAGCACTTAACTAATATACCAAAAATTAAGCTGCCACGATGTCCAGCCGGGCCAAAAGCATCCCAACTACTAGGCGAAGATTGTCCACTACATATAGTGCATCCGGCAACGGGTGAAGAATTTGCACTTGGATGCGGCATATGCCGAAATGCCCAAACATTTTAGAATTTTTTTTTATTATTTTTGATCTCTTAATAGTAACTAAATGTTGTTAAATTTTGCCTTTTGTTTCAAGTCAAGTCATTAAAAAGGGGATACACGGACTGTTTCTCGCATCCTTTTAACGATTTTATATCAATCAGATTGTGATGTAGACCGGAAGATACTCATTCCTATATTATTTATTATTTATAATTTATGTATTTAGTTTAGTTTCAATTGTTATAAAATAATGATAGATTTATATACATACCGAACGAAGGATTAAGAATCTCTTACTACCTACCTACCTATATAAAATACTGAAATCACATCTTTCGTTTAAGTTTTAACCTATGAACTATTAGGCTTTAATTTATTTATGTTTCTTAAGTATTTTGTTATTTAAATAATTAAATTCAATTACATACAACCACACAAAAAAAAAAAATTTGCATTATTTATAGAGCCCAGCTTCAGATTTATGTTTGGAACTCTTATGATTATATTTAAAATACAAAATATAAGGACTTACACGGGAGACAACAGTAATACAAAACAAAAATTTAATTATATTGCAAATTGAAATAATTATAAATAAATGAAATTCATAAAATATTTAAGACGGGGAGTACTTATTTATTGAGAACATGTGCACAGATCTGAGGTTTATTTTTGGGAAATTAAATGAGTACCTAACTATAACAACTTAATTAGGTAGGTATATGCTGGTCCTGAGTTCAAGTTTTTTACACTACGCATTCGAATTGTTGTTGCCTGTTATAACAAAAATATTTTAAAATACATATCATGAAAAAATATCGTACAAATTATAGGTAATTAATAAAAAAAAAACCGCGTTAGTTTGAATTTGTTTGTTTATGCAATTGTGCAGAGCAATAAATCATTTTGAAGTAACAGGCAAACAAAATTTAAAACAACAGAAAAAAAAACCTCCTCGATTGGCAATTTATTCAAAAAAAAAAATTCAATATTCTACCAGGCAAGCATAAATTAAAGATTTGAGTTAAAAATATACATATTTCGAAAATGGACGTTGTTGCAAATAAGCAACGAAAAATTTATATATGTTGCGCATCATGATTGAATAAAAGAAATAATGTTAGTGGCAATTGCAAAGGAGATGGCGGCGCAGTTGTTAACGTAATGGACTAGAGTGTAGAAGGTCTCGAGTTCGATTCTAGTCATATCCATTTATTTTTTAACCATAAAATATTTGAGAAATAACGACGTTGTTCGTGTTAAAAAAACGAACTTCGTAGTTGTTCGTGTACATATATAATATTTTTAAGAGAATAATATTTTTTAACTTATGTAAATATTTTGCGCATTATGATCGAATAAAACAAGTTAAGTTAGTATATGGTGATAGCTGAGAGGTTAGTGTAGTGGACTACAGAACAGAAGATCGCAAGTTCGAATCGTAGGTGAAATATGAATTTATTTTTGAACAATAAAAATTTGAGAAATTACAACATTGTGTGCCACGCGTTGTACAAAAAATAATTCTGTTTCGGCAACAAGTGAAAAATTTATCTGTAAAATTCTGGTGCGTTGTCGTTTGCATCAAACATTATAGGTAACTTACCTATGTTTGGAAAATAATAAATATTTTAGATCCAAGTTATTTTTTCGCCAAGTCCGATTTTACCGAGTTAAATACGAAAAATTGACTACTCATTATATAGCGGCGAGTGGTCGGGTGGTAAAATGATGGATTGATGTTCTAAAGGTCCCGGGTTCGATTCTACCAATTTCCCATGTTTTTTAAGAAAAATTTGATTTTTTCTGTTTTTTTTCGAATTTCGCCAAATTTTTTTTTTTTTCTGGCCGATCCTCCAGATCCGCCGATTTTCTCGGTCCCAAATTCAATTCATATATTTTTCATCTAAAAGTAAATGTCGACTTGGCTTGGCATCGAACTCGATACCTTCATTTCTGTAGTCCATCACCTTACTGCATCAGCTATCACCTCATATAAAATGATACACCAATTTGTTTGTATTCAGCAGTCGTATTAAATACGTAAGACCTAAAAGAGATGTCACCATATCCATATCATATGGTGCGACATCTCTGTTAGGGCATACGTATTAATTACGTATGTACGTATGCCCTAACAGAGATGTCACCATAGGCATAGTGACGCAATTTGCGTAAATTATTTTATATAGTGATGAATGGTAGAGTGGTAAGATGATGGACTGTTGTGCAGAAGGTCCAGGGTTCGATGCTATAACCTTCCAATATAACTTTTTTTAAGCAAAAATTTGATAATTTCTGTATTTCCAAGAAATTTTTTTTATTTATGGCGATTCCCGGTGGGCCCGGGTTGCTGGATGTTCCTCAATTCATATATTTTAATTTTTCATCTAAAAACAAACGTTGGCATTGCTTGGAATCGAACTCGCTACCTTCATGTCACCAGTCCATCACCATACTACATCGGCTACCATATCATATGCAAACTAACATGAATTTGTTTGATTTATGCAATTGTGCAGAGCGCAAAATGATAAATAAATCATTTTGAAGTAACAGGCGAACAAAATTTAAAACAACAAAAAAAACCTCCTCGATCAAGTGGCAAATTTTTCAACCAAAAAAAAATTCAATATTCTACCAGGCAAGCATAAATGCATAACTGTTATAAATGATTTTGAAAGAGGGGCGTTCGCTTCTATGATAATATAAAAAATATAACACTTAATTGTGTTATAATTTTTATATTATCATAGAAACAAACGCCCCTCTTTTAAAATCATTTATTATAACAGTTATGCATTTATGCTTGCCTGGTAGAATATTGAATTTTTTTTTGGTTGAAAAATTTGCCACTTGATCGAGGAGGTTTTTTTGTTGTTTTAAATTTTGTTCGCCTGTTACTTCAAAATGATTTATTTATCATTTTGCGCTCTGCACAATTGCATAAATCAAACAAATTCATGTTAGTTTGCATATGATATGGTAGCCGATGTAGTATGGTGATGGACTGGTGACATGAAGGTAGCGAGTTCGATTCCAAGCAATGCCAACGTTTGTTTTTAGATGAAAAATATATGAATTGAGGAACATCCAGCAACCCGGGCCCAGCGGGAATCTCCACAAATAAAAAAAAATTCTTGGAAATACAGAAATTATCAAATTTTTGCTTAAAAAAAATTATATTGGAAGGTTATAGCATCGAACCCTGGACCTTCTGCACAACAGTCCATCATCTTACCACTCTACCATTCATCACTATATAAAAAAAATTTACGCAAATTGCGTCACTAATATATGGCCTATGGTGACATCTCTGTTGGGCAAACGTACATACGTAATTAATACGTATGCCCTAACAGAGATGTCACCATATGACACCATATGGTATGGTGACATCTCTGTTTTGGCATACGTATTTAATATGACTGCTGAATACAAACAAATTGGTGTATCATTTTATATGATGTGATAGCCGATGCAGTAAGGTAATGGACCGCAGAAATGAAGGTATCGAGTTCGATGCCAAGCCAAGTCGACATTTACTTTTAGATGAAAAATATATGAATTGAATTTGGGACCGAGAAAATCGGCGGATCTGGAGGATCGGCCACAAAAAAAAAAAAATTTGGCCAAATTCGAAAAAAAACAGAAAAAATCAAATTTTTCTTAAAAAACATGGGAAATTGGTAGAATCGAACCCGGGACCTTTAGAACATCAATCCATCATTTTACCACCCGACCACTCGCCGCTATATAATGAGTAGTCAATTTTTCGTATTTAACTCGGTAAAATCGGACTTGGCGAAAAAATAACTTGGATCTAAAATATTTATTATTTTCCAAACATAGGTAAGTTACCTATAATGTTTGATGCAAACGACAACGCACCAGAATTTTACAGATAAATTTTTCACTTGTTGCCGAAACAGAATTATTTTTTGTACAACGCGTGGCACACAATGTTGTAATTTCTCAAATTTTTATTGTTCAAAAATAAATTCATATTTCACCTACGATTCGAACTTGCGATCTTCTGTTCTGTAGTCCACTACACTAACCTCTCAGCTATCACCATATACTAACTTAACTTGTTTTATTCGATCATAATGCGCAAAATATTTACATAAGTTAAAAAATATTATTCTTATTACCACTTATTTATTTTTTGTACACGAACAACTACGAAGTTCGTTTTTTTAACACGAACAACGTCGTTATTTCTCAAATATTTTATGGTTAAAAAATAAATGGATATGACTAGAATCGAACTCGAGACCTTCTACACTCTAGTCCATTACGTTAACAACTGCGCCGCCATCTCCTTTGCAATTGCCACTAACATTATTTCTTTTATTCAATCATGATGCGCAACATACATAAATTTTTCGTTGCTTATTTGCAACAACGTCCATTTTCGAAATATATTTTTAACTCAAATCTTACCTCAAATACCTACCATTTTCTTTTCGATACCGTATTAAGTTTTCCTCCTTTATGCATTTATAAATTAAGAAAATTAAAAAAAAAAAAATTGTCCATCTTTTTGTAGAAGCGAACTCGAGTCCCAATGGACTATAATCCATTACGCTACCACTCCAGTCTCTACCTTATATGATAAATGACATTAAAATTTTGTTTGTTTTCCGCTCAACAAATTGTTAAAAATGTTGCTAACATTTCAAGAGGAGTTAGTAAAATGTTTTCGGATCTACTTACCATTTTCAATAAATTACCTTACTCATTCAATAGTGAAGGTTTGTATTTAAGAAATTATCGTTGGTTAAACGTCTTACATCGCTTTATCAAATTGGATTTTCGGTTGCATTAAATAATAGAGAAGAATGTTTTATTAGCTACAGGAATAGGAGTAGTATGAGAGTGCTGTGAGCTATTGTGCGCGCATACAGTGTTTTTATGTCTGTGCTTTAAGGCATCTGTAAACAACACAGTTACAAAAAATCTACATTATGTGGTAATTTAGCTTCATTGCACCAATGACTTTGACATTACTTTTACTACGTTAGGCTATCGCTGATTTGCAGAACACGAGTAGAAATTAGCTAAAGTAAAGTTCGCTAAAAATTTTTGTCTTGTACAATGTTTCAAGTATACTTGCATCGATTGATCTGTGCAGTTAAATTTACACAATTATACGTTACGTCTATGTAGGGTCGGCCTTAGACATAAAAATTAAAAAGCTCAAAATAAAATACGTAAAATGTAAGACACCTATACCTAAGTGATCCGGATCAGATCAAAGTTTACACTGAAAATAACAACAAAAATTGAACGTAATTTTTGATTTTGGATCAAAGATTTGATCGGAGTAGTAGTTTGCTTTTCTTAGCGTTTCATGAAACATGATATAAACCAATCGTGTCAAGAAATACATCTAATAATGACTAAAAACATGTTGTACAACAAATCTTAATAAAATCCATAATAATTAATAATAAATCATCGGGTATTTTTATTATCCAATAACCTTCAATTAATAGCAATTCTACACAAACCTCAATCTCTAAATTTAATGATTCTCACAAATCTGAAGTCACATTTACGCGATACCAAATCAAATGCTTTTTCAACCTATGACAAGCGTTTTTTTTTTAATACTTATTTCCAATCGACGTCGCGGTAATTTATATAAGAATTTTAAAGCAAATACAAAAAAATATTTTGAAATTTTATTTCCCTTTAAATATCTAATCACTATTCGTCAAATTTTAAACTCATCGACTTGATCGGACTTATACCAGGGAAGTCCATGCCGAGCGCCAATAATTCCTCTGCCGTACATTCGTAATCCACCTCAAAACCAGCTCTGGCCGCTGGCATATAGATAGATAAATAAATAAACAAATAGATAGATAAATTATAAATAATAAAAATATAAAACACGAAATACAAATTATCTATCTATTTATTTAACAAAAAACCGGATTTCTAGTTCCAACACGGTGCAATAAACGTATTCAAGCAATCCCAAAGAACTTGGTCAAATTTAGCTATAAATGCTAAATAGAGCCGCTAGCGATGATTCCGCACATCCACAGCCAACAACGGTGGCCCACAGCTGAAACACAGCTGTGGCCACCAACGGCTGTGGATGTGCGGAATCACCGCTAACGACTCTTTTTGCATTGTATTTCTCCAAACTGATCAAAGTCCCTGTCTGAAATTGTGTCCACCTTATCGTACTTGCTTTGTGTTAGTTCTAGTTTTTACGTACAGTCAACCGGTGAAATATGGTTAAATAAATTTGTATATATACTTAGAGACGTGTAGTTCAAGTTCTAGCGAATTTTAATTTCGTCAAACAAAAAAAATCAAATTATTGGTTTGTAAATACTTATGTACATACAATTTAATTTAGCTTATGTGTGTTGGTGTTGAAACTCGTTCAATTTATTTTGTTTGAAATGAAAATTAACGGTGGTTTTGGTTATAAAAATAAATCAATAACAAGTTTTTTTTGTATGTACTTGTATTGATTTTTTGTTTAACTTGTTCCTTGTAATTGTTTTGCAAATTATTATGTTGCATACATAAGAATAAAGTATACAAACGAAATAATAGTAGGTAACAGGGTAATCCTCATATAGTTGGCAACATGTTGGGTAAAATCAACACGTTGAGATCTGAACGCACATGATATAAACATAATTACTTGTATAGAATATAGGGCATTTGTGCATATGTTTTTAAAACATCCTGAACCAAACAAAAAAAGATGTAAAAATTGCAAAGGGGATAAATAAATAGATAGATAGATAAATAGATAGATAATTAGATAAATAGATAAAAATAGATGGATAAATAGATAGATAAATAAATAGATAAATAGATAGATAAATAAATAAATAGATAGATAGATAGAATAATAGATAGATAAATAAATAGATAGATAAATAAATAAATAGATAGATAATTAGATAAATAATCAATAATCAAATAGATAAATAAATAAATAAATAGATAGATAGATAAATAGATAAATAAATAAATAAATAGATAGATAAATAGATAGATAAATAAATAAATAGATAGATAAATAAATAAATAGATAGATAAATAGATAAATAGATAGATAAATAAATAAATAGATAGATAAATAGATAAATAGATAGATAGATAGATAAATAGATAGATAAATAGATAAATAGATAGATAAATAAATAAATAGATAGATAAATTAAATAGATAAATAAATAGATAGATAAATAGATAAATAGATAGATAAATAGATAAATAGATAGATAAATAAATAAATAGATAGATAAATAGATAAATAGATAGATAAATAAATAAATAGATAGATAAATAAATAAATAGATAGATAAATAGATAGATAGATAGATAAATAGATAAATAGATAGATAAATAGATAAATAAATAAATAGATAGATAAATTAAATAGATAAATTAAATAGATAAATAAATAGATAAATAAATAGATAAATAAATAGATAGATAAATAGATAAATAAATAGATAGATAAATAGATAAATAAATAAATAGATAGATAAATAGATAAATAAATAGATAAATAGATAGATAAATAAATAAATAGATAGATAAAAACATAGATAAATAAATAAGTAGATAGATAAATAAATAGATAGATAAATAGATAAATAAATAGATAGATAGATAAATAAACAAATAGATAGATAGATAGAATAATAGATAGATAAATAAAGAGATAGATAATTAGATAAATAATCAATAATCAAATAGATAAATAAATAAATAAATAGATAGATAAATAAATAAATAGATAGATAAATAAATAAATAGATAGATAGATAAATATATAAATAGATAGATAAATAGATAAATAGATAGATAAATAGATAGATAAATAAATAAATAGATAGATAAATAGATAAATAGATAGATAAATAAATAAATAGATAGATAAATTAAATAGATAAATAGATATATAAATAATTAAATAGATAAATAGATAGATAAATAAATAGATAAATAGATAGATAAATAAATAAATAGATAGATAAATAGATAGATAAATTAAATAGATACATAAATAGATAAATAGATAAATAAATAAAAAGATGGATAAATATATAAATAAATAGATAAATAGATAGATAAATATATAAATAGATAGATAAATAGATAAATTAAATAGATAAATAAATAGATAAATAGATAGATAAATAGATAAATAAATAAAAATATGGATAAATAGATAAATATAGATAGATAAATAAATAAATAGATAGATAAATAGATAGATAAATAAATAGATAGATAAATAGATAAATAAATAGATAAATAGATAGATAAATAGATAGATAAATAGATAAATAAATAGATAGATAAATAGATAGATAAATAAATAAATAGATAGATAAATTAAATAAATAGATAGATAAATAAATAGATAAATAGATAGATAAATAATTAAATAGATAAATAGATAGATAAATAGATAGATAAATAAATAAATAGATAGATAAATAGATAGATAAATAAATAGATAAATAAATAGATAGATAAATAGATAGATAAATAAATAAATAGATAGATAAATTAAATAAATAGATAGATAAATAAATAGATAAATAGATAGATAAATAATTAAATATATAAATAGATAGATAAATAGATAGATAAATAAATAAATAGATAGATAAATAGATAGATAAATAGATAGATAAATAGATAAATCAATAGATAAATAGATAGATAAATAGATAGATAAATAAATAAATAGATAAATAGATAGATAAATAAATAAATAGATAGATAAATAGATAGATAAATAAATAAATATAGATAAATTAAATAGATAAATAAATAGATAGATACATCGATAAATAAATAGATAGATAAATAAATAAACAAATAGATAGATAAATTATAAATAATAAAAATATAAAACACGAAATACAAATTATCTATCTATTCATTTAACAAAAAACCGGATTTCTAGTTCCAACACGGTGCAATAAACGTATTCAAGCAATCCCAAAGAACTTGGTCAAATTTAGCTATAAATGCTAAATAGAGCCGCTAGCGATGATTCCGCACATCCACACAGCCAACAACGGTGGCCCACAGCTGAAACACAGCTGTGGCCACCAACGGCTGTGGATGTGCGGAATCACCGCTAACGACTCTTTTTGCATTGTATTTCTCCAAACTGATCAAAGTCCCTGTCTGAAATTGTGTCCACCTTATCGTACTTGCTTTGTGTTAGTTCTAGTTTTTACGTACAGTCAACCGGTGAAATATGGTTAAATAAATTTGTATATATACTTAGAGACGTGTAGTTCAAGTTCTAGCGAATTTTAATTTCGTCAAACAAAAAAAATCAAATTATTGGTTTGTAAATACTTATGTACATACAATTTAATTTAGCTTATGTGTGTTGGTGTTGAAACTCGTTCAATTTATTTTGTTTGAAATGAAAATTAACGGTGGTTTTGGTTATAAAAATAAATCAATAACAAGTTTTTTTTGTATGTACTTGTATTGATTTTTTGTTTAACTTGTTCCTTGTAATTGTTTTGCAAATTATTATGTTGCATACATAAGAATAAAGTATACAAACGAAATAATAGTAGGTAACAGGGTAATCCTCATATAGTTGGCAACATGTTGGGTAAAATCAACACGTTGAGATCTGAACGCACATGATACAAACATAATTACTTGTATAGAATATAGGGCATTTGTGCATATGTTTTTAAAACATCCTGAACCAAACAAAAAAGATGTAAAAATTGCAAAGGGGATAAATAAATAGATAGATAGATAAATAGATAGATAATTAGATAAATAGATAAAAATAGATGGATAAATAGATAGATAAATAAATAGATAAATAGATAGATAAATAAATAAATAGATAGATAGATAGATAAATAAATAGATAGATAAATAAATAAATAGATAGATAATTAGATAAATAATCAATAATCAAATAGATAAATAAATAAATAAATAGATAGATAAATAGATAAATAAATAAATAAATAGATAGATAAATAGATAGATAAATAAATAAATAGATAGATAAATAAATAAATAGATAGATAAATAGATAAATAGATAGATAAATAAATAAATAGATAGATAAATAGATAGATAAATAAATAAATAGATAGATAAATAGATAAATAGATAGATAGATAGATAAATAAATAAATAGATAGATAAATTAAATAGATAAATTAAATAGATAAATAAATAGATAAATAAATAGATAGATAAATAGATAAATAGATAGATAAATAGATAAATAGATAGATAAATAGATAAATAGATAGATAAATAAATCAATAGATAGATAAATAGATAAATAGATAGATAAATAAATAAATAGATAGATAAATAGATAGATAAATAAATAAATAGATAGATAAATAGATAAATAGATAGATAGATAGATAAATAGATAAATAGATAGATAAATAGATAAATAGATAGATAAATAAATAAATAGATAGATAAATTAAATAGATAAACAAATAGATAAATAAATAGATAGATAAATAGATAAATAAATAAATAGATAGATAAATAGATAAATAAATAGATAAATAGATAGATAAATAGATAGATAAATAAATAAATAGATAGATAAAAACATAGATAAATAAATAAGTAGATAGATAAATAAATAGATAGATAAATAGATAAATAAATAGATAGATAGATAAATAAATAAATAGATAGATAGATAGAATAATAGAGAGATAGATAATTAGATAAATAATTAGATAAATAATCAATAATCAAATAGATAAATAAATAGATAGATAAATAAATAAATAGATAGATAAATAAATAAATAGATAGATAGATAAATATATAAATAGATAGATAAATAGATAAATAGATAGATAAATAGATAGATAAATAAATAAATAGATAGATAAATAGATAGATAAATAGATAAATAGATAGATAAATAAATAAATAGATAGATAAATTAAATAGATAGATAAATAATTAAATAGATAAATAGATAGATAAATAAATAGATAAATAGATAGATAAATAAATAAATAGATAGATAAATAGATAGATAAATTAAATAGATACATAAATAGATAAATAGATAAATAAATAGATAAATAAATAAAAAGATGGATAAATATATAAATAAATAGATAAATAGATAGATAAATATATAAATAGATAGATAAATAGATAAATAAATAGATAGATAGATAAATAGATAGATAATTAGATAAATAGATAAAAATAGATGGATAAATAGATAGATAAATAAATAGATAAATAGATAGATAAATAAATAAATAGATAGATAGATAGAATAATAGATAGATAAATAAATAGATAGATAAATAAATAAATAGATAGATAATTAGATAAATAATCAATAATCAAATAGATAAATAAATAAATAAATAGATAGATAGATAAATAGATAAATAAATAAATAAATAGATAGATAAATAGATAGATAAATAAATAAATAGATAGATAAATAAATAAATAGATAGATAAATAGATAAATAGATAGATAAATAAATAAATAGATAGATAAATAGATAAATAGATAGATAGATAGATAAATAGATAGATAAATAGATAAATAGATAGATAAATAAATAAATAGATAGATAAATTAAATAGATAAATAAATAGATAGATAAATAGATAAATAGATAGATAAATAGATAAATAGATAGATAAATAAATAAATAGATAGATAAATAGATAAATAGATAGATAAATAAATAAATAGATAGATAAATAAATAAATAGATAGATAAATAGATAGATAGATAGATAAATAGATAAATAGATAGATAAATAGATAAATAAATAAATAGATAGATAAATTAAATAGATAAATTAAATAGATAAATAAATAGATAAATAAATAGATAAATAAATAGATAGATAAATAGATAAATAAATAGATAGATAAATAGATAAATAGATAAATAGATAGATAAATAGATAAATAAATAGATAAATAGATAGATAAATAAATAAATAGATAGATAAAAACATAGATAAATAAATAAGTAGATAGATAAATAAATAGATAGATAAATAGATAAATAAATAGATAGATAGATAAATAAACAAATAGATAGATAGATAGAATAATAGATAGATAAATAAAGAGATAGATAATTAGATAAATAATTAGATAAATAATCAATAATCAAATAGATAAATAAATAAATAAATAGATAGATAAATAAATAAATAGATAGATAAATAAATAAATAGATAGATAGATAAATATATAAATAGATAGATAAATAGATAAATAGATAGATAAATAGATAGATAAATAAATAAATAGATAGATAAATAGATAAATAGATAGATAAATAAATAAATAGATAGATAAATTAAATAGATAAATAGATATATAAATAATTAAATAGATAAATAGATAGATAAATAAATAGATAAATAGATAGATAAATAAATAAATAGATAGATAAATAGATAGATAAATTAAATAGATACATAAATAGATAAATAGATAAATAAATAAAAAGATGGATAAATATATAAATAAATAGATAAATAGATAGATAAATATATAAATAGATAGATAAATAGATAAATTAAATAGATAAATAAATAGATAAATAGATAGATAAATAGATAAATAAATAAAAATATGGATAAATAGATAAATAAATAGATAAATAGATAGATAAATAAATAAATAGATAGATAAATAGATAGATAAATAAATAGATAGATAAATAGATAAATAAATAGATAAATAGATAGATAAATAGATAGATAAATAGATAAATAAATAGATAGATAAATAGATAGATAAATAGATAGATAAATAAATAAATAGATAGATAAATTAAATAAATAGATAGATAAATAAATAGATAAATAGATAGATAAATAATTAAATAGATAAATAGATAGATAAATAGATAGATAAATAAATAAATAGATAGATAAATAGATAGATAAATAAATAGATAAATAGATAAATAAATAGATAGATAAATAGATAGATAAATAAATAAATAGATAGATAAATTAAATAAATAGATAGATAAATAAATAGATAAATAGATAGATAAATAATTAAATATATAAATAGATAGATAAATAGATAGATAAATAGATAGATAAATAAATAAATAGATAGATAAATAGATAGATAAATAGATAGATAAATAGATAAATCAATAGATAAATAGATAGATAAATAGATAGATAAATAAATAAATAGATAAATAGATAGATAAATAAATAAATAGATAGATAAATAGATAGATAAATAAATAAATATAGATAAATTAAATAGATAAATAAATAGATAGATACATCGATAAATAAATAGATAGATAAATAAATAAACAAATAGATAGATAAATTATAAATAATAAAAATATAAAACACGAAATACAAATTATCTATCTATTCATTTAACAAAAAACCGGATTTCTAGTTCCAACACGGTGCAATAAACGTATTCAAGCAATCCCAAAGAACTTGGTCAAATTTAGCTATAAATGCTAAATAGAGCCGCTAGCGATGATTCCGCACATCCACAGCCAACAACGGTGGCCCACAGCTGAAACACAGCTGTGGCCAACAACGGTGGCCCACAGCTGAAACACAGCTGTGGCCACCAACGGCTGTGGATGTGCGGAATCACCGCTAACGACTCTTTTTGCATTGTATTTCTCCAAACTGATCAAAGTCCCTGTCTGAAATTGTGTCCACCTTATCGTACTTGCTTTGTGTTAGTTCTAGTTTTTACGTACAGTCAACCGGTGAAATATGGTTAAATAAATTTGTATATATACTTAGAGACGTGTAGTTCAAGTTCTAGCGAATTTTAATTTCGTCAAACAAAAAAAATCAAATTATTGGTTTGTAAATACTTATGTACATACAATTTAATTTAGCTTATGTGTGTTGGTGTTGAAACTCGTTCAATTTATTTTGTTTGAAATGAAAATTAACGGTGGTTTTGGTTATAAAAATAAATCAATAACAAGTTTTTTTTGTATGTACTTGTATTGATTTTTTGTTTAACTTGTTCCTTGTAATTGTTTTGCAAATTATTATGTTGCATACATAAGAATAAAGTATACAAACGAAATAATAGTAGGTAACAGGGTAATCCTCATATAGTTGGCAACATGTTGGGTAAAATCAACACGTTGAGATCTGAACGCACATGATACAAACATAATTACTTGTATAGAATATAGGGCATTTGTGCATATGTTTTTAAAACATCCTGAACCAAACAAAAAAGATGTAAAAATTGCAAAGGGGATAAATAAATAGATAGATAGATAAATAGATAGATAATTAGATAAATAGATAAAAATAGATGGATAAATAGATAGATAAATAAATAGATAAATAGATAGATAAATAAATAAATAGATAGATAGATAGATAAATAAATAGATAGATAAATAAATAAATAGATAGATAATTAGATAAATAATCAATAATCAAATAGATAAATAAATAAATAAATAGATAGATAAATAGATAAATAAATAAATAAATAGATAGATAAATAGATAGATAAATAAATAAATAGATAGATAAATAAATAAATAGATAGATAAATAGATAAATAGATAGATAAATAAATAAATAGATAGATAAATAGATAGATAAATAAATAAATAGATAGATAAATAGATAAATAGATAGATAGATAGATAAATAAATAAATAGATAGATAAATTAAATAGATAAATTAAATAGATAAATAAATAGATAAATAAATAGATAGATAAATAGATAAATAGATAGATAAATAGATAAATAGATAGATAAATAGATAAATAGATAGATAAATAAATCAATAGATAGATAAATAGATAAATAGATAGATAAATAAATAAATAGATAGATAAATAGATAGATAAATAAATAAATAGATAGATAAATAGATAAATAGATAGATAGATAGATAAATAGATAAATAGATAGATAAATAGATAAATAGATAGATAAATAAATAAATAGATAGATAAATTAAATAGATAAACAAATAGATAAATAAATAGATAGATAAATAGATAAATAAATAAATAGATAGATAAATAGATAAATAAATAGATAAATAGATAGATAAATAAATAAATAGATAGATAAAAACATAGATAAATAAATAAGTAGATAGATAAATAAATAGATAGATAAATAGATAAATAAATAGATAGATAGATAAATAAATAAATAGATAGATAGATAGAATAATAGAGAGATAGATAATTAGATAAATAATTAGATAAATAATCAATAATCAAATAGATAAATAAATAGATAGATAAATAAATAAATAGATAGATAAATAAATAAATAGATAGATAGATAAATATATAAATAGATAGATAAATAGATAAATAGATAGATAAATAGATAGATAAATAAATAAATAGATAGATAAATAGATAGATAAATAGATAAATAGATAGATAAATAAATAAATAGATAGATAAATTAAATAGATAAATAGATAGATAAATAATTAAATAGATAAATAGATAGATAAATAAATAGATAAATAGATAGATAAATAAATAAATAGATAGATAAATAGATAGATAAATTAAATAGATACATAAATAGATAAATAGATAAATAAATAGATAAATAAATAAAAAGATGGATAAATATATAAATAAATAGATAAATAGATAGATAAATATATAAATAGATAGATAAATAGATAAATAAATAGATAAATAGAAAGATAAATAGATAAATAAATAAAAATATGGATAAATAGATAAATAAATAGATAAATAGATAGATAAATAAATAAATAGATAGATAAATAGATAGATAAATAAATAGATAGATAAATAGATAAATAAATAGATAAATAGATAGATAAATAGATAGATAAATAGATAAATAAATAGATAGATATATAGATAAATAGATAGATAAATAGATAGATAAATAAATAAATAGATAGATAAATTAAATAAATAGATAGATAAATAAATAGATAAATAGATAGATAAATAATTAAATAGATAAATAGATAGATAAATAGATAGATAAATAAATAAATAGATAGATAAATAGATAGATAAATAAATAGATAAATAGATAAATAAATAGATAGATAAATAGATAAATAGATAGATAAATAGATAGATAAATAAATAAATAGATAGATAAATTAAATAAATAGATAGATAAATAAATAGATAAATAGATAGATAAATAATTAAATATATAAATAGATAGATAAATAGATAGATAAATAGATAGATAAATAAATAAATAGATAGATAAATAGATAGATAAATAGATAGATAAATAGATAGATAAATAGATAAATCAATAGATAAATAGATAGATAAATAGATAGATAAATAGATAGATAAATAAATAAATAGATAGATAAATAGATAAATAGATAGATAAATAAATAAATAGATAGATAAATAGATAGATAAATAAATAAATATAGATAAATTAAATAGATAAATAAATAGATAGATACATCGATAAATAAATAGATAGATAAATAAATAAACAAATAGATAGATAAATTATAAATAATAAAAATATAAAACACGAAATACAAATTATCTATCTATTCATTTAACAAAAAACCGGATTTCTAGTTCCAACACGGTGCAATAAACGTATTCAAGCAATCCCAAAGAACTTGGTCAAATTTAGCTATAAATGCTAAATAGAGCCGCTAGCGATGATTCCGCACATCCACAGCCAACAACGGTGGCCCACAGCTGAAACACAGCTGTGGCCACCAACGGCTGTGGATGTGCGGAATCACCGCTAACGACTCTTTTTGCATTGTATTTCTCCAAACTGATCAAAGTCCCTGTCTGAAATTGTGTCCACCTTATCGTACTTGCTTTGTGTTAGTTCTAGTTTTTACGTACAGTCAACCGGTGAAATATGGTTAAATAAATTTGTATATATACTTAGAGACGTGTAGTTCAAGTTCTAGCGAATTTTAATTTCGTCAAACAAAAAAAATCAAATTATTGGTTTGTAAATACTTATGTACATACAATTTAATTTAGCTTATGTGTGTTGGTGTTGAAACTCGTTCAATTTATTTTGTTTGAAATGAAAATTAACGGTGGTTTTGGTTATAAAAATAAATCAATAACAAGTTTTTTTTGTATGTACTTGTATTGATTTTTTGTTTAACTTGTTCCTTGTAATTGTTTTGCAAATTATTATGTTGCATACATAAGAATAAAGTATACAAACGAAATAATAGTAGGTAACAGGGTAATCCTCATATAGTTGGCAACATGTTGGGTAAAATCAACACGTTGAGATCTGAACGCACATGATACAAACATAATTACTTGCATAGAATATAGGGCATTTGTGCATATGTTTTTAAAACATCCTGAACCAAACAAAAAAGATGTAAAAATTGCAAAGGGGATAAATAAATAGATAGATAGATAAATAGATAGATAATTAGATAAATAATTAAATAGATAAAAATAGATGGATAAATAAATAAATAGATAGATAAATAGATAAATAAATAAATAGATAGATAAATAGATAGATAAATAAATAAATAGATAGATAAATAGATAAATAGATAGATAAATAAATAAATAGATAGATAAATAGATAAATAAATAAATAGATAGATAAATAGATAGATAAATAAATAAATAGATAGATAAATAGATAGATAAATAAATAAATAGATAGATAAATTAAATAGATAAATAAATAGATAAATAAATAGATAGATAAATAGATAAATAAATAGATAAATAAATAGATAAACAAATAGATAAATAGATAGATAAATAGATAGATAAATAAATAAATAGATAGATAAATAGATAGATAAATAAATAAATAGATAGATAAATAGATAGATAAATAAATAAATAGATAGATAAATTAAATAGATAAATAGATAGATAAATAAATAAATAGATAGATAAATAGATAAATAGATAGATAAATAAATAAATAGATAGATAAATAGATAAATAGATAGATAAATAAATATCTCACAAATCTGAAGTCACATTTACGCGATACCAAATCAAATGCTTTTTCAACCTATGACAAGCGTTTTTTTTTTTTAATACTTATTTCCAATCGACGTCGCGGTAATTTATATAAGAATTTTAAAGCAAATACAAAAAAATATTTTGAAATTTTATTTCCCTTTAAATATCTAATCACTATTCGTCAAATTTTAAACTCATCGACTTGATCGGACTTATACCAGGGAAGTCCATGCCGAGCGCCAATAATTCCTCTGCCGTACATTCGTAATCCACCTCAAAACCAGCTCTGGCCGCTGGTATCTGCGACGCAATATTTGTAAACACCGTTGAAGTTACAGATACACCAACAGCCCGTCCCAGGGATGCCCGCGCCACTAACATTTGTTGTGCAATTCCACGACCCGTATACTTTGGCTTAATGGTTAAACCAAATGCTGACATATAGTAATCGACATTATATTTCTCATAAATATTGACACCGCTTGCGACATGTATAACAGCCGCCAGTACTTTACGCCATTTTTCTGCAGTAGAACAATCGATTTTATCATTTTGGCCCATCACCGCTAACACATTAACACCAATTAATTCATCGGATCCGTCCTTATAACAGGCGATGGTCATTTTTTGTTGCACTAAATTTCGCCAAAAATTTCGACTTGCCTCAACTGATTCAGCACATTTTATCGTATCTGTGCGAAACGTTAAATTAAAAATTAGAGTACTACACAGATATTTGTAGTTAGTAGGTATATTTACCCAGTTTTATGCACAACGGTTCATATTCCAAAAAATATTGGACCATATGCTCGACAGCATCTTCATATCTGTCTTCGGGCAAATCTTGCACCCTAAAATTCACTAAATGATCACTAGCACAATCTTTGGCTTGAAATGTATGCCAAACACTTGGAAAAGGTACACTATCGGGTCGTTTCCAATTAGTATCACTCATTTTTTTTTGTTTAGTTAAGTTAATCTTACGACACCGACTGCAAATTTAACACTAAACAAGTGATAATAGAAAAATAAAAATAATTTATGTAGAGCGAGCAACAATATTTGCGGAACTGAAAATTATCTTATCGCGTTTTGTTTGATCAAAAAAAAAACTTTTTGCTTTGCATTTAAGCAAACTTTATTCATTCATGAAAGGAGATTAACGTATTAACGTATGCTCATCAAACCGCCAGTTTACGAATGATCATACAGCATATAAAGCGATAGTTTTTTTAGTTTTTGGATTAACTATATATTTCCGTTCACAAGCAAATATGTATCATACATAAGCATTACACAAGAGAAGTGAGATACCGCACTATAACTTACTGCCTAATGTACTATCCCATACCTAATACATAATCAAATACTTAGGTGTTTAAAAATCGCGATAAATTGAATGTCAAGGCTGAATAATAAAGAAATTTTGACATTAAATACTGGTATTATGTAAACTTGCTTAATCATGTCGATTCTACATTAATCTTCAGATTGAAAGCATTTTTGTAAACTACGCATGTCAAATTTATCAATTAATTTCATCGAGTGCACCCGAGTACATCCAAATGACGAAATTCCAATTTGCGCCCCCCTCGTCTCGTAACAAGTCGACCGTGAACGTTATCACAATTTTTGCTTAGATAAATTGCAGCTAAATAAAAAAAAGGAGTTCGTCGACCGACTGATAAGTTTTTGATAAAGCAAATATATACAATTAGGAAGGGCTGAGTTGTTGCAGTTTTAGTGGGTTTGGTTAAGTAACTATGGAATGAAATGAAATATTTTTACAATTACAACTAGATATTTAGATGGCGTTCAATAGTGGGACTGGTCCAGAGCACCACTATAAGTTATTAATTTATGACGTGAAGGCTTCTAATCCAGCGCTGCCATCAAAATGAACAATACAAAGGCGCTTATCAAATACGAAACGCAAAAGAACTTATCATTGAATGTGACGGGAAAGTAGACCCGATGTCCTGCAAAGAGCACTTTGAAATATCCAACACCGCTAAGATATTTTCGCCCGAGTAACCACTATCCTGAATGTAACATGGCAGCAATAAAATGGTTACAGAGTGGTCCCCCGAAGCTTTTTGTATTCACATTAACACTAGATATACCAACCAGTCAAAATGACTGGTTGTACTTTTATTGAACTTATTATTTTTTATTATTATGTAAGTATTGTTTTGGAAATTCAAGATGACTTTTAATATGAAAACACAGTAATTATATTAAAACTCATCATAAATTTTCGAAACAATACTTACATATAAATAATAAAGAAAATTATTTCAATGAATGTACAACCAGTCATTTTGACTGGTGGTATATCTAGTGTTAAATAAATTTCAAATATCTAGGTACTTACCTTGGATTGATTGTGATCGTCATTTTTGGGAAAAAACAATATAAATTAAACTTAATTTACTTTTACTTATATACAAAACACAATTATATCTAATCAATTAAATATTAGCTTAAATTAAAGGAAGAGCCTGCCACCCGTAAATATAATCGAAATACGATCGGCGGCGATCGATATATGAAATTAAACCGATACAATCTCCTTCTTAATTCGTGCAACTGAAATCGGCTTTTCAATTTGTAAACTTTCCGCCCGCGGTGGCTTATTACGATGATAGCGCGAATTATGAGTTGCCAGTGACCATTTTGTTTTAAACGATGTGTGACATAAACTACACGAATATATCTCCTGGATATTTGTATGCTTCGAATTGATATGCCGCCGCATTGATGCGATCGAAGTAAACCGTTTTTTACATTTTCCACAAATATTATCATCCTCTGAAATTATACAGATAAGACAGAAAGAGATAGCAACAAAAATTAATTGAAACAACCAAGATTTGTTCAGGTCCATTTTTTTATCTTTTTTTTTTTTTTTTTTCAAACCAATCAAATTTTATTTACAATTATTTGACATCTGTTTATTATACAAATTTTACAAAGTTGTTGTTTTTTTTCAATCAATTCCAGCATGTTTTTTCTGTTCGTGCGTCAATCGTACATGTTCCCTAAGACTATATTTATTTTTAAATGATTTTTTACAATAATCACATCGCCCCGGAGGCTGTGGTCTATGCTGGGTATTTATATGGCGCCATAAATTATTTTTGGTTAATACTAATTTACAATACTGACATTGGGACCATCGATCAGATGCGGCTAATTTGTCTATAACAAAAAAAAAACTTAATTTGATTGGTTTGAACAAAACAAAAAAAATAAAAAAACGCTGAACATGGCGGCGCCCGCATCTAATTCATTAACACTACGACGCCGTTGTGGCACACAAAACAAAATGGCAAACAAAATACAAAATGGCGATTGTGATTTAATCAAAAAAAAATAAAAATAAAACAAATTTTTTTTTTTAAATTTTTTGTATTTATTTTCAAAAATATTTATATAAAAAATAATTTATTGTTCCATTTTTAATTGTTTAAATTGATTTTTCATTTATAATAATACATATAATTTAAAATGAACCAAAAGGTTTTTTAACAAATAGTATTAATCAAAATATTTTTTTTTTAATTATTAATTTTTTAAATAATGACTTAGCTTATAAAAAATATAAAAAAAATATTAATTAATAATATACAATCGAAACAAAAATAATTAAAAGTAAAATTCGTACATTCTGAACAAAATGGCCGCCGATGCGGAACACGTGTTTTTTTTTCTAATAAAATAACTCAACTACGCTCTACACTACTACTTAAAATCAGATAAATTTAATTTTGTCTCGACTTTAAACGTGATTTTATGAATTTTTGTCATATGTGTTTTCATATCATAGCTACGGGAAAATGCCCGATAGCATACTGGACATTTTGTTTTGCCACTATGTAAATCTTTATGCAGTGTTAATGAATTTGGATGCTTGAAACCTTTCCAACAAATACTGCAACGGAATTTTAATTCGCCATCTTGGATTTTTATAAAAACAAAAAAATTATAAATTAAAATATTTAAGTGTAATTCAATTAAAATATTTAATATTTTCTATTTAGAAAAGCGACAGAAAATGAAGGCAAAATAGAACAGTGGGGTTAGAGCTGTGTCTTTTGGGTGTGAAAGAGCCTTTCTTTGCCTATCTAAAGTTTGGCGTAGAGCAAAACGCAGACAATTAACTAAAACGAATCTGTTCTTTCTGTTCGAAGGATACTAAACTGCGAAAGAATTGGAAGAGCAAGGCACAGAATCAGCTCGCTCTGAGCAAGAATTTAGTTCGTAAAATGAGACAAAGTTGTGATTTTCAGCTACATATTCACGTCGATTATAGAATCCGCAGGAGCGGATCTATCGCGGATCGAAAACTGCATATAAAAAAAATTGTAAACAACGATTTTATATCATAGTTTCATTGAAATTCCTTAGGATATTTTTACAATTCGTCAAAAAAAATTTGTTTTAGATCCGCAATAAAAATATTGCGTTTGTACGGGGAATCAAAAAAATGTAAATCACATGTAAATCAATAGAAGTTTTCCAGGATACTTTGATTTACACCAATTGTTTCCTATTTTTTTTATATGCAGTTTTCGATCCGCGATAGATCCGCTCCCGCGGATTCTATAATCGACGTGAGACTATAAAATTAAACAAAGTTGGTTAAAATTTATCGATGAAAATCTCGGAAAATGACAGCGAAATTGGTATTGAATCTATAAGCATATTGCTTTGGTAAAAATTGATTGGATTTAAAATTTCTTAAAGCAACACATTGTAAAGATTACATGGTTAGATTTAGCATCATTAACTTTAATTGGCCATTTTTCATCCATAATCGTCAATCTTTCTACAAAAATCTAATTAACAAGAAGTATTCAAATCTTAACCTAAATTATTGCAATTTTAAGTATTAACCAATGTTAATACCTATTATTAGTGTTCACAATTTAATTAATTTAGATTATGATGTATAACCTAAACATTTAATAAATTTACCGGTTCATCAGTGTGGATCTGTTCTACTTAGTCGCCTAAATCGCGGTTGGTTTAGTATATCCATCCCTGGCCAAATCGTTGGGATGTGCTTCTAGTTTTGAGTAATATTTTGAACTAAATTCTTTCGTTTCTTTAATGGTTTTAATTCTAAGGTCGTCGTGTATATTACTAATTCGAATGTGCCTTGAAGCATTGATAATACTGCGAAGTATTTTCACTTGGGTGCGCGTTGGAGGAGTTCTCTGTTTGACGGGCTGGTGGATCTCCATAACTGAATAACATATGTCCATAACGATCACGATCTTATTATATCTACCAATTATGTCTAAATTATTTGAAAAATTACTACTTAAGCATCTAAAGCCTATATTGTTGGAGAAGAAGCTGATTCCGGATCATCAGTTTGGGTTTAAGCCAAAACATTCAACAATAGAACAAGTGCACAGAATAGTTCAAGTAATTGAAGAAGCCCTGGAGGAAAAGAGATATTGTTCTGCTTTATTCATGGACGTAGCACAAGGTTTTGACAAGGTGTGTCTTGTGAGATTACAATACAAAATTAAGCGATGGTTGCCACACGATTTCTACAGAATATTAATATCATATCTACTGGACAGATATTTTATGATAAAACATCAAGATGCATATACAAATGTCCGCCCAACTAAATCTGGTGTACTAAAGGGCAGCGTGCTTGGGCCGATATTATATCTGCTATATACCTCAGATATACCTACAAGCAATCAAGTAACTGTCGCAACATTTACAGGCGACACGGCAGTACTCTCACCACATGAAGACCCCAGAAAACCTACAGAAGTTTTGCAGGAAAATACTAAAGTATTCAAGCATGGATGAAAAAATGAAGAATTAAAGTTAATGATGCTAAATCTAATCATGTCCTTTACTATGCGAAGAGGTACATGTCCACCAATATAAATGAACAACCAATAGCTCAAACTGATGAAGTAAAATATTTAGGTATTCACCTCGACAAACGACTAACATGGCGAAAACATATATGGACAAAAAGAAAGCAATTGGGAATGAAACTGACAAAAATGTATTGGCTGATAGGCAGAAAATCATTTGTCGATTAAAAACAATCTACTACTCTATAAAATGGTAATAAAACCTATCTGGACATACGGTATACAGCTGTGGGGAATGGCCAGCAACTCGAACTTGAACATTCTTCAGCGGTTCCAGATTAAATTTCTAAAAATCGTAGTATATGCACCATGGTTCGTATCAAACGATATAATTCACAGAGATCTACAGGTCCCAACAATACGGGAGGAAATTAGAGATTCAAGTGCCAGATATCACTCAAGATTGAAAATTCATCCAAACGATCTGGCCAACAAGACATTAATTTTTAAAATCTCTAATGAATTGAATCAATAATAGTTGTCAATTTATACTAATCGTAATGTATGTGAGATTTTATCAATGGGTAAAAGTACTCCGATCATGACAATGTAAATAGACAAAAAATTTACTGAATGTCTCATAGTGAGATACATAGATTGTAAAATACAGGAAAACAAAAAAAAAAGGATCTGATTATCCTTTGTATTCGCCTTTTAACGCAAAGTGGCTGACATCTGGTGAACGATTTTACAACTTAGCCAATGATGGTCAACCGGTAAATAAATGCATAATTAGACATGTTTCTTAGTGAATTTATTTCAAAATAATCGTTTTTTTGCAATTAAAAAATTAAATTCATTTAGATAGGTAATTAATTTATCAATAATATTTGAATTTAAATATAAATGCGGTACATAAATAACCGGTTACTACCATTGGCTCGTAAAAATCGTAGCACCTCTTGCGGCGCTTTAAAGGCGAATAGTAAAACTTTGTTGCCTAATGACAGCTAAGATTTTCCTCCCATCAGCCAATACATTTCGGGAAAAATCATTTTTATTTGGTTGCGCTTTGCTTCAATGTGTTTTCCACGTCAGCCTTCTATCCAGGGCAAACCTAAGTATTTTACCTTGGTTTGTTGAGGAATATTTATATCGTTTAGTCCACTGGTGGACAGATGCGCTTGTTCAGCGTGAATGTAACGTGTGTTGATTGGGATTCAATTTGTTTAACCATGAATTGCTTTTCATGAAGATAATTTCCCAAAACTGAGTGAAATTTCTTAGGTAGAAGCTCTTTAATTTTGTATATTAGTCCATCGTGCAAACTTTATCAAAGGCTTGTGCGATATCCAAGAAGACAGCAGAACAATATTTCTTTTCCTCTCGCTGGTTTCAATAATCGATTCGTTTGATCACATTGAATATGAATATTATTAGTTTTATGCAATTGTCTGGCAATTCCCTTATCATTTTTACATTAATAAAATCATGCCCTGGTGTCTTTTTCTGGCTTATGCAATTTTTAATTGTATTCTTAGCTTTCTTCCAATTATACTTTATAGGTTTGAAGAACAATCATCATCCATTTGCTCGAGTAGCAAGAAATTATTTGTTTCCTGGGTTTGGTGCGAATACTATCGTTAGATGAGCAGCAAAAAAATTGTTTTTTCTTCATCGTTTCTCGCCCAATCCCCAATTAGAAGTCTGATCGATGGATTTGAGTTTATTGGTCTTTTAAAATTTGTTGTTGCCTTCCACAAAGAGTAACCTCTACGGTAACGGCGAATTTTTCGCTTTTCTTTTAAAGTTTCTGCTGACAATTTTGTTCGACTAATCACCTAAATTGATCCCAATTGGTTCGCTTGTCTTGGTCCGCTTGTTTGTAAGATGTTTCGATATTTCTGTCCTTAGAGCGTTGGTACTCATTGTTACTATTACCGGCGAGTGACCGGAAGACAGATCATAGCAATCGGTTGTCTTCACGTACGTACGTATACAGAAACTGAATCGAAAACAAATTTCTCAGCGCAATTTAAAGCTTTTTAAGCAGAATAAAACCGATTTTGTGCGTAGAATTCCTCGTCGAATGAAGAAGCTTTTGCAGCCGTGGAACAGTATTTCGCAGAGCTTCCGGAAAATCATTACATAGATGATATAAAATTATTGGAGGATCATTGGAATAAATGTATTGAAGTTGAGGAAGATTTTATTGAATACAAAAACTAATTTCATTAAAAAATTCACATTCTTTCATTTTTGCTTTCAATACTTTCCAACCAACCTGTATATTTAAAATTTTGAATCGGCTAATTGCTTGATTTTTTAAGGTCATTATATGCCTCTCTTGAAGTAATTTTGTTATTAATGTTGTTTCTCTTTGCCTTCTGATAGATATATCTCCTAGTGACCGTCACTTTTACGTATAGGCGGAAAATGCTGTTGTGGTTGTTTCAGCTTCTTAGTCACTTTTCACTGTGAAAAATCTGTGTTTTTTGTTGGTGAGAGTCGTCATAAATATTGTTGAATTGATTGATTTTTTTTCATTGAGAAGCAGTTCTGTTAACTGTTTGACGGCTTTGTTTAGTTTACGTTTATCTCCCACTAGTCGATATCGTTGCCATTCACAACATTTGCGATTACTTTGATGACGCAGGAATCTATGACATCTGGGATCTATCTTCTACCTTTTGGCTAATTGGGCGTTATCACTAACCTTGATACACACTGTTGGTGTTTTGCATTATAATCAAATGCGATTACCGAAACAATTATAAAAAATGTTTAAATTGTTCCATTTTTATTGCATGTTTTGGTGGGCAGTATATGGCCGAAATAGTTATAGGACCTAGCCAATTTTCTATTACTAAGATAGATGCTTCTTCTTATATTTTTCTATTTCATTGTGTCTAGGTAATTATGTTTTTGACTAAAACTGCAGCACCACCATGAGCTGTTCTATCATATTTTTAGAAAACTTCTGCCAGTGTTATGTGCTTCGGATGTTAGTATGACATCAATTTCTTGTTCTATCAAGAAACTTTTAAGTCGTTGCCATTCCAGATTGCTAATTTAAGGGTTCTGGACTAGTAGGATTCATTTTGGTCATTAATTTGAAATGAATTAATTTGAATGGCTTTCTTTGGTACGATTCCCTTCCGTGCTTAAACTTTTAACTGAGTCTGCGTTTCTGCATGTATGTTGTCCCAGTAACTAACTAATAAGATGGATTCGGATTTGTAGGGTGTTGCGACTTGGCCACTATTTTTTCTCAGAGAGGGAGATTTGAATTACGTAAATTTAAAAAAAAATGGATTTAGCTAAATCTTTTTTTTTATTTACCAAAGCAATACACTTTATGACGATAATAGGCTACATGAATTTAAAAAAATTATTTAATTAAATTCTAATTTTTTTTTTTTTCATGTATTAATAAGTTCGCAAAACTGGGAACATTTTACCGTCAACAAATTTTAAGTGATATAAAAACTTGGTGACTTTAGGATCTGGAATTTCTTTAAAACAATGAGGACCACTGTTAAAGATACATAGATGGAATGATAGTTTTAGTTTTATCAAATGTTAGATTTAGCTTGATGGGATCGTCTTTATTCCACAATACTTCTTGTGATTCTTCTACGGGTAGATAACTTAGTAAATATAAACCATTGCCTACATCTATAGTTTGAAAATCGGATACCACTCCGTTTTTCTCCATAAACTCGATAAGTATACCTGCACCGATGATATTATCCTTACTGATCATCACTCGATGTCTTATTTGATCATTGGATTCATTATTTAATCTTGAAAATCTTTGATTTAAATTTGGAAGATCAAGATGTGAACTTTGAAATTCTCTTCTTACAAAACCAGCTATCAATCCTGAATCAGTTTCTTTTCCATAAATAATTGGATTCATTTTTTATCAAACTTAGGTGTAAATATTTGGTCCTAAATTCTGTGAAAATGTTGGACCTTGAGTATTCAAAGTGGAAGAACCTATATTATCAGAATTTCCAGGATTTAATAATTTATAATCTTGTTCAGCATCACGTACTCTGTCCATGACAGATTCAAAAATTCTTTCAAACTTACGTTGTTTGCAATCGATGAATCATTGAAGGATTTATTTCTCCAATATCTGACGATGCTTTTGAATCTTCTTCGTTCGATTCCTCTCTCTGGGGGGCTATTATGAAATTGTTCGATTTCGAATTTTTACGATATCGAAAAAATTCGATCCGCCGCGGATTTACTCTATTATGAAACTTGGATTATCGAATTTGTAATATTATTCATATAAATTAATAATAATATAATTCTACATACATTTAAATATTATTTAATTTATTTAAAATTAAATTTATTATTACAAAAAATCTATTTACCACAAAAAAACGCAAAATACCATCAATCTTACAAAATTCGCCAACTAAATAGCAGTCGAATTTTGCCATGTGCGTTCGAAAAAAATCGCTGCGAATTTCTTTTTTCATTTCATAATAGGGCGGATTTTTTCTATATCGTAAAAATCCGAAATCAAAAAATTTCACAATAGGCCCGCTGGTTCTTCATCTTCGGCTCCTCCGGTGATTTATTCTTGATCCTCTGAAGTTTCAGTATTTTAAGGGATAGTTACACTCAATAATTTTGAAAAGTTACAAATCTTAATAGTTGAAATTATTAGAGCTTATTAGGAGTAGACTTTCAGTTTAGTTAGGGATGTCAATAGATTGTCTAAGTTTTTAAAATTAAGAGGCGTTCAAAATCGTATGAGTTTTTTGAATGATTGTTGTTTGTAGTTACCGGAATATTACAAAAAATTGATGATATGAAATCGAATCTGGAGATTTCGAATTTGAGATAATACGTAAAAGGGCTTATCTCACCTTAAGCCATTATGATTTGTGACCACGTAGTTTATAATAATTTTAGTCGAAAACCGTTATAATATGCTGGTTATGATACAAAGATGTTAGCAATGAAAGTGTGTTAGCTAGGTATCAGAACTTATTATCGGTAAAAGCGAAAAAGGTAATAACACTATTTTACAATCACATATGTTTTTAGCTTATTATCGATGTATAATGCCGGAAAGGATAATAAATAGAAGAAGCATAAAGGGTTTTAGGGCTGAACTGTTAAAAAAAGGAAATAATTGTTGAATAGATGGTGTATTGTATTGTAAACTGAAAAATTAGCTTAATAGCTATTTGGAATAAAAAATAAATAAATAAATATTGGTTATTTAAGAATCCATACTATATATTCTTGTATTAGAAAATCAGAAAATCAGCAAAATGATTATGATCACCTTTGGCTCTAGTTTTAAAACCTTTTGCACCCGAACCTTTTTTTAATATGGGTAATCAGCTACCTCTCGACAGTAGTTTTAATTTTAATAAAAAATTGTAAAGAATTTTAAAAATAAATATTTTATTTCGCTGGTACATGTATATTTACATACTACAAACATAATATTTGAACTTTAAGCTTTATAATTTTTCTTGGTATGATATTTTAAGAACCACTCTCCAAGGTGAATCCTACGTTTTTCAGGACAAACATCACAAAAATATAGTTTCGCGCCTTCCGCTTTTCTTGGTCCGGTCTGAGCACACTCGACAATTTTTTTTTTCCTTTTAGCATCACATGTAGCTTACGATTCAATCGGATACTGTTATCGGTAGTTGCAAATGTAGAACCGCGGCCAGCTTCACGGTCTTGTCGAATAATTTACACAACAAAATTACTTATTTTGGTAAACAAATACCGATAATACAATTTTACATGAATATTTATAAAACGAAAATTAACAATGCGTGCGCAATATAAGCTATACATATAGGCCCATAATTAGTGATGGTAATGGTACCTCTCAAGCACCGTTCAAAAAAGAATAGGATAACGCCGTTCGGGTGCAAAGGTTTAAGCAAACACGAGTAAACAAATAAATGCGACTTGGGCCGCAGTTTCAAACATTTCAAAAATGTTTAAATTATTTATATATTTTATTTGTTTTTAGGCTCTTGACCAGATTTTATCCCGAATTATATTTATTCAATTTTTCTTTTACAAAAAATACCATTTGAAATTCATTTTTAACTAACTTTTTAATCCGTCGAGGAGAAGGATTAAACTAGATATGAAGGATATGAGATAACAGTGGTCGCTTAATAAATATCGACCCAAATTCATCAAAGCCAATCAAGATATTTTCTGTACTAATAATAATACTTTCTAAGGAAATTTTTTGATTCCCATTCTCTCTATGCCATGCTCAGAATAAAATTTTATTTTGTGGTTCTGAAGAATTACCTGTAAAACACAGTATTTCAGATAAATCATCAAGTTGGCTTCATTTTAGATTTGTACACATTCGAGTAAGGCCCCAGCCCGAAAATGTTAAAATCAAAAACTTGATGTTTATTAACGAAAATATTTTATTAATTTATCCAGATACAAGAGATTCAATGTTTCAAACTATGGTACACAAAGAAACAATTATTTTTACTATTGAGGCATAGATGCACTTTGCATTTGGTGCAGTACACTCTAGATTTACTATTACAATTTGGAAATTTGCATCTGGATGAATGTGAAATTTTTTCATGGCATGGAAAGTGGTCAATTTTATCCAATCGAATCTTATCGCTTGGACGTTTTTCATATTTTACTTTCTTTGAAATACTGGAAAGTAGTTTTCGATCTCTCTTCTTTAGAATTTGATCATTACACTTTAAATAAAGATCAGAGCCTAAAACACCAATAGAAAATACGTAATTCCATAAAAATCAAGGTTTCTTAATGTCCAGATTTAAAATTTAGTTTAATTAAAAATATGTATTAGGATTTGGATTTGAACGAGTTACTGGTTTTGGTTAAGCCAGGTACAACAATAAAAAGTGTAGCATACTATGAAATTAGACGAATTAAAACCCCACAAATTAATTACGAATTAATAAATAAATAATGAAATTACCTTGTACTTTAGAACTCTCGCCAGATGTTTGTGTGAATATCCTACCTGAAAATGAAAACATATAGAATAAATTATAATGTTAAATCATTCCCAAGCTTAATAAAATTCATACTCATTTCAACTGTTCCAATTTCATGTGTTTCAATGCCATCATCCTTATTCGATTTCAGATCAAGTTCACCATCCTCCTTACACGATCCACCCGCGTTATCATCCTCATCGTGAATTATTTCGAAATTGTCCTCCTGCATAAAATGCTTTTCATCATCATCGTCCTCGACATCCCCATCATCTTCATGACTTTGATGAATAAGTGCATCCTCTTCGTCCGTCTGTATTTGGACATCAGTACTTGTATTCGGATTATTAATAATTGATTTAGCTGTTGTCGTTTCCATACTTATATATTCGGGAATTTCCATTTTCATTTCCTGTTGCATGTAATCCATTTCATCACTTTCGAGATGTTCAGCCAAATCTGTATCCTGTTGCTGTTGTTGTGAAATGATTTTTTGTTTTTTTGTTACCGGCTGTTGTATTTCTATGTATTCGGGTGTTTGATTTGAACCTGTTGCCGACGTGGTCGTAAAACTTAGCCGTTGTGTTCCTATTGTTGTCATGGGAATCTGTGCTGTGGCGGATGCTGTCGTCGTGGCTGTGAATGTTGGTACAATTTTGGCTAATTTTGGAATTTGTATTGTCTCGCACACCGTAGGTGTCACATATTCTTTATTATCTGTTAATCCCTGTACTGATAATAGTTCAGCTGTATGTAAAAATGATGGAAGAGATTCTTGTACAACATTCACCTCACCCTGATACATGAACTCAATGATTGCTTGAAGATCTTCATATTTAACATTCTTAAATATGATCACTGGATGCTGGCATGGATTTTCTTTAAATATATCACGAAAATATGAGCTGCATGCCGATAATAAAACTTTGTGTGCACGGATTTTGCGCCCTTCACAACTCAACGTCACATCGACTAAATCCTCTTGGGAACGTAGTGAGTCGAATGCAAGCGTTATATGTCGCAAGTAATTATTCCATCGCAATGAAAATTGATGCGGAACCGTCATTATTTACTTTTTCTTATTATTCTATGGGTGGCGTGAAAATCTGGAAAATATAAAACAAATTCACTACGGTATATTGTCGTCTTCCTTTCCCCCACTCTATTGTGGTTCACCCTTCACTGCACACAAACATTTACCATTCAATGGAGATTTATACACAAGAAGCGCTTTATTTCAAGCAATTAGTTGCACAGCTAATAATCTAATTTATACATTCCTATTTAAAAAACTTAATTCACGATAATACACAATTTTACTGAAGTATTCCAAATAGCTGAATTATTTATAATTAAATTACTTTTGAAAACCACCAAAAAAACTCTCAACAAAACATCAAAAAATTCCAAGATGACGGACTGTAATTTATAACAAGATGGTGAAAATTATTGTAGGTAATGAGAGCATTAAACAAGGCGCCTCTAGCAGCATTTTATATAAACCTTGTAAACATATATATCGTCGGTGATGATGCAAAAGAGTGTATGTCAAAATCGTTTTATTGGTAAGATTAATAGTTTGCTGGTTTTTAAATTAAATTGGAGATAACAAAACGTTCAAAGGTGAAGAACTAATCAATTTTCTTTGTTTATTTTAGAGTACCTACTCGCTCCTGTTTAGCAAATGTGTAGATACACGCTTTTGCATCGTCACCGACGATATGTATCAGCTAAGGAATTTTTAACCCTGCATTACTAACCTGAGGGTGTAATCCACCCAATCAGATTTAACGTTGGAAAAATTATTCGATTATGATTTTTTGCCTGCTACAAACTTATTTGTATTTTATCTTTAGGTATTTCCCCGCAATTTAAAATATATTTCAGTATTGTTTTGTCGTTCAAAGTGTTCACATCGTAGAATATAAAAAGTGACTGGGTTGTTTACACCCAGGTTAGTAGTTACGTTATATAAATTTGGGTGTCTTACACCCAGGTTAGTAATACTGTTTGTGTTGTTTTTGAGGTGTTTATTTAGATTTTAGATCAAAATTATTGAACAGGTATGTAATAGTTTATGACCTCAGAGGTACGGATTTTTGTGGAATCATATAGGCGTATTTTGTTTATATAGGATGTGCGATTATGAAAGAGAGCAGGAAAGGCTACGAGCGATTCTAGCGGAACTAGACAGCGAAGAGGAGTTATAACGTGTTGGTAGGAACATTACAATGGATAACTGTTTCACTACACATTCATTGGCTGAAAACTTGTTGCAGAAAAAAACACCTTTGGTTTGCACCATAAGAAAAAATAAAAGAGTACTGCCACCAGAATTCACTATCGGTAAATATCGTGAAATATAATCAACGATTTTTGTATATACATAGAAGGAATGCTAACTATCCTACGTTCCAAAAAAGAACAAGTGTGTATTACTACTTTCACCATTTCTTTGGATGGCAATATAATTAGTAATCCAAAAAATTTACCCGAAATTATAGTTTTATAATAAAACAGAAGGTAGTGTTGACACCACCAACCAGCTATATGCAACATATAATGAGACTATAGAATGCTCGCAGATGGCCTTTGGTATTATTTTTTAGTATACTCAATTTAGCAGGCATTAATGCCCGAATAATATTGCTTTACACCGAAAATCCACCAATCCATTATAAAAAAAGATCATTATTTATAAAGGACCTTGCTTTGAGCCCTATAAAAGCTCAGATCGATCGGCGAATCATGTGTAAGAATGCTAATGTAAAAGGTAGCTGTATTAAATTTGCAAGTAAAACTCCTGCAAACGATCTGCACCAAAAACCAGGACCATCGCGAACAAACACAATCACACAACCATTGCCAAAGAAGAGGAAGGCAGATAAGCAATATTGATGCCAGGTGTGTAGCTATAAAAGTGACCAGAAAACTAAAACAACATGTTTCAAGTGTGATAGACACATTTGTGGTACCCATGCAATATCACTTTGTTCCGATTGCTATGAAAAGGAGGTTCAAACGTCTATAGAAATCTCTACATCATGCAATGAATTATAATTTTGATGACAAAAAACAAGGTAAATTTCTCGATTTCTGTGGTATTTTACTCAAAATGTATGCTCTACCAGTAAAAAATTATATTCTAATAAATTTTTGTTTAACATTTCAGCTTTCTAAAGACATATAATATGTAACATGTAATAACTGAAACGAACTAGTGTGATAGGTTTTACAAAACCATTATTATTTTTCTTTAATTTTGTTGCTGATATGAAGGGCAATGTTTATCTTTGAAAAAAGTTATTGAACGAATAAATTTTTATTTTTTTTATTTTTGATGTTATTGTATTATTATTGAATTTACTTAAAATCAACAAATTTTACGATTTGGATGGTAAGATTTTTTGCATGAGCCATTTTAGTGTTATGGGTGGATTACACCCATGGTTAGTAGTTCTGTACTGATAATAAAGGTTAGTAATGGAGGGTTAAATTTTAATTTACCTATGTATGTATTAAAATTGAAAATAAATTAATTCCAATACGTAATTTAAATTAAGATTTTTCTATATTTTATTGATTTGTTCCAATTTTATTATTTAAGATGCTCGAAAAATGAAGAAATACCTGCATATTCTGTTTGACCAACGGATGCTGAGGCTGACTGCACCACTGTACCTACTTTTTTAATTTCTCAAAAAGGAATTTAAAATGATTAATTACCTAAATTATTTAATTATTAGGATAAATTTAGGCAAAAATAAATAATAAATGAAAGCTAACAAAATATGTTCTGATATAAATTCATTTTTTTTTGTTTTTATTTATTTTATTATTAAAACACATATTTCTTTATGTATTAATTAAATACAATATGATTAAAGTGAAACATATATTTTATATTAATGTATATATATATATATATATATATATATATATATATATATATATATATATATATATATATATATATAAATATTTTATATATTTATATGTATATATATATATATATATATAAAAACAAAAAATAATTACACATTACAATGGCT
The DNA here is from genome assembly GCA_963556165.1 of Tipula helvola. NCBI lineage: Eukaryota > Metazoa > Arthropoda > Insecta > Diptera > Tipulidae > Tipula > Tipula helvola. The sequence continues at coordinate 346,862,220 of OY744483.1, read as the reverse complement.
TTAATTACTAAACTGTGTCTCGTGTGCAGTCAATTTATAAATATCTTTCATTATTTTTTGTTCAACAATTTTTTTCTTTTCTTTTTTAATTAAGAACTCAATAAATCATAATTCATAATAATAAAAAATATATATATGTATGTATTTTTAAAATGTAATTTCAATTTTATTTATTTTTTATATAATTAAATTTTTTCACTTGCTTTTATTGTTTATTTTTATTTATTTAGTAATGGATTGGCGATTTTATTTAAATTTCTCATTTATGTATTTATTTTTATTATTTTAATTTTTTATAATAATTTAATTTGTATAATAATTAATTAAATGTTTGTTACTAAATTAATTTTTTGTTTGTTTTTTTTTTTTTTTAGTATTTTCCCGGATGTGAAATATAATATTGATAGAATAGGTAGAAATTAAGGGAGGGGGAGGATTTATACGCGATTAGAGTTTATAAAATTTCGTCTAGTGATAGGGGCAAGGCTGCATTACATTGATCTCCTATATCAATTTGCATATTATTAGACGAATTCTCATCTGAATCTCCGTCTGTTGAAAATTTTGTTGTCGTTGGTGTTGTAGCGATATTGGTTTCATTGATTGTTTCAGAATTTGATTGAGGTGGCATTTGCTGTGGATTTGTTATGCTTAACGAACTTGATGTACTCGCACTAAATGGAGTGTCTAAATCTTCCAGTCCTGGTGGTACCGGTAATTTTGCTAATTCTTCCCGAAGTTGTTTGTATTGGCGGCGCAACACCATTGAATTATAGGATATAGTTCGACCACTTCGTTCACTATATTGTGGTTTACTCAGTTCCATTATCCAATTTTCGATTTGATTACAAACTTCGTGTCGCTTTACCCAAAAATGTGTATGAATCACCTACAAAAAAAAAAAAAAAAAAAAAACAATTATTATCTAATATTTTACAATAATTAATTTTAAAAAATATTTACCTCTTTGAAACATGGATTAGGGTTTTTAATCTGCTCCAACATTGCCCAACGTACACAAGCCTGATAAATATTACTGTTGTATTCCCTCGAACTATGCGTTCCACTTGGTGTTCCTCGACTTCGCTCAAATCCAGGCTCATTAAAATATGGTTCCGGTACCAAGATTAAACTCTGTATCGAAACTAAAACTTGCAAAAAACTTGATGTCTGGGCATTCCATTTCTCTTCGGGCCGACCATGCCATGTATTCAAAACGGATAAACATACTTTACCATCGTTATATAAATTTGGATTAAATCTAACTGTATGCCGACCGGTTGTCTCTAAATTAATCATCATCGGTGAATTTGGATAGTCGGCTGGGAAATATACATCAAATTCAAAGCAACCATTTGCATAGGGAGTGTCTGATGGCCCTGTTATTAAAACTTTCATAATATCTAATCTATCATTATCACAGCGTACAAAAACTGAACTACTATAGGATAACGGTAAACTAGTCGATAGCGTAACAGTTTCTTGAGCTAAACGTTTAACACGTGCCGGATGACCACGATCCCCAGCCATTCGAACATTATTTTCAAAATGATGTGACACCACAAATCGATAGCCATTTTCTACCTCCGTAATCATTTCAAATGTCTCGAATTGCAAACGTTTCATAACTTCTAAGTAGCGTTGTTCAATCGAACTCGTCAATGGCTGCTCAATTTGCATTTTGTCTTCATCGTCTGATTGCACATTTGGATCGACGTAGGTCGCAGTTTGTACGATTGAGGCAGTCTCTTGAATATCTGGAATTAGGAGTGCTAAACCTTCGTCATCCCCATCATCCAAACTTATTGTAACCTTTTGGGTTTGACCCTTTATGTTCGATTTTTTGTTCACCTTTAATCGACTGGCATACGTATCAACGCAAGTCTTCATATTTTGAAGCAAAGCCGCTATACAACTGTTGGTGTCGTCTTTTCGTTCGCTACTCAATAAAGCGGCAAGCTGACCTGATAATGCGATGGCGCGGAGTAATTTTAAAATGGCACGATACAAGGGAATGTGTCTTGTTATATCGAGAACCGAATCGTTTCGCAGATACGAACTGAGCGCCGATATAAGACATGACTGTTGTAGTAAATCTAAGAAGATAGGCGGTAACTCAAGTGACTCATCATTAATTTCCCGATAAATTATTTCTTCGGTATTCATATTGGATGGAATTTTATCACCCGGATTTATATAGCTTGATAGTACTTCAAGCAATACTGTAACATGCTCCTCTTCGCTTTTTTGTCGTAATAATGCCTGTTCAACATTCCATGATTGTTGGGTGGATCCAGTACCAAATCCGGTGCCTTTAGCCCAATAAACATGACTTTTGTCATCTGATATTATTTGCTCCCCGGTGCTAGTAGTTGTAGTTTTTATGGATGCCGGGAGCTCAGGTTGTAATCCACTCAATTGGGAATTTTGAGAATGATGTGTGAACACACTCAAACAATTTAGAACCAAGTGTACTGCGCCAACTTCAATCACCATCCGCCTTAAAAGCACACCATCATCTGTCGTGAGTGGTGAACAATCCAATAATTGTCGGAACACTTCGAATGGCAGCGTTGGGAGTGATGAAGCTAGCGACAAACTATAAATTTCATTGCCTTCCCCATCGCCAGTAACACCAAGCACTAATCTTAACAAGCATTGTGCCTTAATTTTATCACGTAGCAGGACATCTGAATAGGCAGGCAGTCTCAAGAATAATCCAAATGCCGCTAATGAATGTGGCGGCACCGACGAAATATTTGATATTTTACCAGATGTTTCAGTCAAGGTATCATCAACATCCTCATATATATCGTCATTAGGTTCGACTTTTACCCATTCTCCTACCGTTGGACTTTTTTCCTTTTCGGAATTTGCATTATTTATCTTAGCACTCTCGGTATATACGATCGGTAGATAATGGGCCAACAGAGATAATCCACCACGACTAGAAAATATTTGTAGTGGCGATGATAATGGTTCAAAATCAGACGCCTGGAACGTCATTTCATCACTTATATCGTCCGTAGATTTACGGCCCGGCATTATATTCAGCGTTATGCATGGAGTCGATAGAGAAATACCGGATGATTGATGAATGGCAAGAATTTGGGCAATTGTTGTATCACTCGTTAGGATTGCACCAGGACAAGCGGGCACGGTTAGTTGAAAACAGTCCGAAATTTGCGACATTGTATGCGTCTCGTCGAGTTTCATTCGGAATTTCGAGATTATATCTTTAGCCTTAACCGCAGCTTGATTTTTAACCTCTTTGAAGCGCTTATCTTTAGCCGTAACACCAGCAGCGACACTCAAGAACTCCATTCCAAAACCCATTCCAGCTCCCATATCAAGAAGTTCTGATCGGGTATCACGATTAGTTTGTCCGTTTGATAATAAGTCACGTGCTATATTATCTGTTTGAGCGGCAGGCGGCAAAATGTTCATATAAGCTGGAAATAACATCTATTAGAATATCTAAACTTACAACGATCAAAATAAAACTTACAAGACACACAATTCTCAAGAATATCTTGACATTTTGTATGGGTTCTCAAATAAAAGAGAAGGTGGTGTGCATTTGGCCGTTTTGACGGATGGCTACTAATGTAACCTACCGTTTGATCTTTCCTCTGCAGCAGAAAATCACTTCGGACAGAAATTAAAATTTTTTCGCTTTCCAGCAATAATTGTAGCACTAGCCGGCGCGTAAATCCTGATATGGTTGTCTTCATTAGAGACGTGACTGGTTTTCGAATAACCGATATCAAATTTATAGTCAATACTTCTTGATTCTTTGGATGGCAGGATGACACCTTTGATAGGAATTTTATCATTGATTCCTCCAATTGAGCAAATTCTGTAATGATTTACATAATTATACAAATTATTTATAAAATAGTTATTAATACTCACTTAGGTAATTATTATTCTCGCTAAATGGATTATTACTGCACAATATATCCAGCAGTGGCTTCCAGAAAACAGATCCTTCATAAGATCCCAACCAATCACGCATATGTCCTTCGGAACAAATTTCCGAAAAGAATTCTAAAATTTCCGCAATCATCTTAACATTGACTAGGGGACAATATACATTTTTGTGCTCTTCGGATGCTTTATCCGAATCAGTTAGGCATGTACCCTGGATATCCGAATTTACCGAATTACCTTCAGCCTTTGTATTCGCCTCATTCTGTTCACGCGAAATTCGATAGCAAAAATCTAATGTGGCCGAGATTAAGAGTCGCGGTAACCCAGAATCGAGTAATTGTTGCACGGCTAGAGGAGATTGGCACGCCATCGCTATAGTACGCAGCTCTGAAGAATGAAGCGTTAATTTAGATAAGTCTTGTATCACCAAATGGCTATACCATTCTGCGGTATCGGATTCCTCTTGCTTAACATCATCCGTCATGCTATCCGGATCTTTACGATCGTCGGATATACATGCACCAACATCTGTCGATAAATTAGGAACTAGCACTCCAATTTTCTGCAATAAAAATGGGAACATTTCTGGCCGAATACAACAAATCGAGCATAGCATTGCATCCATTGCAACCTTTAATGGTTCATCATTTTCAAGTACCAAGGTCCATTGATATACCGCATCGAATAGGTCTTTTGTTATCATATTGGATAAATCCGGTACCAAATTTGTCGAGTATGCCGTCCATAGTATCGAGGCAAGGCACTTAACAAAACCATTATACGGATTTGTTGTGTAATGTAAATTCTCGAGTCGCTTGTTATATAAATTTTTAACCCATTCGATCATGGCCTGAATACGATCCCGCGTGTAATTATCATTGGTGACACACAAATCATACAGCAAATCGGATACTGGTTCATTGCAGAGTTTAAAAGTTTGTGGAATGCTATTTTTTAGTAGATTCTCGATTAATTCCAAACCAAGCTCGCGACTATGGAGCCCCAATTTTAACAGGACCGTCTCTAAATTGTCAAGCGTTATATTAGGATATGAATGTGTAACGTTTAATAAAGAGCAGCACGCTTCTAAAAATCCTGGCACATCTGCCGCTGATTGTATCACTTTATTGGAAAGCTCATCCTTCTTCGATTTATAGGTAGCAACACTAAAACATTGTGCCAAAATACGCAACCATCCCAAACTCGACTTTGCTATGGATTCATCTTCATTCAAAAATTCACCAACCGTGGTACTTTTAGATGGAATTGTGTTATAATTATTGTCTCCGAATGTGGTTGTGCCTAGGATCGAGATTTGAGTTAATCCAATGTTTGAACTGTCTCGTGGCCGATATAATCGAATAACTATACTGGTTGCAATTTCGGGTTGTGCGAATTTTAATTTGATACATGTCATCCCAACAGTCGATAATGGTTGGCAAATTGGTACTGGGCCCAAATTTATATCTTTGGTGATTTCTATGGCTACCGCAGATGGACATGTTGCTAGTGTCGATAAATGAGGTTGTAGATGTATTTCACGTAACAAAACCGCTGATGGTAGGGTTATTGTGAGATCCACATGTGATTCATTCGGATAGAATAAATATGACCAAGCTGGGCTTCGGGCACGTCGATGAGATGCAATAGGTGCTTGTATTAAAACATCTGCTGGCTGGGCAGTCGGATTTGCTGATGTGATTGTGCAGAATGGAGCAAAATTGATTAAATCTTCCCCGCTCATCGATGAATTTGACGTTTTCTTCGTTGTTGTGTTATTTGATGCGGACAATGTATTTGAACTACTACTACCACTACTGCTTGCACCCTGAGATTTTGGTGATTTAGTCATGTGCTGCATTATCATGCTAACCAAATTCGGTTGCATATTGATGATGGTACGATTACTACGTACTAAACTGGTACAAAGTACCCCAATTCCACCCATATCGGTAAATATCGATACAGTTGACGGGGTTTCTAATACTTTAAGAATGTAACGTAAAAATGGTTCGGATAATTGTAATTTTGGCAAAGCGAGTCCCACACTTGAAGCATTAGCAAGGAAAAAATATAGCGGCTTAACAATCAATATGGGTCGCGTGGCTTTTTTACTTAGCAGCAACAAAAGTTGGAATACAGCATCGGCTACAGTCTGAGGTTCACTTATACTGTTATATGTCTCAACATTGTTGATTGAATACATCGATGACGCAACCATCATAACAAATGATGAACTGGAGCAATGCGATAACGAACCTAAAAGTCGGGTCATGGTTGGCGAATGAAGTAATACTGTATCGGCGACACATGGGATTTTTACGCGATTTTCGGTATTATTCTGTTGTTCGGCTTTAATTTCGTCTGTTTGGCTTTCCGGCGATAGTGTCTCGACCGTTGGAATGTCATTTGTAGACATTGGCTCATCATTACGCCGAGGAAGAGCCGTTTGGACGAGCACCGATGACAATTTTAATAGTCCAACCAGGAGGGTGTTATCCGAAACCGTTTTTGATTGTCTTGAATTTTCTGAACCTAACACCGTGGCAAAAAGACTTCCGAACACATTATTTGAATTGTTCGTCTCAGACGAGGTTTGGCAATAAACTTTTTCTATATTCGATATATTGTTGTAAATCAGATAAGCTGCAATAAAGAATAATAAGTGTATTAGAATTTGTCTAAACGTTCGACTATCCAAATACTTACAAACACTTTCAATAATACTCATCGCTAGTCCTAAATCAGTCTTTTCATATTGAAACGTTATTAGCTCCTTAATTAATTGACTTTGTGCATCAATTGGCCCCTGCTGATTCGATATCGAACCACCTGGTTGCACCAAATGTAAAACAACTCGTAGCAAAATTTCGTTCAGCTTCTTCTTTACGTAACACATATCGGTCACATCGGATTTTATTTCCAACCAAATAAATAATTCGTGTATCAATTTACAAATCGTTGGCCCGGCATATCGATTCACATCAGTGTTGGCTGCGATCATATCGGTACCGGAAAAGAATCGGAGTAGCATTTTTTCAAAATTAGGATTGTTGACCATAAATACACCCATGCGCCCCATTCGGCGACTGTAATTTTCGTTGTAATCATCAATTGAATCTAGAACATAAAAAAATAAAATTATAATTCTCAAGCTCTATACCCGTAATTCCGTAGCAACTTACCACCCGAATATAAGCTAAAATGAGGATTACAAGCAAGTGTTAAACATTGAAAACTTAGGCACCAGGCACGTAATTTAATCCCAGGATGCCATGAAAGTGCAGACAATAAACCATGTACCGCATGAGACCCGAACGGAATTTTAGGCGTTTCACCTGGATTAAAACCAGACAACGATGATGATTTTTCCGACAATTCCCCATTTAAGGTCAACCATAATTGTAGAACTTGTTCCAAATTTAGCCACGAGTCTTGCAAATGAAGCTCCGAAAAAATATTGTCAAACACAAACATTAACATTAAATTTGTGCTCATTCCTTGATTGTACTCTGGATTCGACCAAGCCTGAATCACATTTTCGGGCCATGGAGCTAATTCCACTGATGAATTCATAGTTTGATGTAACGGAATTTGTGGTAGACTGGCAAATAAATTAAGAGACGACAGCATAGTTAAACGCCTTAGTGTCACCTCTATATTTGACTCTAATCCATACTCTAATCGACTGTCTTTAGCACTCGACACACTGCGATATGATAGAGTTAATCCATTTCGATTTGTTAAATTATTTGCTTTTTTGATTAAATTTTTCCCTCGCTCCAGAATGTCATCTAATATGTCTTCCATTTCTGTATCATCACATTCCATTAGTGATGGTAATTGATTATATTTGACGGCTGTGGAAAAAAATCAAATTAGCGCTATTATATGGTCAGAAATTCATAATAACTTACCATCTGCGTAACTTAAATCTTTAGTTACGTGTGAATTACCGTTCGATCCAATGCTATCAAGTAAAAGTTGTTGAACACTGAACACATTGGGGGCACCGGTTGGGCTAAAATCTTCCTGTTCATTCGTAGGAATGATATCCATTAAATTAGAATTCGGTTCGGTAGGATAGTTTGAGTTGCTCGATTGCTTATAATTTTTATCTGCCTCTAATATGTCTTGCAATAAGCAAGTGATTGCGTGCACAGCCCACGGATGCTGTTGATCTTTCCATACGGCAATTCTGATTAATTGTTGTAGTTGTGATGTCGTCATAATTTTAGATAATTGAATCGATGGTTGACACGCCGATACCAAACGAGCTATTACTTTGCATGTTAACAGGAATAAATCCATGTTGCAAGTGAAATCCATTCCGAGTAATAGACCGACTAGTCCGCGAACAACAACAAGTGCATTTAATCCGTTCAACGAGCGTAAACCCTTATCAAATGGATTTTCATTATCATTTGTCATATCCGGAGGCGCCGACTGTGTAGATTTTCCACCACCTGCTCCGCCAGTTGCCGACGATGACGTTGATGTTGAACCAGCTGCGGTCGCCGAATTTCCTGCCGCGGCTGCTGCTGCTGCCGCCGAACCTGCCTGTGACGATGGAATATTTGATGAAAATGCTGATTTTTTTTGCTGTTTTGATGTAGGATACGAATTTAATAGATCGTATGTGGAGGGTAAATGGGCCAATTTTTTCTGTAATTCATTTTGATGTTGAGCATGCTTTAAAACCATCTCAATTTGTGATGTAAAATGTGCAACATGTTGAGGTCAACAATAAAATAGACAAAAAGGGGGAAAAGAGAAAAATTCTATAAGTAATTTTTTAACACCACAAATTTGAGATCTAATCAAATTCACTAATTTCTGACCTAAATTCTTATTTCTAGTCTATATAATACAAAAACTTACTTCCGCGTGCATCAAATATAATTTCTCAGTCAAATTATTATTATTATTGTTGTTGTTATACTGCTTGGTTTGGAATAGCCGTTTCTTAAATGAACGAGCAAAACTTCTTCCATTATTGCTGTTAAGCTGTGTTTTAGCCTTTGACATATCGGCCTCGCCTGACATAAAATCCCATCGAGAAAAATTTTGTGTTTTCTTTCCAATTCCATCGTCGATACAAACTGATAAAAAAAGTAACAACCAACTGATAAGCTGCAAATCAGTACCCGACGACACATTAGATGTATTTGAATCATTCTCTGATCGATATCGTGGCGATAGTGGTGCTAACAATTTAGCTAGAGTTTTCAAAATCGCATCGATCACAATATTACGACATGTACCCATTGCTATACTCTTTCGACCTAGATATGTAAGCAAGAAAAATACTCGATCTTGGGGAAATATTTTACTATTCTGTGATGAATAGTATGTCGTGAAAATGTTAGTAAGGAAATCACCCCACCACGGTTGGAAGCAACACATTCGAACTAGTAGTGAACTCGTAGCTAATTGTATATGAGCATCTCCAAACACCACTAGCGTATTAAACAGGGTGTTACACGTTTCCGGATCAAAGAATGAATGAAGGGATACAACATTCTGAAAAATAAATAAATTGATATTGAATAAAAAATTCGGAATGCCGAAATTAATTTCAACTCACCTTAATCCCGTAATCAATAATAAAATGTAAAAGTGCTTCAATAAGACACTCACTTAACACTTTAAGCTTATCTAACGCTAGCGATGATAGTAATTCACCGGGCTCCTCTGGTTTTCTGTCTTTTTCCCTGTAAGTTTTATTTATACTGCCCTCTAGTCGCTCAATCACATTACGAATAATATTCAATTGTAGCTGGAATGTTGTACATTCATCGTACGTATTCATCAATTTGGTGTAGTCTAAATTATTATCGTCGGTTTCTTTGTTACGATTTAGATATGCTTGCATATGTGAAATATTCGACATTTCACTTTTTAACATTGGTTCCAGCATTTCACTTAGCTTACTGCTACTTAAACTGTAACGGCAATTCACATCCTCGAATAGTGAATGTAATACTTTTAGTTGAACAGGAATATTTGATGGTTTGGCTTTAACGTATTTGGATACTGGAAAAATAAAAATGTAAGAAATTAAAAAATTATCTGTGTGATTAAGTGACACTTACTTGGATCGGCATAGCTGTCTTCTTCCAAAATTAATGGATGTCCGAAAAATGATCCGATAGGGATTTTACATCGAGTCGCGGACATTCCATAACGCCCGGTCACTGTAATTTTCATGTAACGACAAATCGGTGGTGGTTGTAGATCGCTTAGGACCAGTGTTTTGATACCTATATCTGGTGCTACAACCAATCTTATAATATCCTCTTCTTCTTCAAAACTCCATATATCAATGAACAAAGTCATTAGATCTTCACAAGCCGGAATTATCTAGATGAAAGCACACGATAAAATTAATTTTGATTGAACAAGGTGTATTGTTTCGTGCGCACTACTTACCAAGTCCGTTAATAAAATTTGGTGACCAAAATCTAAAGTGACATAACGTCTTGCACCGGAATGCATCCTTTCGATAACAATCATCTGTTTTTGTGGTAAACTCAATAATTTATGCCATGGTAATACAAAATTATCATCTTCAATTTCATTTTTATTGGTTTTCGCATCATAACTTTTATTCGATCCAGATTTTGATGTGCTCGATGTTGTCCCTCCGCCCCCACCGTTTGCACTATCATCCGTGGAAGTTTCATTTTCTAAAATGGTTTCAAATTGAGATAACGAATATTTTATACCATTATTGTCGTCTGACGTGTATATCACATCATTATCGACTCCACCATGAGGAGAACCTATAACTATTCCACATATTTTATGATAAAAATTAGATTAAACAAGGAAAATGTCGATTCGATACTTACCAATATAATTTGAAAGGCCCTCAGTTTTTGATACATCTTTAATCCCTTTAAGTTTATGCTTCTTAATGGCCGAATAGAATATTTTATCAACCAGGATATTTTTAACATTATTCATCATGTCATCCTGTACGTTAGTCTTCTCATCTAATTTTTTATTAACCGTTTGCGTAAGGGTATTTGAAACGGCCGAACTACTATTCGTCGTCATATTAGTTCCTGATTCAATATTTTCGAACGGGGCTTCGAAAATAATATCTTCGATAATATTCCCCGAGGAACTTGCTGATTGGGCGTCCATATTTTCGATGCGAGTCGCTTCTGATGCGCTTAAACAAGTAAAATGTAGCGGTTCCACTTCCAAAAGTCCTTTCATGTGATTACCAATACCACGTTGCCGAAATTGAAATGGAAGGATTCGTAATTCGGTGCCCTCGGACACACAGAAATGTTTCAAATCGATTGTTTGATTTTGTGGAAGAGATGTTGAATTCGACTTTACCGATGCAATGGTGATCGGGAGTGAATTTAATTTCGAAGGCAATGGTAGCTCCACATCAAATAATTCCGATTCGAATGGTGTCCCATATAGTCCGAAACCAGTTTTTAGTAAAGAACTGTATGGATTAAATCGGTTTTCCATTTCGCTGACAATTCGCATGAGCAAATTAAAACATGTTTCGCCAATAGTACTTTGAGAGTCGAGCGTTGATACGCCTGAGATCAAAAGCATGAACCAACGTACCGCTCCCGAATGTTTTGACATAAGTATACTTGGTAACGATTTTTGTATCGCAAGTTCCAAATTTTTCTCGAAGTTGATTAATTTTTTCTTATCACTTGGTAAATTTTGTGCTCCCTCCGATGTCGTCATAATAAGCTTAACGCATTTATGTGCCGTAGTACGATTTCCGAACACGATACAACTCAATATTAAATTGGTTAAATTCTCTTCAATCGCTTTGATACAATCCACCTGCTGGGCATTGTAATTTAATGCATTTTTTAATTTTCTTGACGATTCCAATTTCGGGTAACGAAACCGAGCTAATCGAACAGAAACGATCCAAAATAGTATGTCGAGTGTTAAATTTTGCTTCATGCTATTACTTGTGGTGCTCGCAATTTTTAGCAAATTTATTAGTAATAGATTAGATTCCAGCATCACACATCGTTGTAGACGTTCATTCGAAAACATGTAGGATAGATTTTTGGTACCTCGTAAAGTGATGGAAATCTCGTGTAACCAATCACAACCTGGAATAAAAAAAAATGTTGAATGTGCATTTTAAATATCGCAAATTTGACGGGACACAATTTATCTTTGTGTATGCATACATGAAAAATTAATTTGATTAAAGTCGAATAAGCATATTATTAGAAATTCGCGCGAGTGTCGCGAAATTTATCGCGCAATTTAACAATATATAAAACAAACAAATATTCGACATTTCTAATCAAAAAAACGTTTACGATTTAGTTCATTTACCTACGTAAAACTCATTTTTTGGTTTATTTACAGTCGAATCTAGAAAAAATACGACACTTTCATTTCCAATATTTGATTGTGCTGACGACGACGACGACGAATTAGCAAATGAGAACAGATTGCGCGATAAACCTTTTTTTCTAAGCGGAACTATAAATAATAGTAATATATAGTTTATTTATAATCACGTGTTTACAATTTTTTTCATGCACGAATCGAAAATACCAAGTTGGTAATTTATTAGACTTACCTCTAGTTTTTGTTGATCCATCCTTGGCTGGATCGGCCATCGTCTTTATATGAAGTAAGAAATTGCGTCCTTTCGCTTTGAAAAGTTTTGGGCTAGTCAGTACGACAAGCCCGCCTTGATCGCATAGATCCATACTCGATGATAATTCAAATGGACCCGCTATTATTTCAGCATTATGTGCCTGCAGATATTCTTCATTCAATACAGGATTTTCGATTAGACCTTTCATCTCGGTAGCCCCAATATTAAAATCGACATTTTCGTCGACCGATATTGATGATGCTTGGGCGTTTTTATTTATATTTGGTGGTTTCATTCGATATCCGAGTCCATTAGAATTTTGTTTTAAAAGGGTTACCTGAATTGTTGGTGGATTTGGACATTGCTGATATAGAGAAAACTTAAAATCAACATGACCTAAATTGGATGGTTTGGGCAGTGTTATTTCTATCACGTGCTCATCCCAGCTTGTTCTATAAATACAAAAAAAAAAGAAGACGATTGATACAAAGAAATTAAAATTAATTTTGTTTTACTTACGCATCATTGTGTAGCCTCCAGGTTTTAGTTAAATGGGTATCATCCCCAGGCCTCAAATGTTGTGGATGTCGCCTTTGTTTTTGGGCCTGCACCAATTCGCTCCAGCAACCGGGTACCTCGGCCGAATACGGTGTCAACATTTCATCAAACAACGTTAATGAGTACAACACTTTTAAATCAGTAATCGTTAAATCACTCTTCAGTGCAATAATCTGTGGACCATTTTGATTTATATTGGAATTTTGATCGCCACTACTTTTAGATTTTGCCGAGCTCGAAGTCGATGGTAAATTAATATTTTTTGAATCACAGTCTACTCCACCACCACCACCATCGATATTATCCGATTGCTCCATTCCAATCATTGATAAATTTTCCTCCTCTCGATCATCACCCGAATCCGCATCCAAATCATAAAACGAATAAAAATGTAATGATCCGTTTTCCGTGCAGCCACATAAGCGTTCCAAACTTTTACAATATGTTGCCGATATAAATTTTTCGCCATCAATGCGCGCAGTCGAAATAATTGTTAATGTGGTGAGGGTCATCATTTTTAATGAGCCATCGACGCACGTAATCACAAAAACACCATTTTGAGTATCTTGGCCGGCCAATTTTCGACCATTATTATCATAAGTAGGTAACATACATATTTCGACTGGTGTATCACTCAGACTGAGTGCACGAGCACAAATTGGTGTCGGATTTAATAGACCATTCTCTTGAATAGCATACAAAATTAGATTAACATTTTCTGGATCTTCAACAGTCTGATCGATATCCATTGAATTAGTTTCGGCTGATTTAGTTTTCTTAAGTACAGCCAAAATAAATTTTTTATCCGCCGATGGAATTATATCCGATATTTCATAGGAACTTGATGTAACTATATGGATATACTGGATTGGATGGCACGATAAATTATTCGCATTACCGTTAGCACTATTATTTGCGTTATTCTGTTGTACTAGCTGTTTCGTACTCGCATTGTTGTGATTATTAGAACCCGCATCAATCTCATCTAGCTTATAATTAAGCATCATTTTTGATGTAGCATTAATTGCATTAGTTTTCTTTATCTGGTATTCATCTTTAACAACCGTTATTTGTTTATTTAGAATTTCATCGCATAACTCTGATTTTATAAGCTCCGCATCATCTTCCGATTTGATTAATTCATCAAAATCTGAAAATGGAATATTATTCGACATGGAGTTCTCGAACATGGGCAAATCGATAAATGTATCAAAATCACAAAGATTTCCATTTATATAATTGTCGCTGAATCGTTGCGAACTCGCCAAACTTTTTAGCGGTGAAAAAGATGATTTTTTATTATTTTCACTATCGCTCGACTGGTCAGAAGATGAATCGGTTAGATTTTTTAGTAAATTTTTATTAATTGTTGATGAAACTTCTGAATTTTTATCTGTTAACTCGTACACAATTAAAAGAAGCTCACGTTCCGTTTTCTCCGGTAACATAGTCACACCATGCTGAATACTAAATGCTTCATTTTGATTATTCATCTCGTTCACCAGAACATTAGATGTATCACTACTAAAATTACTATTATTCACAGACTTATTTTGAACGGTGACACCGCACACAATTTTTGTCCCAATCATTTTCGATTTAAATGGGGATTTATTAATTTTTTGTATTTGTCCATCTTTGGCCGAGGAAGCGCCAGCTGAATTACGATACGTACATAGAGCAGTTAATTTTGTATCATGATTTAACCAGGACACATCATCAGTTAATAAAATTTGAAATGTAAAAATTGATTTTAGTAATCGTTCTACATTCCACACAGTTATTTCACCACCCGATTTTCCCGTAACAATTATATTCCCTTGATGCCCATTTGAAATCACATCAAATCCGTCTGTCTTGATTGCGGGACAAGTAGCATACGTTATTGCAAGGGGAACATTTTGTGTGTATTCGCCTTTAACGAAAGGGCAATTAGGTGAATGGCGTTCATGTTCACTCCACGGTTCATCCGTTTTTTCCCAGCTAACTAAACATACGCTACACGTAAAACACATTGCACGATCATCACCGGTTGCACTGGGTTGATGATAAAATCCGGCTTGTGCCATTTGATCTGGAAGAGCCCATTTATAATCCATGTGAGGCCATTGCTCAAATGTTTGACGACGTACCGCTTCCGAAAACATATGGAAACGTTGTGTATTCCCCGTTGTAATTGTATCTATAATTCTAGCACCCATTTGCAATTCGGTCAAACGTTCGTTTATCGCGGAAGCTATAGCCAATGCTGGTATATGACGATCAAGACGTTTCAATTGTATCACCATACTATTCGCAACCATTTTTAAACTTGAATGCGGTAATTCTATACAAATTGTATTCCATTTTTGTGCCTTAATTCCTTTTTTTGTATTCTTTTGGGCCTCGGTAATTTTAGCGCACAATTCATTTGTCACATCGGCTGTATTCTCGATCCCATGCTCCTCCAAACTGTTTATACTTTGCAAGAATAGTATTGCTTCGGACAGTAAAAGTTCAATTTTTACATTATCCTCGGTTTGTATAATTGGCGTCTGTAGTATTGTGTCCAATAATAAAACACCATTATAATCAGCTCGTAATCCTAAACTTTTACCATTCCAAAATAGTATACGATCTTGTTCGGGTAGATATTTTCCACGTGCCAAGTTTTCCATTCCTATGAGATGGGGGAAGTAATGCAATTTGATTATCTATTAAGTTCTTAATGCGTCTTTTAAAAAATGCATTCATAAATTGATGTATTTTTTTGCCTTGATTCTGTTTTACAAATGTGTTACTAATAAATCGCGTGTCTAACTCTCGCGTAATTGTAATTAACTCTAATTTTTATTTATTTATTTTTTTTTTTGGGGTCATTTAGTGACCATTTAAAATACTAAGCCGATCGATCAAATAAAACAAACGGGTTAGATTATGTTTTTGCATATGCTATCTGATCAGTGGTCGGGAGGCACTCCCAACTCATTTTGCAGTTATGTTTAACCGATATATCCCATGCAGAAACCAATACAGGGACTGACTCAAGGCAGCCGATAGAAAGTTTGTTTTTGATAAAACTTACAACAAATTCTTA
Source organism: Tipula helvola (assembly GCA_963556165.1). Lineage (NCBI taxonomy): Eukaryota > Metazoa > Arthropoda > Insecta > Diptera > Tipulidae > Tipula > Tipula helvola. The sequence continues at coordinate 346,846,042 of OY744483.1, read as the reverse complement.
AAGTAAATACTGAAAAGTACTAGTACATAAGTACGTATTAGATTTACGATTGGATAGAATCGGGAATGGTAATTAAAGTGCACAACTTGTTGTAGTTGTACAAAATTCCATTGGCATTTTAAGACCTTTTACTCTGAAAATAGAAATCGATTCTTGGAAATCGTAAATACAAACAGGAATTATTTGTGCAATACAGCCTATATGACAGATGATCTTATATGATGAAATAAGACGTAATATAGACATAAATGAAGCAGGTCCATCTTTAATTCAAAACAACAAATTTGAAGTAATCGAGAAACACAAAAAAAATCAATTCTAAAACGTCAACCACACACCGCCACATTTTTTTGAACAAATATATAAACAACATTCTAGAATTTAGATTATTACCCAATTCAATGAAATATAAAATGTGGTAAACCACTAAATTTTTACTAGACAGAAAATTATGTTTTATCGTCTTATCTTACCTGGGAATGCACATGATTGCAATATGACACCCGAATTAACGTCCAACACTTTAACATCATTCGTTTTAGAAAATACAAGGATAACATTTAAATTTGGATGATAAATGATTCGTCTTGATTCGGTATCTACATTTAAATAACCATCTTCTTTTAACAACCATTGTTCATCTGCCATTGTTTGGTGTAGCACCGAAACTGCCACTGAATTTTTATTTTATTTATTTTGTTGTTGTTGGTTTACTGTAAATTTTAAATTTTAATTTTTGTTGCTGTCGATATTATTCACAATAATTCCGCCATTGATGTGTGTATTTTAATTATTAATCGAAAAAAACATTCAAAATTAAGTCAATTATTTCTAAAATAAAGAAAATAATAAATTTTAATTTTTTTTTGTTCGTTTTCTTGTACACACATAAATAATTATTGTTCCGTCTTCTATGATTATTAATCAGCTGTGTAGCGCATTTACACTAAAAAAAAAAAGTTGTTGTTGTAATGAAATATTTTCCTTTTCCCCCGATAATTCAATTCACTTATAACGTACACGAAAAAAAAAAAAAAAATTAAATTATATTATATTTGAAAAGAATTCACATCAAGTAATTAATAGTATGTAGCTAGGTAGTTAAGAAATTAATTACGCAATAAAGGAAAAGGAAATTAAACTCGGATAAATTCTAAATTTTTACATCAAATACAAGATAAATTGAACATGAAAAAATTGTATGGTCAAATTTTCTTTCTTTCTACTCTATGTACTACTCAAACAGAACACACACTCTACACTCTCGCTCGATGTTACAACAAAAAAAAAAAAAAAAAAAAAACCACACTTTTTTTTTTGCAGGCAGCAGAGTGGAGGATTACACTATTTTGTTCGTCGTTTCTTGGTGTTTTTTTTAACAATTTTTGAAGTCAGATTTTGATATTAATTTCGCGGAATTTCACATTTTATTTAGAGTTTCTTTATAATGTATAGATTAAAGTTAAATTTTTTGATATTTTTAGTAAGAATAAAATTGAATTTTTGTGGTTTATTCCCGAATTTAAAAAATGACGATATATTGCAAGCACACAAAACTGAAAATATGGCGATTGGGAAAATTTTTTTCTTTTACTATTTTTTTTGACAAGTCGATTGTAGTGTTTAGATTGGACGCAATGTGGTGTTGTACGCGCGTGGAACCTATTTGTACTAAATATAAAACGCACTTTTTGGTTCGTTCGATAAATTCGTAAATATGATTTTCATCGTTAGCAAACCGAAGATTACTAATTTTGAAGAGTCGAGAGGAAAAAGATAAATAGACCGATGCCTTTAAAGTAATCGCAGATTTATAATGTCTTGTTCATGTGGTCTCGGATGACAGTTTCCGACACTTTTTCCACGAATTTTTGACAGTCTTTCAAAACCTGTGTTTTCAACACTTTTTGACACGACTATTTGACAGCAAAAAAAACTGAAAAATGTAAAATTTTAGCTTCATTTTAGTTTCAACAGTTTGAACATTTTCGAAATTTATCAGTATATTTCAAAAACTTGTTCACGAAACAAAAGGAACATCTTAATTCCTCTTTTTCCCAACATCACTTACATAGCTTTTGACACTACCCAAGCATCACTACTTCAAATAAATGATTCATTTTTATGGAACTGAGTACAAGTTTGAGTTCCATTATATTATAAGATTTCCTATGAAAAGTGAAACAAAAATACTAAACCGATGGAACTTGATATATGTGGGTTACGTAAGTTCCATCGATAATTTTGATAGATGGAAAAAACTTGGAACTTATGAATGAGTTCAATTTTTGTTATACTTGGGTATCCGACAGTTATTGACACTTTTTGACAGTTGTCGATAATTTTTGACCATAATTAAAGGTTTCTGACATATTTTTGACAATATTGTCAAAAAGTCAGATTTTTTATCGTTTTACCATGCGAAGTGCTTTGTCAACATAACCTACAAATCAGATTTATGACATAATTTGATAGAAACCGAATTTCAAAGCCGATGCCACCAGTACGACTATAAAAGGATCTCACCTTCACATTTGTGGTAACTAAAAATTTCTAGACGAGGCGTCTGTTATGAAAAGTACTTTGTTGTTGTTGTTGTTTTATTTCATTTGCTCAGGTCTACTAGCAATAATAGCTGTATATGACCCAATACGTAACTTTCAATCGGTTAAATCCAAAACTTCTAGAAGAAGTAATGGACGCCCCTAATAATTATATAACTTTCACTGAATCGCACTTTGTGATACCACCGACTAGCACGGATATATGGGCCTTAGACATTAAAAATGCAGTACCCAGCACCACTATCTATTTTATTGAGCTGTTATTTGTGATACCCTCGCTTTTGTACACGATATAACGGGCCTTTTACGTATATTACGCAGTACCCGGGACCACCAGCTCAATAAAGATGTTCACTCTTCAAGATCTATATTGCGACTGAAAAGTACTTTACTGAAATATTCCCTAGTAGCCCGACTCACAAACTTTTGACACATGTGGAACTCAATTTAAATTGTCACTTTTCAACTACCAAAGTGTTCCAATCCCTGGATAGAATTGTCAAATTTTTTTTGTTGTTTTTGTACTTGAGTTCATCAAAATAAATAAAATTTGAATTCAAAAAATAGTACTGAAAAAAAAAACTGGTACATACTCTAGTTATGCCGTGAAAATGTCGAAAAGATGTTGTGCCAAATCATGTTATAATTCACAAATGAAAAATCGTATGGTTCATTATTTTGGATTTCCAAAGAATGAAGATTAGTAAGCTTTATGATAAATTTATTTATATTTTTTATTTTTTAACCATTAAAAACCACTGATTTATTATTTTTACAGTGCTCGCAAATGGGCTGTTGCAGCTGGCCGCGAAGATCTGCTCGAGAAACCTATACAAAATATTATAAAATACTTTTTATGTTCGTCTCATTTTACAGACGATTGTTTCCAAGATCCACCACTAAATTCAAAGCTAAAGAAAACACTGCGACCAGTTACCGTTCCAATACCAACGATATTTGTTTCGAATATTGAACAATTTATGCCTGGCGATGAGGAATCTCTAAGTTTTGATACAAAAGAGACGACAGCAACATATGCGCCCGCACCCAAGAACATAAGCCTCCTTAAAAGACCAATTGTTGAAGAACCATTACAAGAAATTTTATGCGATACTCCATCACCTCCTGAAATGGTACCAATCTATCTGGATGAATACGAATTACCGGCGAAACAAATTCCAGATGTTCAGATTCCGTTGCTGTCGGAACCCGATCTTGAATTGGAAGAACGCTTGGAGGAAAGCCCATCTGATGAATTAATCATAGGCTCGAACGATTATTATGTAAAACACGAAGACAATCAAAATTTGACCGAAGCCGAAAATATGTTTGCAGATGAAGACGATGAAGAGGGATTCAACCAGTTTACGTGTCGCCTATGTGCAAACGATTTTTTCGAGCAGCAATTACTCTTCTTCCAAGACGATGATCAACTGATCGATTTAATAAACAGTGTACTGCCCAGATCCGTAGTCCAATCCGATGATTACTTACCACAACAAATTTGTATATCATGCCTAGAAAAAATCCGTCAATGCTACGAAATAATGAATGATTTCGAAATGGTACAGGAAAGATTAATGGCCAGTTAAATTTTTAACTGTAGATTTTAGTTTTTCTTTTTAATTTATTAAATTTTCTTAACAATTTTACAAAATGTTTCTTTTCTTTTCTTTTTTTGATTTATAAACATAACTTATTAAATAGTTTTTCTTAATTTTCACGATTTAAATATTGTGTATGTTATAATGAAATTGAACGAGTTGCGCCCAAAAACTATACACACAATTAAAAATTGTTGTAATCTACATAAGGTATATTGTAAATTGGATTTACAAAGTTATAAATTTAAATTAAATTAATTAAAAATGATTGTTTTAGGGAAAATTATTTATCCTTCCACCGGAAAATTTTCGTTTTTTTTTTTAAATTAAGACCCAAATTCTTCTTTTGCCCCACTGATCGGTCCAAATTCGTAATCGCCACGTCCATCGAATTGTAAAAAGTAATCGTGATGTTTCCACAGCGATTTCCGATGGGAAACAGTGAATAATGTGATTCCCGATTTACGGCAATATTGATACATGCATCCTTCGACATCGACTGATACGGCGCTCGTACACTCGTCTAAAATTGCAAATTGTGGATTGTGATAGAAAAGGCGAGCCATAGCGATCCGCTGCTTTTCACCACCAGAAAGGACATCAATCCAATCTTCAATTGCATTTAAACCACGCTCCCGATTCTGTAGATACGATAATTGCACAATTTCCAAAAAGGTAAACAGATCGTTATCGGTGCGGCCGCGACGCAACATCTCATCATACGTATGTGGATAAATAATTTGATCGCGTAGCGTACCGAGCGTCATATATGGACGTTGAGGAATATAAAAAAGTTTACCGCGTGGCGGTTTAGTTACTTTGCCACCCCATATTGGCCATAATTCACCTAATATTCTAAATAAGCTAGACTTTCCGCAACCATTTGGTCCACAAACTAAAACATTCATCCCGGATCTATAAATAAAAAATTGGATAATGAACAAAAATCACAATAATTTTCGATTGACCTAATATACTCACTGCACTTCAAACGATAGCTCCTTAACAAGTATATCTCCGTTTGGTGTGACCAGCGGCACCATTTCAAATTTAATAATATTATCCTGGAATGAAGTTTTACCCTTGCCTGGAGCTAGTTCACTATCCGCGCTACTTGAATTACTAACCATAGTCCGTTCATATGTACCCCGATTCAAATCATCCAAAACTTTAATTAACTCGGTCATACGAGTCGTAAAACCAGCCAATCGGGATAATTCACGTCCTGCCAAAATTACGCGACCAATTGCTTCCGCCAATTTCACTAACATACGACCTGATGTATAGTATACAGTAAGTCGTTCACTTGAATTGACATTCGATAGGACGGGATGTGTTTTTGAGAAGAATGGTAATGAGACAGCATAGAATCCAACGACAGTGGCGCAATCTATAAAATCACCAAACAACAATAAAAAAAATTAATTTCGTCTCGAGATTTTGTTAAATACAAAATGAACCTACATTTTCCAATAAAATTATCGATAATTCCCATACCAACACGGAACTGTAAGAATTTCCTCAAATGTTGCGTCAACTTCGAGAAACTGGCAAGAAGGGTTAATTTTTCACGATTATTTCCTTGATAGAAAGCAACCTCTTCTGAATTTGTAATCAGCCGACTATTTACATAACGGAATTCACCTTCTAATTTTTGTTCGGTCACCGTAAGCGCCCCAGTTGGTTTACGTAAATGTGTTAAAAATACACCAGCAAATAATAGATACAACATTAACAGTGAAGGCGTTTGCCCGCCCAAATTTGTCGTCAAACGATATACGTAAATAATAATGTCCAATATTGGTTTGCTTATATTAGAATACAAATCTGTAACACTTTCGCAAAATTTATCAATATCAGTGGTCAATAATTGATCCGCATTTGCTATCCGATTATCTAAATTAGACATTTTGTAATATGTAAAACCTTTCAGGTACTGATTATATAAATGATGTGTTAAATTTGTTCTAAATCTTAATTTTAATTCCCCCAAGCTCCATTTTAGTACATTATTGACGACAGAAATGAGCGGTAATCCGCATAAATATTGTAGCAATGATCCTTTAAATTTTGTTCGATCCATTGTTATGATATTACTCTCAATCTGGGTGGCAATTTGTATCATCCATATGTCGCTAATCGATCGTGCAACGAGTGATAGTGCAATTGCTAATAGGAGACCAGTTTCAGCGCTCCATGTCTTTGGTATTAGAATTCCTGTAATTACAAATAAAAGCAAATTTCTTGTTAGCAACAAAATATTTTATTTTGAAATCAATAAATTAATTTAGTAAACAGCTCAATTGGTTTGATATGATGTGTTATATAATTTTTTATTTTTTTTATTTTGTGTTCACATTCAGATAGATTGCAAGCAAGCGTGGGAATCAACAGATATTAGTGTTATCTGGGACGATTAAAAATAAAATTCAATTATAATGTAAGCTAAATAATGACTGAAGGTCTATACCTCAAAACACGAGCATTACACAAATCATTGTCAGTAACAATTATCCAATGCCATCGAAAAGCATGACTAAACAATGGAGGAATTCTAGCGGGAAATAATTTTTCCACAGCAATAGAGAATTGATTTGTTCAAAGTAAATAATGAAACAAATTGATTAGAGCCAGATAAGAAACGAGCTTACACCGAGATAACGATAGTATCGAATGATTTAATAGCATTAAATGTAAGAGCACGTGTAAACGCACACAAAAATAATTTTCAAGACCATCAAATTCCGATAATGGAAGCATGTTAATATTTCATGTTCATTATTACTGGCAAATTTATCTATCGTGTTTACAAATGCAAATAATGGATGATTGTTTATTAAGTAGGTAAGGTAAATTCACGATCAAATACAACCCAAACGAAAAAAAATCTCCAAATTGCCATAATATGTACTAATGATTTACCAACAGAAAGGTAGAAAACAAATTACTAAAAAAATATTAAAAATTTCGTCACCTCTTAGTAATGTATTAAATACATAAGACGAACTAAAAGAAGTCTTATAAAAAATATTAACTTGTTGTACATACAAACCAAAACTAGTAACTATCGACAAATTATTTATCTTAGAGTATAATAGAAATTATTTAAGAATTATCATAAAATGTGTATGTCCGTCCCATCTTCGAATGATGATTTCGACTTTGATTTTAGTAATCATTGTAACAGTCAAATTCAGTTTGCCACCGGTGACGTTCTGCAGGCATTATTGAATGTTAACGTGAGTATGAGTATGAGTGACTCGGACAATTCGGTATGACTTCGGTACGACTCGGTATGAGTATGAGTGACTCGGACAATTCATCCTATTATGTTAAAAGAGTGTGCTTATGGTTTGGTTCAACCGCTGACTTATCTCGAACTTGGGTACTTTAGCGAATGGAGTATTTCCTTCAATTTGGAAAGCCAGTTTCATTAAGCAATTTTCAAGAGTGGACGGAGATCACATATTGAAAATTACCAAGGTATTTCAATCTTATCGGCTATTCCTAAATTATTTGAATCGATGGTCAAAGACCGTATCTTTTTCTTAATAAAAATTCCATTTCTGAAAACCAGCATGGGTTTTATCCGGGACGATCAACTGTGACTAATCTTGTTTTGTTCACAAATTTTTTGACTTTAGCATTAGAAGGTGGTGACAGTGTTGAAGTAGTGTTTACTGATTTTAGTAAGGCATTCGATAAAATTGACCATGTCTTATTTGTAAAGAAACTGGAACAATTTAAGTGCGATGTCCTTCCTTTAAAATAGATTTTATCATATTTAACGAACCGTACTCAAAAAGTTCTTTTAAATAATATTTTATCTAGAGATATAAATGTTTCGTCTGGTATCGCACAAGGTAGCCGGGTCCGTAGACAATTTTCATGCGCCTTTTTCGTGCGCTACGTTATAATGGGCCGAATTGATAGTTCACAACTACTATCGCTGTATTCATTAGGCCTTGAGATTAATCTCCGCTCCCATCCTTCCATTCTTCGACATAATAAGAGAGTAAGCTAAGCCCTAACAATATTCATAAAGTCTGTAGTAACAGCATTGTCAGAAAATTAAAGCTTATTGGATGTATCTGAATGAACATTACCAATCGGAACTGATAAATTTCGGAAACATATCTAAAATTATAACCAGAAATTTTGTGTAACCTAGTTGTAAGCTATTTACTTGCTGGAAATGAATAGTAATTTTGTGACATGAAGTATGTAACCACAAAAGTTATTGGAGTTAAACAGGTTCTGTGTAGTTTAAATAGAAACCACGTAGAACCTATTTATTATAATGGAAGTCTTCTAAATGTTGGTTAAGTTTAGGGATGCAATTCCGGTGTTATATATAAGGCAATCCCGGGATCCCGGATTTCGGGATTGACAAAAAGACTGATTTGACAAAAATCCCAGATCCCAGGATTGCACTCCCTAGTTGAGTCCCAAAAAATCTCTAAACAGGATCATTTTAGAAGCTTTTTAACGTGCACACAAATTTCTGATGTTCAATAATTGGAAGCAAATATAAAAGTCGAAAAGTGTGAAATCAGTATGCAGAACAAGTTGCTATAGTTAAATTTGGTCAAATCAAATTGATGTTAAACGTGAAACAAACATATTTGAAAAAGATTTAAATATTTTCAAATAGAACTAAGGTAGCACAGTACTAGAGTCTTGAGAAAAATAAGTGGGGCTTATTATTATTGAATCAGAAACGAGATTATTATGTATTTTGGTAGTTATTTCAAACCAAACGTAATTAAGTTGAAAAAAATTTGAATTCAATTTAATATGTTTATCGTTAAATTCTAATTAAATACAAATTGTTACGATTTTGGTTAATTGGTGTCTTTTTAAAAGTTAAATAAATCCAATAGAAGAAAAACGAGCCAACAAATCCGGATACAAACATAATATTTCCCTAAGGCATCGAAAGCAGAATTAACCTGAACATGTTATTATACACGGATATACAACCGACATAGCACGATGAGGTGGCATGCATGGATGATGGACGCCATGTGGTATGATTAAAGCTGAGTGAAAGAAGCAGTTTATTAGTTGGAGAATTAAAAATGGGACAAGTTGAAACTTTCTCTTGACATTGATGTCACGTCTTAGCACTAAACAAAACTAGATTTCAATAAACAATGCTGTCCTCATATCTCTAAATGTCGATAATTAAGCGTAAGTTTATGAAAATGTTGAGGCCTTTTGTTGAAGCGATACATTTAAAATTTCAAGCTCATATCCAACCGTTTAAGGGACGAATCATACACGGTTAGGTTATTATAATTATTGCTTTGGAAAGGTGGGAACCATTTTCAACGAATGCGGATGATTGAACGATTATGGAAGGATTGTCATTTTTGAAGGTGGACTACCCTATAAGTAGGTTGATAAATCAGATGCTGGTAAGCAGGATTATTACCTCGGAGCTGGGAGAGTCCAAGATTAGAAGACGAATGGTTAGAGGAACTCCGCAAGGAGGTGTAATGTCCCCCATTCTTTGGAGTGTAGTGATTAATAGATTGTTGTTCGAACTGAAGAGAGAGGGGATAGGGGTTGTAGCATATGCTGATGATGTAACGATAGCTGTCTCAGGTAAATATCTAGATACGATTAGGGATGTTATGCAGAATGCACTCCTGATCATTACGAAATGAGCCAGTAAGTGTGGATTGGGGATCAACCTTTCCAAGACCGAGCTGGTACTATTTACTAGGAAATATAAAATTCCGGTAGTTAGCCCTCCTATCGTAAACGGCATTAGACTGGTTTTTGCTGACAGAGCAAGATTTTTGGGCATAATCTTTAATAGTAAGCTCAGCTGGAAGCCTAACACTTTGGAAAGGGTAAATAAGGCTAATGTAGCCATATACTCGTGTAGAAACGCTATAGGTAAGAGATGGGATTTGAAACCGGAGCTAGTACAATGGCTCTATACCGCCATGGTATAAGACCTGTGCTAATGCACGAGGTATGATGGAGAGAGTGCAAAGAACGGCCTGTATGCTTATAAGCGGGGCCCTTAGGACAACACCTACACGCGCTTTAGAGGTTATTTTCCACCTTATTCCAATCGACCTTCATGGTAAACAGATGGCAGCCAACGTGACTACGAGACTCTCGGCTGTCTCTCAGTGGAAGTGTCTTCAGGTGGGATACTCGACGATAGTTAGATTGTTAGGGGAAGAACTGGCGAATCTATATTATATTAAACCAACGTTGTGCTTCGATAAAGGTTTCCGGACCATCTGTCCTTCAAGGGAATCCTGAAGAAACGGATCAATACTGGAAAACGAGGCAATGCAATTTTTCACGGACGGCTCGAAGCTAGACGATAAGGTAGGAGCCGGAGTCTTCTGTGGAAAGCTTAATGTTAATATTTCTGTTCGTCTCTCTGACTACTGCAGCGTGTACCAGGCTGAAGTGGTGGCGATCGTAGAAGTCATGACATAGTTGAAGCATAATGTGGTATCCGTGAGGGATATCGCAATTTACGTGGACAGTCAGGCGGCGGTCAAGTCGCTAGAGGCGGTTTGTCTGTAGTCACGGGTGGCGCTAGATTGCCGATCATCTCTTAACAAGATGAGCGAGTATTTCAACATCCAGATAATCTGGGTCCCGGGTCACTCGGACGTCACGGGGAACTGCAGGGCGGACGAACTAGCTAGGTACGGTACGACTCTTCAGATGCAGCCGGAAAGAGTAGGTCTGGGGAGGCCTATAGCAGTGCTAAAATTAGCGCTCAGTAAAAAAGCAATCGCCTTGACAAATGTGAGGTGGATCAACACTCTCACGTGGAAGACGAGAGTTATGATGGGTCGTAGAGATACTGACAAGTCACTGCCTTTTTGGGGAACATGCGAGAAGGCTGGGTATACAGATGAATGATTTTTGTAGAAGTTGCATGGACGAAGAGGAGGAGGAGGCTTTGGATAACTTCCTATGTTCATGTCTCTCTATCATACAGAAGGCATAAGTACTTAGGTGTGTACGATATGGACAGCCTTTCGGAACTTGCGGAGTGTGGAGTGCGAGATATTTTACGCTACATAAGTAACTCTGGATGGTTTCAACGGGAGTAATGGGGAGATACGATCCTGTGGAATCACAATGGACTACTGCTGGCCTAAGTGTGTGATAGCAGCCACGCAAACCTAACCTGTGTATTCACGTAAAGAGACATTAAGAAGACAATTCCTACGCGAAACCAATTACTAAACAAATATTAGCCTAAATCTGACCTAGTATTAGCTTTAGCAAAATATTCGAGACTACCCGATACTTTATCACGACGCCACAGTGGGCCGATTTCCGAAAAGCTGGCCAAAATTCTGAAATTCTCCACTGGGGGGTTTTTAGGGTCGCTGATCACGAATCTCTAGTCATACTTGTAAAATTTCACCCCTTCATCACTTATTGACAATCCCTTTGCATAAAATACCGTATATATCATATTACAGTCAAGATGCATGCCATTTTCATGGTTTTTGAGCCACCGATTACGAATCTCTAGTCACATTTACAAAATTTCACCCCTTCATCCCTTATTAACCACCTTTGTTTGTCAAATAACCTAAATTTTATGAAATTTTGACTTCTTTCTCGTTTTATTCATTTAGTAAAACCAACAATTATTTATTTTAAAATGTCCATAACAAATCGAGGGGCAGCTAGGGGCAGCTGATTTTTATTTTATTTTATAGGTAGTACTTTTAACTGCAACCTCTTATGCATTTGACGACCGAACACTACAGAACAACATAACTTTTATATTAAAAACTTTTATTAAATATAAAGTTAAAAAAAACAAACAATCATTGTTTAATTAATATCTATATTGTTTAAAATACTAATATTTTAAAACACATTATTCTATTCTGCATACCTTCAGGAGTTGATTCCATTTTATTTGATTAAAATTGGTTGTATTTTTAAACTTCTACGTATGTTTTTACACTATAGTTTCTTTTATGACTGCAGCTTGAGTGAAGCTACGTTGCAACTAAAATTCTAGAGCAAGTAAAGGTATTTAGACTCTCTTATGAGTGTTTTAAGACGTTAGGGTATTACTAAAGCCAACCCAACGTAAACAAAACCTAAATCAACAGTTTCTGTTTTTTAATTTTGGCCAGCTTTTTGGTAATCGGCCCCACTGTGCGACGGTCAACTTGCTTTTTTTGAACGCCTTCTTGAAAAATCAACAAACGCGCCATGATTCATTAGACTAAAATAGTGCTGAAATCAGAGCACACCAAATTACTTTAGTGTCATCCCTTTCATTTCAATTTTAGCCATATTCTGCATATATTTAGTTCCCATATTACTGTGTCACCTTTTCCCAAAAATTTGCAAGACCTTGATTTTTAAGTAATATCATGTGTACTAAATCACATAATATTTCGTTTTTATCAAAGGATAATAAGATAAGGCAACATTTTTTTACTAATAGCCATCTGCTCACATGTGTTAGATATACAAAAATTATTAATTAAAATAACCTACATACTTACATACATACACGATAAAAATCTTAGATAAGCGCATGAAACATTATACAATTTCTGGATTTATTTATACAGCCAACCAAAAATTTAGAAACCAATTTCGAGCTAAACTATCATCATCACTAAATATAGATTAATTTAATTGTAAGGTCATAAAATTTATAGTTCTTAACTATTAAAATACGTATTATGTAGGTCAGTATGATATATGCTAGTTTTTATTGTAATTGATAGTATTGTATATAGCCCATTCAAAAAAAAAAAAAAAAAAACACGAATTAACATTCAGTTCATGTAATAGGTACGTTTCATCATTATGCGCAAAATAACATAGTTCGTTCACATTGTTTAGATGAGTATGAGTAGTGTGAGTTCGAATCAATTAACACATGCCTAAAACAAACTATTATACAACAAAAATTAACTTAAGAAATTTTAACTAACCTCGAAAACGTATTGAGAAGCTTGTTTATGAAGTTTGATGTACATGTTTGTTTATGGAGAAAAGAAAATGTAAATGAACGCGAATATCAATAATGCTGAAAGTGAGAATAAAAATGTACATTCGTCTTTAAGACATGTATCTTAAACAAACTATACACACTTAACGGTGATAAATCTCGTACGATAGAAATCTTAATTAGTATTTAAACTAAATTGACGTCTACACAATAAACACCTACGCATACAAAACACAAAGCCTAATTGAATTTGATTTGGAATCACGAATCGTATATACTATAGACGACAAGTACACCACACATTCAAAGGCTGTTCACTAAATTGAACTTTGCACAATGATTTTGCAAAAAAAACCTCGTTTGGTGTAAATAAAATAATAAAAAACGGTTTTATGAATTATGGATTCGACTATTACGTTATTATATATAAATATTCATATGGTGTGTACTATATGTAGTTTTGATCCATAAATCGAGTTCTAATTAAACGAATTACACGTTTTATTTTCATTTCGGAACAAAACTGGTTTTTATAAAAAAAATGATTCTAGTAATTGGATTTCTGCTATCATTAAATAATTTTTGGATGACATTTTAGGAAATTCCAAAAATTTCATAAATTTGATAAAAAACAAAAAAATGCTAAACTACAAAACTAGAAGTAAATTCGAAAAATGTTTATCATTTCTATGACTGACTGACTGTTTAGTCACAAATATAAGTTGTCGTCTTCATATCCTTGAATTATTTAAAATGTTGCTTTTAACATTTATTTGTAAAATCGTAGCTCGCCTACTTGTTTACTTAATTTAAAAACATGATACGAGTCTTCCGACTAATTTTGTATTGTCTATATTTCTCTATATTGATCGTTTCCCATTGTAATATATTTAATCGTCTTCTTATTCAAAAATCTTAAGACAATATACTAAGATTATACGTTATTAAAGACATATTTGAGATTATCACCCCGCACTTAAGCTTAAGTTGAGAATGGTTGAATAACAGTTGACACTGACACCCTAATATTTACACTTGAAAGCAAATCTAAGATGGCAGAGACCTCTATATGGTGGATATTCAACAGTAAATGAAACAAACGTTGTGATTTTGTGAATGAAACTGCAGTATATACCAGAATCAACATCAATAAGATTCTTTGATCTTTCGGCTTTTTATAGACACAATATATTAATAATAATGGCATTCACAACATTTTCGACTTGTTAATCAGAAAAATGAAGAGGCCAGTCATTTATAATATATCTACCAAAAAAGTAGAAATATCAAAATCCCCCCCGTACTTTAACCCGAGAGTCAATACAAAATGTATTGACTCTAAAATGAAAACCTTTCCTTGAGTTTTCTGTGTGGTAGTTTGGTTTCGTACTGATTGATAATCTCAAAACAAAAAGTTCGATCTACTCATCAGATAGCTACCTACGACCAAACTACAAAAATACAATTCCAACTTCATACATTAAGTGTTAGGCAAGAACGTAGTGACTTAGCGAATTATAAATTCACTAAATCAAAAAAAAAACACAAGGAAAACTTTTCATTTCTGTGTGTTTCATGCCCCCACGAATAATAGAAAGAGAAGTTTGTTGTCTGTATTAAATCAATAAGATTCTTTCGGCTTTTTATAGACACAATATATTAATAATAATAATGGCATTCACAACATTTTCGACTTGTTAATCAGAAAAAAGAAATGTTGTGTGTTGTGAATGCCATTATTATTAATATATTGTGTCTATAAAAAGCCGAAAGTTTGATGGAACGATACTGTATGGCATGACGGGTTGATTCATAAATTAATTCAGTTTAAATTTCCTGTATATTTAATTAAAATCATTCATTCTTATCTACAGAATAGATCATACTCAGTATTCATAGGAAATGTTGAATCAAAAGTTTTTTCAATTCCTGCTGGTGTTCCACAAGGTGCTGTATTAAGTCCTTCACTATTCAATATATGTATATATTTCTGATTTCCCAAAACCATTAGGTTGCACCATTTTTAAATTCGCTGATGACACTGCTATCCTGTCGAGCTCTATGGATCCACAAAAAATCATCAACAATCTAGAAAAAGCATATGCTGAAGTAGCAATCTATTTACACAATTGGAAGATAAAAATAAATAACACTAAAGGCGGCCACATGTATGCAGATAATTTATTTATTTATTTATTTATTTATATTGAGAAAAGTCTACAAATATGACTTGAATTTATAACATATTGAACATGGTAGAATAAAAATTAAATTAAACAAAAAAAAGAATAAAAATTGACATAAAAATATTTTTAGGTTGGAGCAAAATGTTGCTTCAACCTACGTTTAAAGCTGTTTTTACTTAAGTAAAAGTCGAACAGATGGTCGATTTTATTAAAACTCTTCGACATCATGTTTACCGGTTCATTGTCACCATAGTTTGTTCTGTGTTTATTTAGATGAAGGAACTCATGATCTCTTAAATTATATAATATCCAGATAAATATTTATCCGCAATTTCAACTAACCAAAATCACTGTAAATGAAAAAGAATTTCACCTCCCAAGTTGTATACTTGCGGATAAAATTGCTCAAAGATGCATTTTTTTTAACTTGGGAGGGGAAATTCCTTTTCATTTTCAGTGATTTTGGTTAGTTGAAATTGCGGATAAATAGTTATCCGGATATTATCTGCATACATGCGGTCGCCTTAAAACACAAGCGATGTTTTTCACATGGAAACGTGTTCCACATGCTCTACCGGCGAGATGCATCAGTGTAAATGGAATTAGTATTCCTTGGAGTAAAGAAATTAAATATCTTGGAGTGATGCTTGACCAAAAACTTATATTTCACAAACATATAGATTGTACTATTAACAAAGTGACCAAACTAATTAGAATTTTATATCCCTTTATAAACCGCAAATCAAGTTTAAGCCTTAATAATAAACTTCTGATATTTAAATCCGTATTTTCACCAATATTAACTTATGGCTCTCCTGCTTGGCAAACAATATCTCTGTGTCATCAGAAACGAATCCAAATAATGCAAAATAAACTATTAAAAATGATATATAATCTGCCGTGGTTCTTTCCAACAATTAAACTTCATAAGCTTAACAAAATAAAAACTATAAACAAAAAAATCATTTGTTTGAACACTAAATTCAACTCGGGGTTGCCACTTATCAACAATTTTTACACGGAAAGTAATAATTGAATAATTTCACGATGGTTGAAATACAAATTAGTTTTAAGCATTTTTCCAGAATCAACATACTATATACACATCTGGGCTCCGAAGAAAAGCAACAAAATCAAGCATACCAAAACTACTGACCAATTATATTTCGTTAAACAAAGTTATGGAGGAAAACCAAATAAGGAGGCTCGTAACTATGCGATTATACTAGCTGAATTTTATCACTAGCCAAACTATAAACCAGCCGAACCCTGCAGTTGAAGAAGGGTCCGAGACTAATAGGATCGGCCCGTAAATATTACTTTTGTGGAATTTTGCTTAAGTAAAACAAAAAATAAATCCTTTCAGCAGCAGTTTGAAACTTTCCAAAGAACACAGAAATCCTAATCTATCCTTAAAGAAGTATGGTAACATACTGTACTGTTGAAAAGGTTTCAGGAAAAGTCAAACATTATTCACCATCACCGCAGTTACCGCACATATAAAATTCATCAAACTTTTTATTTCAACTGTGCTCATGCAGTGCCTCGTCCTAAAGAATTTTGACGAATGAAACAATATTACTTCTGATAGCAACGTTGTTAAAATCTTCGTTATGCCGCTGGTGGACCAACCAAATGTATATTTGCCACTTAGAAGAAAGATCTTGATCTAAAGAGAAAATCTTGATCTAGAGAGTCCAGGAATTTAAATACGTGAGGTTTTATTTCCGGCACTTTAATTACGAAATTTACCTTTATGGCACTGTTGCTAGATTATTTGATCACTTAAAAGCAGTGTTTAAATTCAGTTTTTCGTTCCCTTCTTTTATCTTTTATTTCTCTCTTTGTGAAAGAAAACAAAAAATATTTTTGTTGTTTCTTTCCCCGAAAACGAAATCGAAAAACGTAAAATATCTCTCCTCCCTCATATAAAACACAAAGCATAGGAGAAAAGACATATTTTATTTTGTTGGATGTCGTTCCAGACTCCAGAGGAAAGAAACAAAACAAAATATTTTTTCTCTCCTTTCGCAAAAAGAGAGTAAAGCAAGGAACGAAATTTGAATTTAAACACTGCTTAAAAGTGTCGTCTAAACTTGGAAATAGTACTATTGTAAACGTCGTGACCGACAGACGCAAACAAATCCTGACCGTTTCTCCATTCCTATAAAAATTCACCACCGTAAGGATGAAAAGCAATTATTTAATCGAAATATAACCATGCGATGCGGTTAATTGTTTTAAAACTATTGAAAAATGCAACAATTTAAGTTCTAACACATATCATCGCGCTGGTGGCAGATATACCGGATTGGTTACTATTGGAAGTTACGTAAACTTGAAATTGCCCTTAATCTAGGAATGCAAGCAAATCCTAAACTCTTTTAACATATCTAAAAAAATATAACCGTGTAGCGAGCACAGCCATGCATATTAGGCATGTAAGTGGCACTGCCCTAAAACAAATTTGTCTCTTAAATAGCAAAAAATGTTGAATTTAATTTTTTACTTTCACATATTATCATAACTACAATCTCAAACTGTCAAATGTGAAAATGATCACTTTTCAGGACGTCAAAAAACTGTTTTAATTGAGAATTCAAAATCACCGTTATGACGCTGGTGGCATATAAATATGTTTACTAATTTGCAAATGTTGTATAGACTTGAAAGAGTTACATTGAAGAAATCTTGATGCAAAGATCATAAGTCATAGAGGCTTTTTAATGGTACTGTTTGAAAGGCCTTCAGCGGTTCCACAAGAATCGAAATATCACTCACTATTAATATTCAAAAGGTCACCTCTTTCAGGAGAATAACAAATTTTTTTTGCCAATATAACCGTGTAACATATCAATGTAAAGATCTTGCAGAAAGCAACAATTCTACCACTTTCATTCTAAAACTGTGATCACCTGTGCAGGTGGCAGATATTTCGTAATTTAAGCTTCTCCGAAAAATTGGTTAATGGGACCAAATTGTAAAATTGTTCGTCTTTCGCTTGAATCTGGCATTCAACAAAACCTAAGGACAGCAGTGTTACAATATGGTGACATTCTGCTAAAAATTGTTAGGGTACAACATTTATTTTCAGATCTCAACGATGTTGCTTGCCCGAGCATATTTTGCACTGTGTAAATATGAGAGGGTATGTTAAAGAATTTACGTGTTTCGAGATTTTCATGATTTTAATTCATTATTCGTGGTATGGACGTTAATTCAACATGCATGTATTTGCATTGCATTTAATTTCAAATTATTCGAGATTTTCTAGAATTTCAATGGTTTTCAAAATAACTTGAAAAATCTTTGATTGTATTTTTAAGATGCTTTGTTTAATAATTATAGTAATTTTCGAGATTAAGCCATTTTGATGCTTTTAGTAGATTTGGTTGACTGGCTCTATTGAATGGTTTCTTGATCTTTTTCAAGAGCGAAAATAAAATATGTAAATTAAATGGATCTTCATAAGGAGCGATATTGTAAAACAAAAAATATCGCTCTGAAGAGCAGGAGCATTATTTTTATTATAAGGCTCTTGCTCTTCCACTATTGCGTTTGTATTACCATACTTTTGCTCTTTGTTATTGAGCTATATTGAAAAAACAAATACGCTCTGCTCTGATGAATAAAATCGTTATTAATATTATTTCGCTCTTGCTCTTGTTATTACGGCAAATGGTATTCAAAACCTTCTAAAATTCTCTCTTTAGAAAGCCTGATATGTTAACGAACTGATACACATTTAATTAAAAATATCTACTATTCTGAAATAACGCCAACTAGGATATAACTTGGCTATTCCTCAACCGATGTTATGCAATTCGATATGTGCCTTGAAAATGGGATTCTAAAATCATTTTTCGGAGTATGGCCAACAAGTATCGAACTTGACTATTTTTTAACCAATTTTAGTGAAATTTGATATGTGCGATAGAAATGGGATTCTAAAATGATTTTTAGATAAAGTTCTGGAATATGGCCAATTGGGAAGGAACTTGGCCATTTCTTATCCGATTTTGATGAAAATCAGCATGTACGATCGAAATGGGATTCTTAAATGATTTATAGAAGGAGTTCTGGAATATGGCCAATTAGGAAGGAACTTGGCCATTTCCTCTCCGATTATGATGAAATCCAGCATGTACGATGGAATGGGATTCTAAAATTAGATGAAGCTCTAGAATATGGCCAATTATTATGAACATGGCTAGTCCTCAACCGATTTTGATGAAATTTGACATGTGCGTTAGAAATGGGATCCTTAAATGATTTTTGGATAAAGTTCTGGAATATGGCCAAGTAGCATGGAAATTGTTATTCCTTAAACGATTTTATTTAGATTTTTGATTTGTACAGGAAATGGAATTTTAGAATGATTTTTAGAAGGAGTTCTGGAATATGGCCAGTAAATTTTATTAAAATCGGATTAAAAATGGCCAAGTTCCTTCTAATTTATCATATACCAGAACTTCATTAGGCAGGGACAGGCTAAAGTACGGCGCTAAAGGAGAAAAACCTTGACAAAAAACCCTAATCTAAGGTGGAACAGCATATACCGAAGGATGAATGGCTGATAGGTTAATTAGTTTATATATGCGGACTCTGGATACCAGGCACCCTCCAGTTTTATTTAGCCTTCCTGTAGTAAAGCTGGGTAACCTACAGGCAACTTTTTTTTATTCCCAGCAACTCGCAAGAGTTAAATCAAAACGGTAGACGAGGCACGGGAAGGAATACACGGGAGTGGGTCTGCCCTCTCGAAGTCCTTGAGTCCCAATGCTACCGCTTTTCTAGCAGAAGTAAATTTTATTACATCTAGGAGGGAGAGCAATGAGCCCAGATAGTATGTAACGCGTGTAGAAATACGTCCTACAGTGAACATCTAGGAGGGAGAGCAATGAGCCCAGATAGTATGTATCGCGTGTAGAAGTACTTCCAACAGTAAACATCTAGGAGGGAGAGCAATGAGCTCAGATAGTATGTCCCAGCAACTCGCAAGAGTAAAATCAAAACTGTAGACGAGAAAGTCCTTGAGTCCCAATGCTACCGATCTTCTAGCAGAAGTAAATATTATTACATCTAGGAGGGAGAGCAATGAGCCCAGATAGTATGTATCACGTATCGGTCGGCAGTATTATCAGGTTCATTAAGAGCCTGAATATTGGCTGAACGGGTAATTAAGTAGGGCTTGATGCACAAAAGATCTTTTAGGTCGCAGTGCGAGGTGGCTTAACGCCCACATGGCCCTCAAGTAATAATAATAATAATAATAATTCTATTTCCAACACACATGTCGAATTTAATAATAATAGGTTGAGAAATAGGCAGGTTCCATCCTAGTTGGCATTTCAGAACTTTTTACAAAAATCATTTAAGAATCCCATTTTCATCGAACATACTGAATTTCATCAAAATCGGAGAGGAAATGGCCAAGTTCCTTCCTAATTGGCCATATTCCAGAACTTTATCTAAAAATCATTTTAGAATCCCATTTCTATCGCATAATCAAATTTCACTAAAATGGGTTAAGGAAAAGCCAAATTCCATGCTAGTTGGCCATATTCCCGACCTTTATCTAAATACCATTTATTGAACTTTCTTTATTTAATGATATTGAAAGAGCAATTCGTGTGTTACAAAAAATATCGCATTATATCACTCCCTAATGCATTTTCTTCAATCGCTCTGTAGTATTGATTGGGAGCGATATTTTTAACTTTTACGCTTCCTGTTTCTAGAGCGATATTAAAAATAAAAATTTAAATCACTTTGAAAGAGCGAAATACTTTTGTTTTTGTGTTTATCATTAAAGAATAAGAGCGTAAACGAATAGTGAAAAATATATTATTGGGAGCAAAAGCGAAACTTTTATAAAGAGCGAACAATTTAAACGCTGCCATATTATTTATAGATTTTATAGGTATTCATTTATAAATAATAGTAGTTTGAGTTAAACTGTAGTTTTAGGACTGGATTGGATAGATTGGGATGCCAACAGAAACCAGGCGCGGCATCTTATTTATTTTGTTCATCAGTTATTATTTATTAATATAAGTGTGAAGAGTATCTAAAGGGGGATGTTGTTTAAGGTGCATCAGGATTCCAGAAATCTACAACAGTAGTTAAACTGTGTTGTCATTAGGCCGTTTCAAAAGTAACAACTTATCAATCGCTTAGATGTCTGTAATCGGATCGATCTCCTTCGGGTTTGTTGTGTGTAAAACGGGTGTACGGTGTGTGCTTGGGAGTCCCTGCTCAATGATTGGCCGTACATCCAAATCAATCAATTATTTATAGATATTATAGGTAATATCCGGTTTAATGCCCGACTGTTTTAAGAACAAATTAGAATATAATCCATTATTCCAGTTTAGTCAATTAAATTATGATTTACACATTTTTTTTAATAATGTGGCAGTATTCCGACTATAATAAAGTTTCATTGATGTAACTGACTAGAAAAATCCAGATTTATCGAGTAGGGATTTAGAGTATCTCGAGTTGCCTAAACATTTAGGAGCCTTCTTTTTGGCACACTCAAAATTATTAAAACCTACATTTTTTAAGTAAGAAATAAAGTTTCTTTTCCACATCTTCTCTTTCATAAATCATTAAAAAACCTTTAAATAATTTTACGTTTAAATACATACATATTCTAATGCGTGAGGAATATAGAAACAAAACTAAAAAAAATCCATATGAGTGGGGAACATAAAAAATAATACTCGAAGGACGTGGAAAAACTGAATACATATTTAATTTTTTAAATCTATCAATAAACTCGACATGATCTTAGTGACGTAGTAGGAACAGTAACAGAACTTGATAAGTGTAAAGTAACCGAGTACTTCAAAATATCCAATAGAGAATGAAAGAAGTTGAGTTGAGCTTTCAAACTTGCAAAATTAACTTTAAAATCGGTCATGATCTGATTGATAAAAGATGGTAATCCTCTTGGAGAACACAAAATAAAAATGCATCTTGACAATAACTACCATCAATGGCTAAGTGAAATCGCAAGCTTCTGACTTTTTTAAATGGTTTCAGTATAATTTAAAATAACTTAATATTTCTCGAGAATCTCGACCAAACTTCTCAAGAAATGAGAATCTAATTCATACAATGTGAGCATATCTTAGATACATTAAATCTACATTGAAATATTATTTAATATTACATATTAAATTTTTGCGTTATTCTCATACAGATCGAAAGTAAAAATTTGCAAAAGTCTTAATAATTTTCTCCCTCCGTATATTAAATCTACTATATTTCCATAATGTATTCGATCGAAGTTCGATTGACACTCCATTTAAATTACCTTAAATAAAACCAAATCAAATGTAGTAAAATAATTAATACGAATAAAATGTAGACCCCTTCACTTGTAATTAAACTGATAAATGAATAATCAATAGACACAAAGTATGTATACTATGTAAAGTTTACATTTCCCCTTTGACATTCGTTTCGATTTTACGCGATAAATGAATATCATTATCGCATTTATTTATAGCTTAGATTTTAGTTCAAAAAACTACCTTTAATCAATCCAAATGTATTTATTGAAACCAGTTTAAATTCGGAAATACTAAATCTCAATATCAACTCCTTATAAAATAAAAACAAGTTTTTTTCGAAAACCACTTACCTAAAAGTTTTTTTAACTGTCTAAAGAAAACCGCATTCACATGCGCCTTAACTTTACGATTATCTTTTTTCTCTGTTATAAAATATTGTATCTGGTCTTCCGGTCGTAATTTCCTGTAAATAGATAAGTAGTAGAAAAAAAAAACTTTAGTTTAGGTTAGTGGTATTTGATTAGTAATTTAGTATTACGTATATGTATATGTAGGTATTGGTAATCGATAACAATTGATGAATTTCAAAGAATCAATCAAATCAATCGTACGATAAAAATTTGTTTGCAATTTATACCAAGCTGTACGGTTTATTTATTTAGTAAATACAAGCGAAATTAATATGTAAACGAAACTTGACGTGCGGAATCTAAAACAATGTGTGGAATTTGTTATTCCAATCGATTTTTCACTATGTACATATTACTTCTCCTTCAAAAGTTTTAAATTACATTCGACAAGTTGACACTCCTTATAGTGTAATAGAATCATAGTATATTATGCTGTAAAGTGGAAATATGCGACCAAGGTTCGATTTTAATTGAATGTGAAAATGTATACCAAACCAGGTGCAAAGGGTTGGTTAAGTTATAGATTAGGTTGTACCCTATGTAAAAATAGGCATAGCTTAAATAAAATTAAATTGGATTAAAACAAAAAAACAGAATGTTGGTATGAGTCGCTAATACAAAAACGTTCAGAATAAATGTTTGGAAAGCAAGTATACAGATTCCTAATTGAGAGAAAACTGAGCAAGTACTTAGACATGCTGAATTTGAATAATAATTTGATTGGCCTTGAACTTGTAATTTTAAAGGATTTTACAAGTAATGAATGAAGTGAATAAAAAAAGTAAATGCTTTAACTTAAAATTTTACTTAAGACAAGTCGAATTAAGACACTATCAAGAACATTGAACTTCAAAATGTATTATTATCCAATAAGTAAATACTACAAGGTATTGATTAGTTGTTAATTAATATCAAGTAAAAATCCGGAAAATTTAAGAAAAAGCATTTAGTTACTTTTTTATTTACTTACCAGGATGGCCCCAATATATTGTGTGCATGTGATTGTTTGAGTTGCGCATTGTTTAACAACGACAATTTTAAAATTGCTTACAAATAAGAAATTTACATCTGAAAATTCGAAATTCGGTGTCTCGCAAAGCTTGAAGAAACGCCTTTTGATAATGTATGTACTGTACATATATGAGGGACAAAATGGCTTAAGAATTGGCTTCCTTTTGATGTTTTATACTTTAAAGATATAAGAAGATTTGCTGTGTAAAGTCAAAAATTTTGATTGGCTCTAACATGGGATTCATTTATGTATTGTCTTTATGTTTACCATATCTGTAACAAAAATTTCAACTATACTAAATCTTACACTCACGCATTTAAGAAAAAAAAATCTTATGGATTTAATACGTAGTTTGGGTTTTACCGCTTAACCTGTCTGATTAGAGTTTAAGATCAACAAAATATTTGAATCAATTAAACACAAAATTACCAAAAATAAATACTTAACTAAATTAATACTTAATTCTTAGTTAAGTATTTGTTTGTGTTTTTACGATAAACTAACTTTGAAAATCTTTTAATTATCAATTTGCTTATTTTCAAAGTAGGTAATGAGGCGTTAAAATATCCCATTAGACATCAAACATACCGAAACTAAGGTTTAATAGGTTTATAAAAATTATATCGTAAACTATCTCGTACGTAATACAATAGACAATCATACTAGATTTCTCATTTCATTATAACTAAAGGAAAAAAAAAAAACTTCTGATAATTCCAAATCCAATGTTATCGTTGTGTTGTGTATTTTATAAGGCAATGATTTTAGAATGCGTTGCAAATATAATATGTACATATATGCAATACACTGATAACAATTGAATGGAAAATTTTTATTTTTATTTTGTGGTTTTAGTCAAATGAGAAATCTATTATGATTGTCTATGGTAATACCAACTCGCCAAAATGACGGATATACATTTTTATTATTATTATATTATGCAAGTATTGCTTTGGAAATGTATGTTAACTTTTAATGTGACAAACAACAAAGTAATATTATTAAAAGTCATCATAAATTTTCAAAACAATACTTACATAATAATTATACAAATTTAATCCAATAAATATAAAATCCATCATTTTGACGGGTTGGTCTTGGTAGCTCTAGGTAGTGTTAAGACCTACATTTGATTAGAAAACTTTATTTATTCGATAAACTTTTACAAAGCGGTTTCCACATCACAATAAAATCATAAAATCAAGTGAAACATTGACAAAAGCTGCAGCCAAGCGAGAATTCGGTATGTTATAAAATTAATGACGAACATATTTTTGATAAGATTACTTTCAAAATTCATTAAGATTTTGCAAATAGTCGATTTTAATTTTCATGATAAATGAATCGATGATAAATCACTCAATTAATGTATTCGAAACTTCGATCCACAGCTACACACTAGAGAGTCTATAAGCAGCAGTATGCTATTTACTGGAGAAAATACGCCGAAGACAAAGACTGTTTCATCGGTTGGAAACGTGGAAGTGCTTGTGATAGAACATCATCTTTCCTTGCAAAACCATTGGAAAATCGTATTAAAACACAAACGGGAAGATTAAGCATACGAATATATTTTGTGCTCTATCAACTGGATATTGCACAGTCCCATACTTGGCTGTTGCATTGTCAATTGCTTGAATATAGCTTCGAATTGTGTGACTTCATGTCTGTTGCCTACCTCTGGTAGATTGCATCCAGGAAAAAAATCCAGAAACAGAAAATCCCGAAAATAAAATCAGAAACAAAAAATCCAAGCCCACTTGTGCCCCAAAATGATAAAATTTATAAAATGTTTATATCAAGTTTGCTTAATATAATATTTATGATCCTGAAAATTGCTTCGTCAACCTTGCAGACATAGATCAAAGGAATTGTTACTCGAATCGCTACGATTCGCCAACTTCGCCAAATATGCTTGATTTAGATCAGATTTAAAACATTTGTTTTTTTTTTAAATTTTGACTTAAATCAAAATTTATAAACAAAATGTTTTTTGTGACAATCCCAATACACTTAGTGCTTAGTAAACAATTAAATACACGTTGTGGTGCGAAAAAAATTCTTCCAATTTTCATTTTTGTTGAAAATTGGCAATAGAGTACATGAGGAGGTTAAATTCACGTTAAAAAGTAAGCCAGTTTCTTTAAAATTTCGCTGGGATCAAAACCTATGAGGTTAGATTGTTGACATTATTTTTATGATTCCACCATAGCAGGACATATCATTCCTTTTCCAGATTTGAAAGCTGATGTTATTTTAGAAATTTTCCATTAATTAGGGAAAATTTTAACACATGAATACAGCTGGTAGATTACAACATATAGAATATTTTCAGTTTTCAAAGGAGATAATTTTGAATATAAGATACTTTTAAAAATAAAACGTTCCGAAAATACTAAAGAGTTTTCCATTTTCAATGTCCGGATTTTAAAATTCAATAAAAAACAAATAGAGTGGAATTTTTACAATATTTTTAATGCCAGTTAGATGGTCGCTAAATTTCGTGCTTATGTTTGGTCCAATTTTCGATGATATTTTAGGATAAATGAGGTTCCACCGCGGCAACTTCACGATTTATGTTGTTCTTTAGCTCCTGAATGGTTCCTCTTGGCTTATTGGAATAGAACAGCGACTTGACATAAACCCACAGAGAAAAGTCTAAAGGTATCAAATCACACAATGCAAGCAGCCAATTAACGTCACCGTTTCGAGAAATTATCAGTTTTCTCGCTACTTGTGTGGAAAATAGCGCCATCTTGTTGAGAAGGGTCTTTCAACAAGGGAAGGCCTTTATCAAGAAAAGAGGGTTACAAAAATTTTTGTACACAGAAAGTTCTTGTGCACGACGACGACGAGGAATCGAGAGATTTGAATTATTTTAACAATTTTGGAATTTTATGAATATCGCATTAGCGTGGCTGAATATATTTTGGGGTGAAATTATCCTTGATTTAATTTAATTTTTTTTGTATTGATAATTTCTCTCGATTTACATTCCCATATCTCTCGATATCTTTCCAAAAGCTGATTTTGCCTATCAATATACCAATGTGTATGTGAGTATACAGCAGATTGATGATTAGATGAGATGGACAAGTGGAAAATGATCGGGAGGAGTATGCTTGCTTGAAAAGTTATACAAATATAATTTAATGATCTTTGGGCCGGCTGTAAGTTACGTAAATATAAATTATATTTTTATAAGTGATACATTTTTTTAATTGATTTGGATTTTATTAATATTAACTAATTAATTATGTACAAAGTATAATTTAATACATTAAGAAACATACTCTACTACATAGAAAATATGTGGTGTGTTTTTACATGGCTTGGTTCAAAGATGTATTCAAGTTTGAACAATTGTTTTTGGTTGACTAAACCACCCTTAGAGGCATGGATTGACCGATTTTTTCGAAAACCCTGCTTTTATCGCAGAACCATTAACTGAATTGCTCGTAGAATATGCAGTAGAAAATTCGGTTGCTATTGTTTCTGAAAATAGAGTAGAAATGGAAAAACCAAAGTTTAATAGGCCAACATGTTGGAATTGTTTAGGAATTGGTCATGTATTTTACAACTGTTTAAAGCCAAACTCAAAACTTGTTTTGTTATAGGTGCGGTATGTTAAATGTATTACAAGAAAATGCCCTAAATGTCGTTCTGCTTCAAAAAACCAAAAATAGTAATTGGAGGTCCAAGTCTCCCTAATTTCTTTCATTTTAAGGCTCCTAAAATTCCTAAAAGCACACAAAAGTCTATGATTCATTATTCTTCTAATGTAAGACTAACCATAGAAGTTAAAATTGTAAATGTACTCATTCATGGTTTTCTTGATTCTGGGCTAGTTGCACAATTTTTGGAATAAATTCTGCCAAGATAATTTGTGATTTAAAACTTGGAACACCTACCAAATTAAAGGCTACGTAAATGTACCCTTTAAATACAAAAATAAAACATGTAGTTTACTGTACGCTTACTGTACATTCCATAACCACTACTTACATTTTGGGCATAGACTTTTGGAAGCTTTTCAATATTGTACCTGCCGTTGGAAATCTTTCTAATTCGGTACTGGTATGAACATTTCTAAAGAACAACATGTGTTGTCTGTTCACAGATCGAAGAATTAAAACGTTATTTTATTTATCAAAATTTGAATTATCAAATCAAGATAAAATTAGTCGCACAAATGATTTAACCTACATTATTGATCAGGTGATGCGCGACCCATTAAGCAGCGAAATTATCCCACATCGCCGAATATGCAGGAAAAAGTTGATTTAGAAATTAACCGCCTGCTTGGACTAGATGCTATAAAAAACTCTAGCAGTTCATGGGACAATTCTTTGGTATACGTTTCTAAAGCAAATGGAAAAATTCGCCTTTGTCTAAATTCTAGAAAGCTGAATGTGATTAAAAAACAGTATGATTATCCTTTACCACGTATTTCTAGAATATTAGGTCGGTTTGAAAACATCAATTTCCTCTCCAGTATAGATTTGTCTGATACTTTTTGGCAGATTCCTCTGGATGAGTCGTCAAAAGAAAAGACGGCGTTTTCAATCTATCTCAAGGTAACGCCGTTTGACTTACATAATGCGCCACAAACGCATGCCAGATTGATGGTTCAAGTTTTGGAACCATAAGTGTTTATATAGCTCGACAACAAAATAATATCGACTGATACATACATATGAAGAGCACTTGCATCTTTTGAATGTCGTTGCAGACCGTTTGAAAAAGACAAAACTTACCATAAATTTGGAAAAATCGAAATTTTTACAAAATCAAATTAAGTATTTAAGCTAAGGACAATACTTTTTAAAACTGAAAATGCTTCTCATATCCCCACCTATTTTAGCCAACCCGGTATATTCCGAACAGTTTATTATACAAACAAATGCATCCGATGTAGGAGTTGGTGTGGTATTAACCCTTCGTGTGTACACTGGGTCTTTTAAGGAACAGTCGAAATTTGACACTCAAATTTCCCTCACATGAATAGACGGCGGGCTTCGGTTACCTCCTCTAAAAAATCTGGGTAGTAGTCGGCACTAAAGGCCGAAATGACGCCGGGGTCTGGCAGTTTACTTGCAAACGCCAGCCAGTGCAAATCATGTCCGTTCCCTAAAAGGGTCAGTGTACACACGACGTCAGTATTTTCGAAGGTAAATGAAAGCAGTTTTTTTGCGTTTCTCGTAGTTTTTCAGTTTTTTCATGGCTAAAATAAATGTTTTATGTAATTTGATGCTGTTTTGGCTATTTTTTACGGACTTGTGGCGGTTCACCCAATGAACCACTACAATACTCATTTATAATATTCCTCCGGCACCAACATGAGCTCGCCGCGCATTGCGTGCCTCCGGTGTCATCCGGTACACATTTTTATTGTACGTCTTCTACCGGGACCAATCAAAAACACGAAAACAATAAAAACATACAAACAACAAAAGTTAAAACAAAATAAAATTTATTCAGTCGCGTCTCAAATTTATAAACGACAGCACGTTGGTCCATAGTGTTGCCTTATATAAAATAAAATATAAATAAATATAAAATTGTTCAAAATATTAAATTATGCGTTAAATTATGATAATTTACAAAAACTAATTTTGTTTGTAGTTGGAAGGAAAACAAACAACGTATTCTTGTGCATCGAAATGTATTCTTGTGTATCGTTCGAAACGCCGGTTTGCGATAATCATCGAACGCACTTTTATCACAATTGCGCACTGTAAATTCCTTTTTTGTCGCTAATTATTATTAGTATTTTATAATTTTTGTATTTGCAACAATAAAGACTCATTTTGTGCCAAATAATTACCGTTCCGTTTATTATGACATGCTTGAATTCGTAAACTATTCCCCACTTTCAGGTGCTTAAATAATTTTTTTGGAGCCCACGCCAAAGACACTATATTTTTTTGAAAGCTCATAGTCTAAGCTACAAAAGCCTATAACCTTTTTTTTTTAAATATTTGTTTAGTGTAGTTACGAATTTTGTAACAAAATTCGATTTTTTCCGTTTTTTCGACTTTTCTTCAATTTTTATTACCAACGGTTTTAAACTTTGGATTTTGGCAACTTCTGGGTCATATAGTAGACACTTCAAGAAGTAACCCAGAATTTTTTCAGATTTTTTGAAAGCTTAGAAAACTTAGAAAACCCAACTGTTCCCTAAAAGACCCAGTGTACACACCGTGTCTCAAAAAATATAGTGTAAACACGCAGGGTTAAGTCAAGGTGAAGCGTGAAGGTGAAAATGAAAGGGTGGTGTCATTCTTTAGCCAAAAGTTCATAACTCGCCAACCGCACGACCGAAAAGGAGTGCTTGGCCGTGATACTGGCCATTGAAACAAAGGTGTCGACCTTATATTGAGGGAAGCTACTTTGTTCGAGAATGATCGAGAGGAGTATGTTTGGTTGATTTTATTTTTTTTAATTTAAACCGGAGACGTTCAAGGCACAACATCATCAAATTTGGACATCAAATTAAGATACCAAGATGGATGGCTGTTTTTCAATACATTTTCTTTGAGCCGACTGTAAGTTACGTAAATATAAATTATAGTTGATTCAAACTTTTCTACGAGGCGGCTAATATAATGCTCGTTTGGAGGATTCTAATGGCAGTGTGTAATAATTACAGAAGGCGAATTTCCGTAATAGCGCTGAATCATTTCTAACCGTTGTTGAACTGTGTTTTGTTCCATGATAAACATGACGCATGGTTGCCAGATGAAAAACTTACAAAATCTGGACATTCCAAATAGAAAACCCGTGTTAGTGATTATTAGTTTGAAATACATTTTTAATAACATTCATTTAAGGTTCATTTACATATTCTTATTGAGATACAATCGAGAAATCGAATCATCGATTTTTAAACCAAACTCATGGAAACGGAAACCAAATCGTTTAAGATTTTCACAAAACTAATTCAGCCAGAAAAAGGCATAGATTATGTAAGCTATACCCGTACTTAATAAAAGCAAAAAATTTCTTGAATTCTCGAGAAAAATATTTCGCGCATCAGGAATTTGGAATTACCAAAATTCTACCATCATGTCCTCACTGTTTTTTCCTCGAATATAGTTTTTGAATGGTTTTTACTTTTCCCACTAGATTATCACATTTCTCGACGGATTAGGTTACCAGGACTTCAAACCATCGATTAAAAATCGATGCCCTTCCGTCCTTTAAATCATATATTTTTGTTTTTCCTTCCATGCCCACAAAGATTGATAGTTTTGGCGAAAATTTTGCACAAGTATAGGTCTTAGTAATAAGCACTTTACGATTAACTTTTGGGTCCATTCGAATCGAAAATAAAAGGAGTTATAGTGGAAGAGAAAACTGCCAAAAAGATTTTCTCAAAAATAGTAGTAGAACGTTTTTCTTTATATTGGGCTAAATGTGAGTATGTGACAATCCAGCATCTGTAACTACCTGTTTACAAAATTTGAAGTCAATTGAAATATTCCGTGTGGGGATGATTTAACAAAAAAACAGTAAAAAAGGTTTGGTTGAATCGTTTTCCGAGAACTTTTCGAAGAAATACTATTCTAGTTATTTTTTTTTTTTTTTTCGCCGGCGCTACATCCCATATAGGGATTTGGCCGCTTCATATTGAAGTTTCATAATCATTTTTTAACGGATAATGAGTGATTAATTCATTAATCCTTACATTAACCAGCAGTGATTTTTTCATCATCCGCCGGGAATCGAACCCGGGACCTCCGGGGCTTAAAGCAAGCATGCTAACAACTGTGCCACCGGGGCGGCGTGTTCTACAGTTATTACACCTTGCAAATTCCAACTGTCCATCCACAGGTGCCTTTGAGACAAAATGTACATAACCTGTCACATCCTACTCTCTCCTAACGGGTAACAAGGTGTAGGAAGGACACGGTTTAAAAAGATTTAAATCAAGCAAATGCTGATATAAACCGTAATTTGTATTAGCCAAAAGTACATAAGTATTTATCCGTTGCACTATCTTCTAATTTCAAATTGACCTTTGATAAACATTTTTTAAGGAAACACACCTCGGTATAATTTCTAAAATTATGATACATATCATAATAAATTTAGATTTTAGTCTAACAATTCCATAAATTTTTATAATCAACCGTTATTAGCTATAAAACAGAAACCGTTTCAAACCTTCTAAGAACTATAAACATTATATATGTTTAATCAATTACTACAACCAAAAATCAAATATTTTATTTAGATAGTGTGCATTTGCTCAGGCAAAAGAGCTAACCCATTTTTCGATTAATCACAATCGTACTTTACACATGCGAGTCTTATCAGTGAACGGCAAAACTTATCTTTAAGAATTGTCATGCCATATACCAAAAGAAAAATATGTCTAGAAAATATAGGTGACCTCCACACAGATAGAGACTGTCAAAAACACAACCTTTGAATAAGAATAAAAAATTTCCCTATAAGTATATTTAGTTAATCAACCTTACTTAACCTTCATTACGCAACAACATTAAAATATCGCATAACCCTCTGTAAAAACTCGGTGTTACGAGTAATTCAAAACTTTTTGCACATTTCACGTTATTTAATAAATTTTAATTAGATGGTGGAAATGAAAAACTAAGCAAAAACTCGATAAATATTCATTCCAAATTAGTGACGTAGACGTCTACTTATATAACTATAGAAAAATTTCATTAATTTGTTTCAAGTGGAATTATTTTTTTCAAAATATGTAATTGTATTTACATAAACGAGGGTTCGAGACTACGTTTGGTTTTTAGAGTGTGTCTGTAAACACTACGAATTCATAAAAAAAAATAATAAAATATGTGAATTGGTCCGATAGAAACGTTCGTCGATTTTGCAAATTGAACTTTGCACCTACTTTATGCTTGTATTCGATAAACATAAAAAACGGATTTTCGTTAACGCGTACCTGGCACTCCATACCACTTAACTATATATCGTCCCTCTAGTAATGAAACAGCGTATAAGAAAAATAGTAGTTTTGTAGTTTTAAAATAATTCGGATTTAAGTGTTTATTGAAAAAACTTTTTGAAATAAAATCTTTTATTTTATAGAAAATTTAATTTTCTATGAAATAAAAGATTTTATTTTAAAATTTTTTTTCAAAAAACATTTAAATGCGAATTATTTTAAAACTACTATTTTTCTTATACGCTGTTTCATTATTAGAGGGACGATATTTAGTAATTTTGCTCTTTGAGCTCGGCCATTATAATGCAAAAGATAAGAATTAATCTTACTTAATACATTAAACAATACATACATAAAAAAAGAGTGTTTTGTTTATAGTACAAATTCTTGTATCGTATAGTACAATGGCTTACATACATAGGTAATTGTCGCTCGCAATTACAATAATTGATTGAATATAGCCTTCGGAATTTGACTGTCTTGGTCGTCATCTTGACATTTTTACGCAGGTGATAAAGGAAATAATATTTAATCGGCATAGCAAATATTCAGCATTACTAAATTTTAATTGGGCTGCAAAATATTCAAGGTCCAATAAATTTATGTATCGCTTCAAAAATTTTATTGCAGCTCTAAAAATATGTATATATACGAACAACAACAAATATTTAATTATTGTCGAAGCAGAGAGCAGTTGTGTCTTATAAAATATGCTTACTTCTTGAATAATAATTTTATTTCATACTATACCGAAAATCAATGTTTACGTGATTGATTTCAGCCCGGGAAATGAATCATTACGTCAGAGAACAAAAGTGTCCGGAAAACGAACTATTACAGTAGAGTAGACTGTAAAACCAAACAACAAAAAAAATAACTAGGGTAACTTGATAATTTGAAAATCATTTGGATTGATTTTCTCTAAATTTCAAACTCATGTTTTTACTTTAAAATTTAATTTTAAATGAAAAAATCGAATTAATGTCCCATATAGTATGAAATAAAACGTTGTACGTTACACGTACGTTAAATGATCGTTACAGTACTCGTTCAAAATTCTGGACTCGGCTCCTTCGTCGCTTCGTCCATAAACGTCGAACTCGTACTGTAACAACTCATTTACCGCCCTTGTGACGTAAATAACTATTATGGGTGACCTTGGATGTTGTTTCAAGGCAACTTTTTAAAGGAACAAGTAAATGTCTACCAAAGTTTTAATCAATATTTTTATAAGAGCAGCATTTACTTGCATTATTTTAGAGAAACTTCCGACTGGCTATTATTTTGTTAAAACGAAAGTTGAAATGTTAAAGAATGTAGGTACTTAAGTATATTTATTTATATACACAATTTTATTTGCCCAACTCGTTTTTAGAAAATAATTTAATAGTTTTCATTTTTAATTATCAAATTTCATTGAACTTCAGACAAAATTATATAGACATTATTCTCTACCATGTATTTCCAGTTCGAATAATGAACAACTATTAAAATCAAAACTCTATGTATTTCTTTGACTATACCATTCGTACATTAACCTTTACACACTTTTTCAATTACATCAATCGGTTTTTCTATAAATTAAAATAGCAAAAAAAAAAAAAAAACGAAACTGCCTACTTTAAACATTGAAACTTGTATATAGTAAGATGCTGTAGTGTAATAATTTCACGATTTTGGTTAGGATTTACAAATTGTAATTCCAACTTTGTCAGTTGCATAAGGTCTTTGGTTGGGTAAATCATTTTTTCTTGTTTGTGGTTTGATTTTCGACACCATTCATTTTTTCAGTTGAAAGGACATTAGAGCTCAAGGCTGATATTTTAAATTTACTGCTGAGCAAGGATTTGCCTTACTAACATAGTTTATCAAAATGCAACAATGTAAAGTGTCCGAGCATTATTAAGATCGCAGGAATTAAACTCGTAAAATTTCAAAAATTATTCCTAGTTTCCGACCTCAATTCGCCGAATAAAACATGGAATTAAAATAAAATTGGAAAGTACACTTCGAACGGAAACTCTTCGCCCACCTAAAATGTTGAAAAATTTGACGATTTTCAAAGTTAAAAATCGTCCGAAATAGCTGAGCGCAAAATAGAATTTAACCGTTATTTTGAGCTATAAGGCTCTCGATCCTTACTTATCTAAAATCAAGGAGGCACAAAAATAATTGGAAACCGAACGTACAAAAGAGTATCTGGATAATGTCGAAAACTGAGGGCAACACTCGATAAGGTCTGCTTTGGATCGTTGCACAGTGGGGCCGATTTCCGAAAAGCTGGCCAAAATTCTGAAATTCTCTACTGGGGGGTTTTTAGGGTCGCTGATCACGAATCTTTAGTCATACTTGTAAAATTGCACCCTCTTCATCCCTTATTGACAAACCCTACAAAAAATAGGGTAAAACGCCCTATATATCACATTACACTTAAGACTCATGTCATTTCTATGGGTGTTTAGGTCACTGATTTCGAATCTCTAGTCATATTTACAAAATGTCACCCCCTTCATCCCTTATTGACAATCCCTTTGCATAAAATACCGTATATATCATATTACAGTCAAGATGCATGCTACTTTCATGGTTTTTGAGTCACCGATTACGAATCTCTAGTCACATTTACAAAATTTCACCCCCTTCATCCCTTATTAACCACCCTTATTCGTCAAATAACCTAAATTTTATGAAATTTTGATTTCTTTCTCGTTTGTTTATTTAGTAAGGCCAACAATTTTTTATTTTAAAATGTCCATAAAAAATCGAGGGGCAGCTGATTTTTATTTTATTTTATAGGTAATACTTTTAGCTGCAACCTCTTATGCATTTGATGACCGAACACTACAGAACAATATAACTTTTATATTAAAAACTTTTTTTAAATATAAAGTTTAAAAAAACAAACAATCATTGTTTAATTAATATTTATTGTTTAAAATACTAATATTTTAAAACACATTATTATATTCTACAAACCTCCAGGAGTTGATTCCATTTTATTTGATTAAAATTGGTTGTATTTTAAACCCAACCTAATATAATTTATTCGCAATTCGCTTTCGCGCTCAATGTATTTTATCCCTAAGGTTTATAATATAATCCTAGTGTTCACTGTTATTTCATTCTTTAACTATTCTCCTACATAGTCATATCTGCAGAGATTTAGCCAAGATTTTGAAGTAATCTAATTACTTAATTACTCTTACCTAAAATATTAAAATAGGATCACGACACGACGTTTTCCAGAAAAACGGGAAATGTTTACTTATTGTATTAAATTTTGAAAATCGGTTTTAAAGATCTAGAAATAAAAAATTTTAAATTGGGCTAAATCTTGGTGGTCTAGGTGTGAAGCTGCCCGAGGGAACCAAGTTGATACTATGTAGTTATCAGCTCTGTATCTTGCAGGTTCCACAGGTGCGTGTTACCTCCCCGCAGTAACCACCGGGCAACTAGCTTATCTTTATCTTTGACTGGACGGGGTAGGCTAAAACACAGCGCTAAACAACTGAGGTTAAGGTGTCAATCGCACCGTGCTGGGAACCAACCTGGCTGGGGTTCAGTCTAAAAACTAGCTTAGTCTCTAACAGCATATCCGGATACTTGGCGCCCTCCGGATTATGTAGCCTTACTGTGCATCTCTGCACAGATGGACATTTTTTCTCCGCTACTCGTGGGATTCTTATGGAAGATCTACACAAAAACATTGAGGCCTCTTAAAAACTCGGAAACTATGACTGGAGGGACACTAACCCTCGACTTGAAAGCCAAGTTATGAAACGGGACATGACCAAAAATATTGCTGGTCCCTCTATTGCAACAACTGCTGGGGGAGCGTTGACCGATAGGTCTGGTTTACAAACAGCAGTAAATAAGAAGGACATTAGCTCGTATAAAGCTAGTAGAAATGCCGAATGCTTTTTTGGGTTCAGGCGTTGAAAGTCGTATAATAAGCAGAAGGAAGTTAGTGTGGGCAATTAACAGCTTTAAGCCATATAAGTCAGCTGGACCTGATGGCATTATTCCTGCGGATGTTGAGCAAGCCATTGACATGGCTCGACCCTAGCTGGAAGTTATCTTCAAAGACGGCCTGGAACTTTGTCACATTCCTAGGAAATGGACTGAGGTAAACGTAATATTTATACCTAAGGCGGGAAAAAGCTCTCATTGCCATCCCAAAGACCTTAGGCCTATATGATCTGTTCTATTAAAAATACTAGAAAGACAAATAGAAGCTCACATGAAATGCTCTAGAAGAAGTAAAAACACTCTACACTCCCTGATTTGTCCTATTGAGGAATCCGTAGAATTTAAGGAATACATACTCCTTAGTAACCTTTCTGGATATAAGTGCTTTTAGCAGCGCTAAACCGTTGGCAATAACTCAGGCTTTGTTGAGTCTGAGTGTGGATGAATCGCTCGTTGGCTAGATCAGATGCTGAAGTGCAGCTTGGTCATAAATGACCTGTTACTGGACTTGAAGGGACAAGGTTTTAGGGTGGTTGCTTCTGCGGATGACGTAGCTATTGGTGTTTTTGGTAAGTATCCTTGTACTTTAAGAGAGCGCATGCAAAGCGTGCTTGGTCTTCTTTCTAAATGGGCCAACAGTTGTGGACTAAATGTTAATCCACGTAAAACTGAAGTGGTCCTCTTCTCAGGAAATACAAACTTCTTCGGATTGACCCTCTTACTTTAAATGGTTTAATAATTAATCGAGCAATATTTTTAGTATGAATATTAAATTGCATTTTGTTATAATTGTACCTTATAACGTACATAGTTTGTATTTTGTTGAAGTTTATTATTTTCTTTTACAATGTTTCAATATATTATCTGTACTTTAATGTAACCAAGAATATTATATACATTTTATTTATATTTTGATTCAAATTGCTCCACTACAGACATAATGTCTATAGGAGCTGTACTTTATTTCATTTTCATATTGTATTGTTTTAATTAGCTATTGATTTTGTATTATGTTGTTTTTGTTTGAAATAAAGATAATAATAATAATTAGCTTGACCTTTACTGATAAAGCGGAATACCTGGGTGTTGTTTTGGACAGCAAACTTAGTTGGATGTCTAATATTTTAGAAAGGTAAAGAAAGCTACTTACTACAGCGCTAAATTCTTGCAAAAACACTATTGAAAAGTGATCGGGTTTTGAACCCCGTATCGTATACTGGGTCTCTATATTAGTGGTAAGGCCCATAATTGTTGTTTGGTAGCCAGCTTTAAATAGTATGGCTAATCAAAAGTTGCTGATGAAAATTCAGAGAACTTCCACCTTGTGTATTAGTGGTGCACTTAGGATTAGTAGTAGACCCACTCAGGCATTGCAGGTTCTTTTTCATATCATACCCCTAGATATTCTGGGCACTCAAATGGCAGCGAGCACAGCCATAAAACTCAAATCCATTTCTTTGTGGGCATGTATTTAGCAGTAATACAGGACACTAATCTATTTTGTGTAACAGACATATCGTTGATACCACCGATTACATGATTCCATTACCATCTTTTTAGGAAAGGTTTTGTACTGATATTCCCTCCAGAGAGGACTGGCTGAGTAAAGGGATGTTGAGCCCAGAAGTTTTGAACTTGTTCACGGATGGTTCAAAAATGGATGGTAGGGTTGGTTGTGGTGTTTTCTGTGAGGAAACTAAATGTGAACCTCTAATTTCATCTCCCCGACTA
Organism: Tipula helvola; assembly: GCA_963556165.1. NCBI lineage: Eukaryota > Metazoa > Arthropoda > Insecta > Diptera > Tipulidae > Tipula > Tipula helvola. The sequence goes on along the minus strand of OY744483.1, from coordinate 346,807,341 downwards.
TTGCAGCGTTTTTTCAGGCTGAATTAATTGCGATAATGGAGGCCGTCGATTGGTTGAGATATAAGTAGCATCTGTAAGGAATATTCGCATTTTTACGGACAGTCAGGCTGCTATTAAAACGCTACGAGCTTATTTCCTTACGTCGAAGATAGCCCAGAACTGTCCCTCATCTCTTAACGAGATGGCAGATTAGTTCTACACCCATTTAACGTGGGTGCCAGCACTTCAGTATTGCGGGGAATGAAAAGGCATACTAGGAGTCTCCTCGAATGATTACTATAGAAGCTGCGAAGATGTAAAATACAAATATTAATAATAATATTACTCTGCAGTTGTCCCCGCCTAGTGTTAGGCAGATGGAAATTTTTAGGAGCTCCTCTCCTCAGCGACCTGGCGGATTTCAATAGGATGAAACTCAGGTATATTCAACGCTTCGTTGTAAGCTCTGGATGGTTCAGTGAGTAGAGCCGAGAAAAATTGTTTGTGGTATGGCTATGGACTATTTTTGTGTCTATGCCGGTCCCTTAAGACAGCCATCCTAACATAACCTAACCTACCTGAGTAAAAGGCAGCTATTATTCACATCAAAATACTTAACACTTTCGAGGACATGGGGGCAAATGCCGTCAAAAAAAAAGTATCGTTTAGAGGACATGACGGTGTATATCGTCATCGAAAATGAGTTGCTTTGGGCCGTGAAAGTAAACACAGTCAAAAAAATAACACTTTTATGTCCTAGCAAAAGGTATTGCGATTTTAATTTGGACCCTTTTATAGAACTTTTTTCATAATTTTGTTTTGTTCAATATATTTTTTGGTTTCGACGATCACAAAATGGCATGACGGTATATAATATATCGTCATATCCTAAATGAAAGTTTTTTTTTTATGGCATTTGCCGTCATGACCGCGAAAGTGTTAAGAGAAAACTTTTACTTAACCCTTGTCAGGCGGCATAGGTACAATTGTACCTTTTCGCGATTTTTAAATTGCAGTAACTTTTTTTGTATAAGCCATAGAGTATGGAACTTTCGTATGATTTCTACATTTTTAGTCTAGATCATATATTTACGCATAAAGGGAGGAATGCTGTTAGGAAGGAATACATACAGTGAGTCTGTTAACGTTGTAAAATTATGCCGTCGGACGAGGGTTAACACTAAACCTACCACCACTTCATATATACCTATTCCTACAGTGACAAGTCAAATTACCCGTTGTGGCAAGTAAGTTAGTCTAAACACATTTCGTAGAAACCAATTGATAAAAAAAAAACAAGTGAAATTTAAAAATGTATGGTGCGTGTATAGTATTGGAAAAGTCTTGAAGTTTAAAAGCGGTACAATTACGTTGAATATAGGAATTTCTAATCGAAATTCTAAAACGGGTCAAATGACCCGGTCATGGTAGGTTTAGTGTTAAAAGTATTTATCTTCTGCGGAAAAGACGATACATGTTATAAATTCAGAAGTTTGCACTTTACCGACCAGTTTACCGGGTGGGTGGTATGGATAGCTATATACTTAGGTAAAAAATTGTTTAACATTTTGGCCGAATACAATCAGAATCTGTCGCTTTTGGATAAGGAGGTACCGGATTTGAATTGCAACAGGGGAACGAATGTTAAAGTGCAGTATTCATAAGCCTAATACGGCTGTTATTCGGTGCTCAATATGAGGTAAACGAAATAGACATTAACATTATGATTGTACTACTATTGATATGCAAAATACCACCTATTTAATTAATATCACAATGGAAAAGAACGACAAATTCCAAACTTTTCCGCTCTCCACACCAATAAACACGTCAGACCAACCATGCATGCTCCATTGCGCAACGCCAATACAATTTCAATTCGCGAACATTATTTTCCAAATAGAAAAAAAATAATAAACTTTGATCTACATTCTTACTTTATATGTGTTTTAAAACACGCGAGTTATATTCTATTTTTGTAATTTATGATTTTTTTATAATAGCTGTAGCTGAAGCAATAATTATGTTATAAATTTAGATAAGCAAAATTACGAGACTAACCTTGATTTTCGATTCCGTTTGCCATAGGCGATTATCCATATTGCCGCTGATATACCACACAATCCGACTACACTGTTACGATGTTCGGCCAATTTACTAAATGACGGAGCCATTATTATATAAATCACAAAACACTATTTCTTTATTTTATTTTGTCAGAATTCTTAACTTCTTTGTTTTATAATTTAATAGCTATAAGACGAGAAAACTTAAAAACAAAAAAGTTCACCAAACCAAATGAATCAAAGCCCCATTTTCTTCTGCTAATCAGTAATCACACTCACACATATTTATTATAGGTAGGTATATACACTAATTTTTTGCATTATGCTTTTATATAACTAATTCACTATAATTTATTATATAAATAATTTTCCATATAAATATCTTATATCATATAAAATAAAATAAAAAATAGAAAAACTATTAGGTATAATTTGAAACACTAGACTAGGTAGTGAATCGAGTTTTGTACACAAGGAAATCACGACAAAACACGTCTTATAACAATAAACACCTAAAACGAAATGGGGTTGTCGATTTTGTTTCGTTTGTTTTTATTTGACATACACAAATTTTTGTATAATTTTCGAACATAATGACATGATATTTTGAGCAAAATTGTGTTATTTCGAACGAAATTAGTACCTTTTAAGTTCCAACTCATCGTACAAAGTTCATTTTAAAAGTTTTTTTATTTGAACAAAATAATGAATTAAATAATTAGATAATAAATATATTTAAATACAAAAATTATTTGATTTATTGTAAATATGTACATATAATTAAAGAAATGTGTAAAATTGTATTACTGTCAACTGTGTGAGGTCCCCTTTACAAAATTTTCGAACTTTAACGTCAAATTTATCTTTTGACAGATGTCGGCAAAGTTATTTTTTATTGCAATTTATTTTACTCTTGCTACTTTTTAATAAAATTCACGAAATTATACATAATCTATATTTAACTCTAACCTAATTAATTTAGCCAATAAAAAACCGAAGTGAAAAATCAAAGTGCTTAGCTAGATCATGAACCCAAAAGCGATTGTGTGTGATATCGAGGGTACCACTACGCCAATCAGTTTCGTAAAAGATATTTTATTTCCATATGCTGAGAAAAATTTGGAAAAATACGTTCGTACCAACTGGAAGAGTGATAAAGTTCAGCAAGCTGTAAACGAATTAAAGCAACAGTCTGTAAATGACCAAGGGTTGGAAGGTGCAATCTCAATAGATGAGTCCAGTGAAGAAAATCTTATTTGCGGCCTAATCGAATATACAAAATGGCTTATGAAAAATGACCGCAAAGTAACCGGACTAAAAAACCTCCAAGGCCAAATATGGGAGGATGGCTATAATGAGGGCATGCTTAAAGGTGAAATCTTTGATGATGTTCCATCCCAATTCAACCAATGGATCACTGAAGGAAAATCTCTTTATATTTACTCGAGTGGAAGTATTCATGCCCAAAAACTGTTATTCGCAAATACAACACATGGGAATCTCTTAAGTTTAATATCCGGCCATTTCGACACAACAACTGGCCCAAAACAAGATAAAATTAGCTACATTAAAATCGCTGAATCATTACAACTTGCACCAAATGAATTCCTGTTCCTAACGGATATTATAAAGGAAGCTGAAGCGGCTCGAGATGCCCAAATGCAAGTTATAGTGCTTGATCGACCTGGTAATTACCCACTGACCGATGATGATAGAAGCACCTTCAAAATTCTTACAACATTTCGTGAAATAAAATTTAATTAGCAAAACCAATTAAGTATTTTGTTTCCTTTTGCTTTTTTAATTATGATAAATAATAATCTAATAGGTATGATTATCCCCGTTCACAAATTATATCGACAGCATTCGGTTCCATAAGATTTGGCTCAAGACAACGATGCACCGCCGAGCTTAGTATCTCATCGAGCAGCGAATGAATTAAGCTGAAAATACGGAAAACAAAAATTTAATAAATTTTAAGAAGTATGATGATAGATCGATTTACTTTTCGTCGGATACAAATCGCCACAAGCTAACTTGCAAGAAATGTGCATCCACCTGAATCTGCTGCAATCCATATTTGCTGAACGTTTTTAGTCGAATACATTCGAGCAATGTTTTCAAACAGATCTTTATGATTCCGGTTGAGATTGAGATTTTCGAGAATTCAACCGGGGTGAATATTTCGATTTTTTCCGAAAATAGTCGATGTATACTTGACGGTATCGATTCGAGTTGGGATGGTGTATACGATGACCAATTAGTACGAAATTGTTTTGATGTTGTAAGGCTTAAATGTGTCTTCCGGCTTGAATCACTGCTGGCTGTAGTTTGTGTTCCAGATTCATACAATCCATTGAGTACATAATCTATAGATGACATCTCTTCAACGAATCGTTTCATTACGGCACGAACTGATCGTGGTTCTAAACAGTTTAACCATTCGCGTGTCTCAACACTTTTCCGCAACATTTGCGAAATATTATTTCCCTGCAGCCGTACATATGAATCGAGTAGAGTTTGTGCCGTCTCACGCATTTCATTACACAGTTCAGTCTCGTGTGTAAGGGCTTGATTATTTTTTGAATCCAAATCGCATAGATCGTCGGTTACACCGATCAAATGTTGAACACCTTTTTGATCCATTTCCAAGCATGTTCTCGATAAGATTAGCAATAAATTCGGTGGACTCGATGAAGTTGCATCACTAAAGATCAGGATCGTTGATGAGATATACTTTAAAAATCCGACGAGTAAATATTCACGTATCCCTTTTGCGCAGAATGATCCGTTCTGCACGTATTTTAAATTGAATGACCATTTCGACTGGAAAAATACTTGGAAATTTTGTAGAACGCCTTTATACTTCTCGACAATCGAGGTGTAAAAATTCGTTATAATTTCGTTCAAGTTCATGATGTTCGACAAATTGTTGTCCCCTTTAACACTGACTAAGGTCAGACGAACCGAATTTAAATTATCCAGAACGTGCTCCTTGAGTTTATTTAAATGAATTTTAAGCAGCTGATATGCCGCATTGATTATGATGTCTATTGCAATTTTGGTCATGTCCATGCAGCTGCAAATATTTTTCATAGCCAAGAAGCGTCGATTTAGTCGATCAAGAGCGTGCAGCATAATTTCTGGATCGTTGTACACACTCTCAGCCTCCATACGATTTTGTATTAATAGCAGGTACTTATCCATATTTGTGGTAATGAAATTGTTCAGCTGGAGTTGGAATGTCTTGTTTTTTGGATCGTTGGACTTGATGAACATGTCATTGTATGCGCTAATGACAAGGGTCAGATCGTTTAAAAAGCCGGAAATTCCTAAATCGATAAATTCGATCATATCGCGTTCGGTTTGGTCTTGAAGCATAACAATGTGTTCATACATACGATGCGTGGCACATTCCAGCATGTCATGTGCCAAATCACTTGGCTTTTCATTCAGTTGAAGCAGGAGCTCGCCTGTTTCGGTTAGTGCTTGAGCTGACTTGCCAGAAATAGCGAAATTTTCTTTAAGCGTTGTTTTCATACCAGACACCAGTTTTAAACAGTCTTCTTGAATTCCGTAGAACGAGGGTTGATTACCATATTGCTGCAAAACTTTCTGGGCGTGATTGTAATCCTGAACTGCCTGTTGGTAGTCACCTTCATCGATTAGCGCTTTTAGTTTAGCTGGAAGCGTTGACAGAAACTGCAGTTTCTGTAAAAACGCATGTTTTTCCGACAACTTAGACAGTTTCTGTCTGGTATTTTGAAGTGTATCCGTAATCTGCTCACTAAATGACGTGATCGATTGCATATTTGTGGTCAACAATTTCATCTCCGTTTCCATCTTATTAAAATCTGTTTTCATCTTACGTATTGTATCCGTAGCCGATATAAACTTATTATAATTCTCATAAACGAGGGTCTGCATATCGGAATGAAGTGTCTGGATGTCTTTTACCACAACAGCCTCCACATCCATAATCTGCTTGAGAGAGCATTCTTTCAGCAAACTTTGAAAATACTTATCACTATTAAAGTTGATATCGTTCATTGTAGCTACTGTATTATTATTATTGGTATTTTTATCATTTTCCATGATTTTCCGTGTACAACTATTTCACATACCCGATTCAACAAAGAAAAACACTTCGGTACTGTCAAAATTGACAATCACAATATTGAGCAACTAATAAAATTGACCATTACACTGTAAATATAGCTCTTAAGCTGTGACATAACCTACACAAGTCGTAATTAAAATGTCAAATACGGATGGAAAACCACCTCCAGCTCCAAGTGCTGCTCCCGGAGATGGCATACGGTCAATGCGGTCGACTACATTATTTCGTACCGTGAATTTCGAACTTTATGCAAAACCGGTACGTATTTATCCAAGTCCTATTTATCAACCCAAATAACTTTTGGTTGTATTTCAGAATAAAGTGATCATGGGGATTGGATTATTGGCCATTACTGGTGTATTCGGATACATCGCATATATGAAAGCCAAATATGAAGATCTTGGATTTTATACAGCCGTTCAATCAGATGGGACGGAAGTATTTAAAAAGAAACAGTCAAAGTGGGAATAATTACTGAATGGTCTTTTAGGCTCTGTAAATATTATCTAAAATATTTTCTTTAATAAGTTTTAAAACAATTTGTATTGTAAAAAATAAATGCACTTGTATCTTGTTATTGTTGAATCCCTGTCTTTTGGTAACATAATATTTGAGGTTTATCACCATGAACTATTCCCCATTGTACACAGGTTTTCGTTTCTCGGCAAACGCTTTCAAACCTTCAAGCCTATCTTTAGTTGGAATTACCTGGGCATAACATGCTTCTTCGATTGCATACCCGGAATTTAAATCCACTTGAATTCCCTTATCAATCGCCTTTTTCGCCATCTGAACTCCGATCGGGCCATTTGGTAGAATTTCCATTGCAATATCGAGTGCCTTAAGATATGCAGCATCTTTTGATTTATTTTGTTCGACCGCATGATTACAAATTCCCATTTGAACAGCTTCTGTGCCATTAAAGATGCGTGCAGTGAATATAAGTTCTTTCGCTTTAGCCGGGCTTAAAATCCGTGGAAGACGTTGAGTTCCACCAGCTCCTGGCATAATCGCTAGTTTAGTTTCGACTAAACCTAATTTTGCAGTCGTCGAACAAGTACGCATATCACAAGCGAGCGCCATTTCGAGTCCTCCACCCAAAGCAACACCATCAATTGCACCGATTACAGGCATCGGAAGTTGTTCAATTTTAGCCAAAAGTTGACGTAGATTTGTAACAAATTTCGATACTTCAATTGGACTTAATTTAGCTCGCTCTTTTAAATCAGCCCCAGCACAAAATACTCCGTCCACTAAACTTCTTAATATCACAACACGAACACTTTTATCGAAGTGTACCGTATTTACAACATTCTGTAAATTATTCACTAACGATAGACTGAATGCATTTTTGGCCGCAGGTCGATTAAGCCCAATGACCACAATACCTTTCCCCTCGCCTAACAAATAATCCAACTAAAATTAGAATCAAGTAAAATTGGGCTCATCACTTTTAAACTAATCCCATTAACTGTTTACTTACACGAATCTCATCTAAACTATTGGTAACATAAGTACGCCGTATTAAATTCGTTGTAAAATTTGTTTTAATTAACAAGTTTCGTAACATTTTTTTTCTCTGAGATAAATAATAAATTTCGCTACTGTACCGTGATGATTATGTTCTGCGATCACGAATTTCTGCTATTCGCGGTGTCAATTTTTTTTCTTTTTTATTATAACACAACACTATAAATTGACGTAATTCCTTTCAAACATGTATTTAATTTATCATTTAATTTAGTACGTAGATTTTGATAATATGATTAAACATGGCTATGTATGTATGTAACATATATGAAATATATACATATAAGAAAAGTAAATAAATAGAAAGAACATTATTATTGTTTCCGCGATCATGTGTGTTGTTCATTTTCGATCAACACCAAATAATTTGAACAAGGTTAGTTTTGTACGAATTAAATTTAAGTGAAGGGCATTTTATTTTATATTGGATTGTATGGCAACCATTTTGTCGTTTTATTGAGGCTATTTCTTTTATGAACAAGTCAATTGTGATTGGTTGGGGAATATGAATAGCAAATTATAAGAATCTTATTGGAATGATATATTGAAACGTCATTTTTTTATAGACTATTTCACGTATAGTTAAAATAATATCTCGTTGAAAATTCCTATTCCTTCATTCTCGAGTAAAACAACAACAAAAAATGAATTTGTTGTTGTATTTACTCGGGAATGAAAGAATAGGAATTTTCAGCGAGATATTATTTTGACTATAGTATGGTATGATTTCCTTCCCCTTCCATTTATTTATTCAGTCAACTTCTTCCGAATAAATAAAAGAATTTACTAAAAAAGAAATAGAAGGAATGGAATGGATAAAAGAACGATTTATGTCACTTTCGGAATGTCCAGAATATTCCGAATGAATAAACGAAAACACCCATTATGAAGCTGTGAAGCAGAGTCGATAAACCGATATTACAATCAATTTCCTCAATTCTTCAAAAGAGTTTGACTTGCAAGCTAACTAATAAGTCTCTGAAACGGATGCTCTCAAGGATGTGCTTCTTCTGGTCACATACTTTTAACACAATCGAATTAGAGCGATAATTAGCGTCCCGCACTTGTAAAGTGCAACATTCTATGATTTAACCGAAAGATTTGAAATCAAGATGCCGATATTAGTCATAACCCAAGTGTGTAAATAAGAAAAGTTTCGAGAAGTCCCCAACCAACCCAACCAACAGGTTACTACAATCGTTCTTTTTGATTTTGCCTATTTCTCCACAAAACCAAGCATATGTCTGCCATATATTGCGTATACGCATAAAACCGGATGATTTCAAATGGTCAATAAAATATTTCCATTCCAAAGTGGCGTATCGCTTTGTCACCAAACATCGCTACAGATTGAGAACGCTATATGTGTGTGTTTGGTTGTGCCGAAGAGGCACTTGGCTACTACAACACAAATGTTTAAATTTTAAATATAACTACAAAATTTAGATTGTATTGAGGATTATAAAGCGCTAAGCAAATGATCCTGGACCAAAAATCAACAGAGCCTCTAAAATTTTATTCTCCCTTAAAGGTGCGGGCCTTCCTTTCTTAAAGGTGCGGGCTGCATTCTTCTGTAAGATAATGCATCAGACATTATGGAATATGGAGTTACGCTGGGACGATGCGCTTCCACCGGAGTTTGCAGACAAATGGGATCGGATAAAACTAGAGCTGCAGAACACTCAGCTCATTCGAATTCCCCGATATATCAATTATTACAAAGGCAGCTGTTTGGAACTTCACGGTTTCTGTGATGCCTTGGAGCAGGCGTACGCAGCGGTGATTTACTGTAGGACCATCACTAATGGCCAAGTAGCAGTACGTCTGCTGGCAACAAAATCCAAAATCGCGCCCATCAAAACCAAGGTGACAATACCTTGTTTAGAGCTATGTAGCGCAGCATTACTAAGCCAGTCGATTCAACAGGTAGTTCAAGTACTTGACGTCGGCATAATCACCGTGACCTTGTGGTCCGACTCCATGATTACTTTGACATGGATACGAAAACCGGCTTCAACCTGGAAACCATTTGTGGCAAATCGATTAGCAGAGATCAAGACCATCACAAGCAGCCACTCTTGGAAACACGTTCGATCCGAAGATAACCCAGCTGATTGTGCATCACGCGGAGCGACATCGAAAAAATTAGCATCCATGGACTGCTGGTGGAACGGGCCAATTTTCCTGATGAATAAGGAACCAAATCAGGAAGTAGTGTTATTCGAAACAGCAGATAAAAAGAGAATAACGGTCGAGACCACATTTCCAGAGAGTAGAGATAGAGTCCGCAATTTACGCGTTAATCAACCGCCAGTCCTCGCTTAAACGCCTCATCCGGGTAACAATTCATCTATTAAGATGGCGTACTGCGTACAGGACAGCGGGATGTGGTTCAACCACAAGAATGGGAGCACGCCTTATTCGTCCTAGCCCGAACAGTACAATTATCGGAATTCCAGGAAGAGCACGCCTCGCTGAAGAAAGCGAGGTCTGTCCTAAGACATAGCAACTTACGTTCATTGCATCCGTTTCTCGACAAGCACAACATCATTGGGGTAGGAGGGCTATTAGAAAATTCTCAACTACCATTTGAGAAGCAACATCAAATGATTCTACCATATAAAGGTCAACTGCACAACCATCAGTGCAGTGCATACGATGACATCGGTTTAAAGCTAGAATGTCAGAACAACTAATGGGGAGCTTACCCACACCTCGAGTCACCATTTCACGACCGTTAACGCATACGGGGGTCGGTTATGCGGCGCCGTTCAATATACGGATGAGTAAAGGTCGAGGAAATAAATCTTACAAAGGATATATCTGCATCTCTATTTATCTGACAATCAAAGTTATCCATATCGAGGTATCATCCGACCTGACCGCGGAAGGATTCGTAAACGCCTTCCGAAGGTTCGTTGCCGGCGAGGAAATGTCGCCCATATGTAGAGCGACAACGGAACCAATTTTGTAGGCGTCAGTAAGCTATTACAACCAATAAATTGGCACTTATCCCACCAGCATCACCACATTTCGGTGGATTATGGGCAGCAGGCGTGAAAACCATTAAAACTCACCAGAAAAAATGCATAGGGGACACAAAACTCACCTACGAGGAAATGAGCACCTTATTAAACCAAATAGAAGCTTGCCTGAATTCCAGACCACTATGCACATTAACATAGGATCCAGAATCAGTACAGATAATAACACCGGGACATTTCTTGATTGGGAATGGGAATGCGCTAACAGCCCCGTCGGAAAGTAAACAGTTCAAACCCCAAAGAAACCTCCTATCGAGGTGGAAGGTAGTGCAATATGTGCAAACCCAGTTCTGGCAAAGGTGGGTGTCAGATTATTTAAATCGACTGTATTTTTTGTAAACATTTTTTTATTGCGCTAATAATAAAAATCCTTAATACATAGTATATATTCACTTCGCCATTTTGAATTTCCGAACTTAACGAAAACATCAAAATTAACGGTAGAAAAAAATCGGTAAAAAATTCAGTAAATATAAAATAAAAAAACGGTAAAACTTACTTTGGTTTTTTTTATTACGCCACACACAAATTAGAATCGCCACTAATGCAAATCGATAATGCAGGTTGAGCACGTATGTCGGAAAACTCGAGCAATACACAAAACACAACCATCCTCGGCTGGATTCAATCCAAGAAGAAGGAAAAATAATGCGTTTTATTTAATTTTTACCGTTTTTAATAGAAAGAGAACTCTATTATAACTACACCAATAATAAAATCTATCTCTCTTTCTCTTTAGCTCCATACTCCATTATCTTAAAATGTTATATTTTATCACAGCCCAGGGTGATTATCCCACTATAATAACAGTAAATTGTGGTTTGGCTCGTATTTATAGTTTAAAAGAATATAAAACTCGGGAACCAATTTAGGACACCTTTTAAGTCATTTTTGAAATATTTTAGTGAAATCGTAATATTTTCTAGTTTTATACAATTTTCTGAAAGAATCAATAAGGTACATAGTTTACACCACGAAATATTTAGTGGACTGACCAAGAGAGGAAATATTATTTAACTGAAGGTTAGCTAGTTTTTTGTGAAATCGAGTATTAGCTATTAGAGGTATATGCCTTAGTTTTAAAAATAAACCTAGCGTGTTTCATGCATAACAATAATTAAAACACTTGAGCACAATATTTTTTTTTATTTTTTTAAATAAACCATAATTATATTTAGTTTTTTAAAGGGTTTCAACATTAATATATGTATAGAGTTTTAAATTTTTTTGTTTTTTGTATTTTTTTTTTATAATATATTTACTAAAAATTTTATTTATTTATTTAAAGTAACTACTCATTTTTAATAAACAATAATTAAAAATAAAAATTGTAATGGAAATGACGAAAAAAAATGTAAATTGATTTTTTTTTAACAAAAATAAATCCTTAAAAACAAATATTTATGTACTTTGTGTTGCGGTCTCATAATTTGTTTGTATTAATTAATTAATTTTTAAACTAAATGTGTGTTTTACTTATAAAAAAAAAAACTAAATTAAACTAGAAAATGACCAAAATTTTTTAAAAATATTAGTTTTTAAAATAAAAATGGTGAATATTTATTTATTTATATTTATATATTAAGAATATATTTGGATATATATATATATATATATATATATATATATATAAGTAGAAAATTATTTTCGAATGATAGCAGCAAAGTTAAATAAAACACCACCGTAAGCCGTAATATACCAAAATATTGTATTTTAATTTCTTAATTTATGTTTTCAAAATGACTGCTCTCAAGTATGGTTTTTATAATAATAATTCTTTTTTGCGTGACAATACACAATACAGCGAGAGCGATTTTCATTACCTTTTATTTTTTAATAACAGGGTGATACTTCATTTTTTTATTCGCTTGGCTGATTGCGGTTTGACTCTACTAATTATAATCCCACTCGGCCGTCCTGATTTTCATCTGCCTCAGATGAAACTCTCCGTTGATAATCGATCTCTTCCTCACCGTCTTCTTCTTCACTCGCCTCATTGTCATCATCCGTCATGCCGCAGTAATAAGGCTTCATCAGCTCGGCACTTGTTGTTGTGCTATGTGGCCCCTCCGTCTGTGATACTTTCCTTACATCGTAGCGGTCGCGTTCCTTTACTGCAGTTATCTCGTATGGGCCAAGGAATTTTGGATATATTTTATTTCCACTGAATTGCGTTCTTTTAATAACTACCCAATCCCCGTTATTGTATAAGGGTGCCCTGCGCCTTCTGTGGTTATAAGTTTTCCGATTTTCGGCTTGTACCTCACTTATCTTCCGTTTTGCCTCCTCTCGTAATTCTGCTCGGCTGTCGTCGAACAATATTGATGCCTCCTCTTCTAACACCTCTTGAATCCTAACGTCTTCGGGACACCTCATTTTCACTCCCGTTAGTAATTGAAAAGGACTTGCTCCGATACTTCTTTGGTAAGAATTATTTAAGTACCTCTGGAACTTATCGATATACCGGTACCACTCTTCTGGATTCGACATTGCCAATTTGGTTAGGGCTGGTATAATGATCCTGTTAATGCGCTCGACTTGACCATTTCCTGACGGCATTCCCGCCGTAATCGAAAAGTGCTTAATACCTTCTTTTTCGCAGTATTCGTCGAATTCCTTTCGAAAAGCAGGACCTTGATCCGATATTATGACAGCTGGATTCCCGAATATAGCCTTTTGTAGCTCTAATTTAGCGATAGACTCTTTCGTCGTAGTAGTTTTCGTCGGGTACAACCAGACAAACTTGGTAAAACCGTCAATTACACAGAAGATGTATTTATATTGCTTCTTCGTTGCAACCAAGCTACCCAGATGATCCACATGATATGTATTTAAGGGAACATCACCTTTGGGAATTGGATTCAGCAGTCCATCTTGCTTGCCCATTTTCCTTTCTGCTAGAATGCACGGAATACAATTTTTAATGCACACTTGGATCTTTGCTCGCAATTTGGTGATAAAAAATTGCCTCTTGACTAGCTCCTCCGTTTTCGTAATAGAAAAATGTCCTTGCTCATGATAAGTTCGGATAACCTCTGCTTGCATTTTCCTTGGGACAACTATCAATGAACTACCTAGAATTGATTTAAATAAAATACCATTAATAGTTACATAATCGTTGTATGGGCCAGATTTCAAGAGCTCCAGTATCGCCTTTATATGTTCATCATCTTTCTGTGCCGCTTTTATTCGTGCTGTAACTGTTTCTTCAATTGTTAAGACCATGGGGTTCCTGCTTAATGCATCAACGTGTTGCATGCGATTTGACGGACGGTGTTCCAATTTATAATCAAACTCCTGCAACTGCAGGGCCCATCCTGCAATTCGAGAAGTCAACTCTTTCTTCTCCATTGTGTATTTAAATGCAGCGCAGTCTGTGACGATAATAAATTTCAAGCCCAAGAGATACACTCGAAATTTTTTTAGTGCCCTTACAATCGCCAGGACCTCCAATTCGTAGCTGCTATACCGCTCTTCGCAGGCTGATGTCTTCTTGCTGAAGTAAAATACCGGATGATAAAGCTGATCACCATCAAACTTCTGGAGAAGGATCGCTCCTAACCCGATCTTGCACGCATCCGTATGTAGTTGTGTCTCAGCGCTTACACTGTAAATCCGTAAAACTGGTTCTTGTACCAATACTTCCTTCAGTTTCTCAAATGCGTGTTTCTGTGCTGCTCCAAATTTGAACACCATATCTTTTCTTAAAAGATCAGATAAAGGTTTCGCGTAAATTGCATATCCTTGCACAAATTTACGAAAATAGCCCGTTAGGCCCAAAAACGACTGGATTTTCTTTACCGTGTTTGGCTCTGGAAACTTCAATATTGCCTCTTTCTTACTCCTCGAAGGGTGAATGCATCCACTTTCAATCTCATAGCCGAGATATTCAATGCGCTTTGATAAGAATTGACACTTCGACCAATTTATCTGCAATCCGTGTTTTTCAGCCAAATTCAACACCGTTGAAAGTCGAGTGATTGCTTCTTCCTCATTCTTAGCTGGAATCACTAAGTCATCCATGTAAATGCATACTATCCCCAGTGCACATAGTGGTTTGAAAATTTTATTGATAAACCGCTGAAAGATAGCCGGAGAATTCGACAGACCAAATGGTACACGAACAAACTCGTAGTGACCCATTGGCGTGATGAATGCTGTGTACTTTATAGAGCCATCTTCCACTCGCACATGAAAAAATCCATTTTGTAGATCTAAAGTGGAAAATATTTTAGTATCTTGGAGTTGATCAATTTGATCTTCCATTAAATTCATCGGAAATCTGTCTTTAATAATTTTTTCATTAATCCTCCTGTAATCTATACAGAGCCGCTTAGTACCGTCTTTTTTATTTGCCAATACTATTGGACTCGCGAACTCTGAAGTACTGTGCCTTATTATGCCTTCATCTAACCATTCCCGTACTTGTTTGTCTACAATATCTTTCTCCAATGGTGAAAGGCGTCGAGGCTTTTGGAAAATTGGTTTCTCGTCAGTTAAAACGATTTTCATTTTGATATCATCCTCCAACTGCGATCTTTGTGGAGTGTAGTTAACAATCATGTCTTTAACCTGCTCAGCGTGACTCTTGTTTTGAATGTGATTCAAATTGAGATCCAAACTACCGTGCTCAACCACCATACAAAACTGTTCTGGTACAAATCGTTTCATAGTAATGCTATTTGGGGTTAAGATTGTTACCGTTTGATTCAAAAGCTCCTTGCCAATAATCACCTCGCATGGTAAAACCTCATCTGAAACGACATGGAAGACAGTATTATATATTTCTCCGTCAATTGTGATATCTGTATGGAATAACCCGAGTGTCGAAACATGTTTAGAACCCGCTCCTTTAAACTTAGTTGTTTGGTGTATAAGATCTGGTTGCCCAATATACAGATATTTTCTCATTGTAATTAAGTTAAGATCACTACCCGTATCCACCAAACCGTGAACATCAACACCTCGCACAGTAAATTTTTTAACATCCTTTCCATGTGTGGTTTGCTCCTCCTGAATCGACAACACCTTTCTAACCGCAGTCTCTGTCTTTTTTGGGCATTTGGGAGAAATATGCCCGAATTCATTGCAATTGTAGCATTTAGGGCCTTTTTCTTTATTTGGACACTTATCACTCATGTGATCCTTGCCCCCACATACAAAACAACGTAAACCTCTTCTGAACTTATTGCGTTTGATCTCCTTTCCTCCGTCTTTTTCTGCAATTGTGTTCACTATTTTTTGCGATCTTTTGTTTTTGACTATTTGTATTTCGCTGTAAATATCCAATTTCTCCTGGAATTGTGCCATCGTCTTTGCACCGTATAAGATCGCTTTGTTAACTTCCTGATCATCTATGCCTGCTATGCAATATTGGAAAATGGCCTCATCCTCGATGCTTCCCCTTTTGGCTATTTCTCTTAAGGCAATTAAGTAACGCTTGAACGATTCGTCAGGTCTCTTTCTTCGTTCCAACATTTTCTGGTGAACCGTTGCACTATTATCCTTTTTTTCAACTTCTGTACGTAAATGATCCTTCAATTTACCCCAATTATCTATGCCTGCCGCTAACCTTAAACTGTCTTTGGCCGTACCCTTCAACAGCCTCTTTGCATAAATGGTTTTCCTCGTATCGTCCCATCCGGTAGTTGCAGATACCTCATCAAAATCTTCGATCCATTTGTTGAGTGAATAATCATCATCACCACTATAACAATTCATCGATTCTTCGACGTCCTTGAATAAATATTGCGACCTTAATTCGGTTTGGCCATTTACAGGATTTTCCATCCGTTTCAAAATATCGTTTTCCATTCGCAAAAGCTCTATCTCTTTATTTTTTAGCACCATTGTCATTTCTGCGATTTTTTCTTTCTCGGATTCCACAACTGCACCTTCAGTAACTCCAGTTGACCGGCGATCAGCAAAGCTGCCCTCGTTATTTATCGCCTGCTTGAACAACGTCTCCATTTTCTGATAAAAGTCATCCTCACTAGTGTTTGAATCACTGCCTTTCTTTTTATTGCGAACCATTGTGAATAATAAGCGTTACCGACGAAAATATATATTTTCTCAACCCGTTTATTAAAAGAAGTCG
This sequence comes from Tipula helvola, assembly GCA_963556165.1. Taxonomy (NCBI): domain Eukaryota; kingdom Metazoa; phylum Arthropoda; class Insecta; order Diptera; family Tipulidae; genus Tipula; species Tipula helvola. The sequence goes on along the minus strand of OY744483.1, from coordinate 346,790,505 downwards.
ATGACCGTTACAGTTGCTGTCTGTACGTACCAAATGACCACGTTTTATTTTATTGATGCAAAACTTTCGGTATATCGCCGTTACCGTTATTGGGTGCCGCACTAGTCGAAAAATACTACACGACCATGTTTCGTTGAGAAGGTTTACAAACTTTTTCACTAATTTTTGTACAACACTCTGTCCCGTTCTCGACTTGGTCTGCACAATACTTGATCCACTGTTAATTTGTGTAAGCTTTTGGACGTTCGTGCCGTATCGAATTATCCGTATTACAGTTATTGTTTATTGAATAAATACACAAATGTTTTCTCCGTACTGTTAGTAACCACACACCATATGATTTACTAAACTTATCTTACACCGTAACTTATAATATCACCGTGAAATAAATCTGATTACTACTTTCGAACACAGTTAAATAATTTTCAAGTTTTTTTTTAGCTAAATCGAATAACCCTTTTTTATTTACTTTTTTACTATAATTTATCGATTAGCTTGACTTGTTCACCGATAGCACTTTTTAGGGATCAGCACATATGATGCACTACGATCACTATGATCCCGGTTGAGCCCCCAAGTAGAAAATTATTTTCGAATGATAGCAGCAAAGTTAAATAAAACACCACCGTAAGCCGTAATATACCAAAATATTGTATTTTAATTTCTTAATTTATGTTTTCAAAATGACTGCTCTCAAGTATGGTTTTTATAATAATAATTCTTTTTTGCGTGACAATACACAATACAGCGAGAGCGATTTTCATTACCTTTTATTTTTTAATAACAGGGTGATACTTCATTTTTTTATTCGCTTGGCTGATTGCGGTTTGACTCTACTAATTATAATCCCACTTATATATATATATATATATATATATATAAAATTAAAAAAATGTTATTTTGTGTATAAATATTAAATTGAGAGAAATATCAAAAATTTGGGTAATTTTGGTCCAATTGACGCGATAGATAAAATCGCAGAATTTTAATAAATTTGTTTTTTTAATAAAAATATATTTTTAATATTACTATTCTACAATATTTTTTTGTTTTTTTTTATATATGTATATCAAATTTAGTAAGATTCATGTTTTTCTAATAAAATAACAAAACAAAAAAAAAAAGAAATAAATTAATAAACTTAATTGGACTTTAGTGAACAGCATCAATATCTCGTTGAGCACGTGAAATTTTCACTTTATCTTTTGGTGTCTGATCTTCGCCCGATTCCAATGCAAACATTTTCATTTTCTCTTTAAACGATAATTTCTCTGGTACTTGGCCATCGGTCTTTTGTTGTTGTGCTTGTTGCTTTTCTGCTAATCGTCTTGTACGCGGGTCACTGTCATCAAAACAAAATAAATTATATTTGATAAAAAGTGTAAAACAAAATATGTACTCACCGATAAACTTCCTGTGCCCCAATCACACCGGGTGTCATTTGAATCGGTGAATTCCATGATTCGCTATCCGGTGTCATCGGACTATCCAAAAGCGTTTGCGTTTCATTTATAAATCGCTGTGTGTAAAAATAGTCAAAAATAATAAAATTCAATAATTCAATTTCTAAACAACACAACACTTACATTTGGATCCTCTCGTATAATTTCCAATTGTTGTTGATCCGTCATTCCAGACATAACCATTTGCTGTTGCATCGACTGCATCACCAAATTATTTTCTTCGTCATGGAATGATACACGTTTGTTATCGCGATTAAATTGTGAGGGCGGCGTTAATGGTTGCTGTATATTGTATTGGTTTTGGGACGAGGGAATTTGTATTTGGGGTGGTAGGGTCTGAGGTCCCACACTATTATTATTTATTAAATTACTATTACTACTATGATTATTATTGTTATTATTATTTAGATTATTACTAATTGTCGGATTTTTTTTTGTATTACTCATTTGATAATTATTGTTGTTATTTTGGGAATCAGTCGATTGTGCGGATTGTGGTATATTGGCCGATTGTTTATTCATTGTGGGCAGGGTGGAAGTTCGAATTTTTTGTTGCTGCTGTGACATAATCACATAGGATGAGTTACGTTCGGGAGGCGGTGGCGGTACACTATTATTATTCTGGGCGTCATACATGGTATTTGCACGAAGATTTGGGAAATTCTCATCAATTGATTGCATTGCAGGTGGCATATTCGCTAACTCCAACTCTTTACTAATATTGCTGCTATTCACATTATTGCTATTGTTTAAATTCATATTGTAAATATCCTTCATCATTTGGTTCATGATACTAGTGGAGGGTGGTGGTAAATCTGGTAAATTTTTGTCGTCCGCAAATGTGGCACTTTTTGCTTGTTTTGAGGGAGACGCCTGAGGATTACTACTGGCCGGATTATCCATTCTGTTACTGTTATGTTTTAAAATACTTTTTGGCTGTATTGTAGGCAGCGCCGCGTTCGACTGCTGTGTGGGAATGTAATTTTCGGAGGCCCCATCTTTTATATCGACCTGTTTCATACTGGTCATTGGGGTTGGTAACTGATTCGAGGGTTGCAATCGGATTAACTCTTGTACACTGTCTTTTGAGAATGACATGTCTAGATCCTCTTCTTGTTCTTCGGTTTCTTGGGCACGACGCTCAAAATCTCGCTCCAAAACCAGGGTCTTCAGTTGTTCGTCTTGTTGCGGCGTGCGATGTTGGTGTGACGAAAGCTCAAATATTTGCTGATCTCGCCAATGTCGTATATGTTCTCGACGCATTTCTTGTTCCTTTTCACGTTCCTCACGCTCCCACGGATTCGTCGAACCGACGAAATTTTTCGATGGTGCTATATTAGACGAGGAAGTTGGATAGTATGCCACCTTCGGTGGATCAGCCACGCTCGCAATATAATTTAAATTCGCATTGCTTTGTTGCTGTTGATTGGTATTCTTAAACAATGGATGAGTTTGCGTAGGTGGAAGAGGTGGTTGGTGTTGCTGCTGTAGTGGCATTTGCTGATGTGATTCACCATTATCTTGCAGAAAACGATTTGGTTTGGGTGCAGTAGTCGGCGGCAATTGCTTGATTGGACCATTGCTATTCGGCTGATTGGAATAATTCTGTTGGCCGGGCAACATCATTTGCTGTTTCGATTGATTAGGTTGGTTACCTGTGGGCGATAACAGTTGCGGACTCATGCCACTTCCTGAAGCCGCTATTTGTGATAAATCATTGGATAACATATCAGGATGTGCTTGCCTTTGATGCCGTCTCTTTAATTCCTCTCCCATCTCCGCTAATTTCGCTTGTCCTCGCAACAACCTCTGCTGCTGTTGTTGCTGTTGATGATGCTGCTGCTGTTGTTGTTGTTGCTGCTGCTGTTGTTGTTGTTGCAATTCATTCGGCGTCGTTGTATATAAATGTTGATTCGACGGCCCAGGATGATAATTCGAAATCATATTCACGTTCTGCATACTTTGACTGGCCGAAATATTAGCTGCGTATCCACTGGAGTGTGCAATATTTGGCATCGATGGGGCCATCATTTGGTTGATACGCATATTTTGGGATCCTGAGAAATTATTATTTTTTTGGCGAGCAAGCATTGGATTTCCAGACACCACCGGATTTCCACCACTACCACCCGCTTGTGGCATATTTGGATTTTGATTATTGCTGACATTATTATTCGGTTGCATCATGTAGGACATGGTCGATTGTGAAGGCAGGGTATTTGAATTCGTGTTATTAAAATAGGCTGACGCTGGACGGTTACTGCTTTGCATTAGATTGGCGTTTGCTGTGGAAGCCGCATTTATATTCATATTCGATTGCATCGACATTTGGGTACGATCACCTAAATTTGGTTGGCTTTGATTTTGCGCGCGATATATACTCAAATTTTGATAGAAACCTTGATCGATAATATTCGTGTTATTGGACATCGCATTATTGCCAACCAAATTATGAATACTGCGCGACTTATTCCCAGACATCGCAATATTTCCGACGTGGTGAAGGGCTGGTGTAGATTTAGCGTTTAATAAATTTTGCGATGGTATTGGTATTGGTGGCTTGTTTGAATCGGCGTTCGACTGTCGTGATAAGTCCCGTTCGGACATTCGACGCGTACCTACAATTAAAAAAATCAACTATTATACTAAATATTTGTACGTAAAGCACTGACTCTAGGAATTCAACTAAAAAAAATATTTTAAGACAATAAGATCTCTTGTGTCTTATGCCAAATAAATAATAAAGCGGATAACAAAATTTAATAAACAAAAGTGTATTGGGGCCAAAAAATAAAAATACACAAATATTTAACATGCCAACAATTAAATGCATACTCTGTCATCCTTTAAACTCATTGTAATAATTCCTGCTTCCACCAAATTTTGTGGCTTTCTGATCCCTCTGCTGTTGTTGAAACATTTTATTAAACTTTTTATTAAAATTATTTTTTATCTGCTTAAGCGTTAAACTATTGGTGTTTGAGTGAAGCGGTGTGCGTGGCAATTCCCCATTCGAAATATTTCCACCATCTTTCACAACATCATCATCATCATCATCGATGGTTTGAAGCACAATTTTTGATGTTGCCAATGTTTGTGATAATTCCGGACAACTATTATTAATCGATAGCCTCTTATCAATAGTAAGCGATGTATTTGAAAATTGTATATTCAAATTGCTATCAATTTTATTGTTACTGCCGGAGGCGGAGCTTTTCTTGACAACATACGCTTCAGGAAATTTTTTCCGTCCATCACTATAGCAGTAGTGATTGGACAAATTCGGAGTACTTTTGTAATATTTCGGTATATCGTGCTGGTGATAGTTGTAGTGATGCAAATGACAATGTTGATGATTATGCAATTGATTACAAATTGCCTCTAAATATTTGCAATTATTATTCTCTATATGCTGGTGGTGTTGCGGCGCAGGTAGCTTAGGTGTATAGTATAACTTATTATCTACTAGGTCGTTGCATGAGGCGGTGACTGCTAAAGGAACATTGGTGGCGAATATAGTTTTAGGATCAATATCGTTTTGGCTGTAAGTACCGAAAGTGCTCCATTCAGTTAACTGTTTTAGGATTAATTTTTTTTCTGCTTCGGATAATTGTGGTTGATTGGTGTGATGGGCGGCTGAATTATGTGATAACTCGGTAACAGAGGCCGAATACTTTTTTGACATATTCGGATGGTTGTATTGGAATGAATCGAAATATGTGGTCAATGCTTTTACTTTACCTGAATTGAAGAAGAAGGGAAAGGATAAATTCGATACAATTATTTTATTCGTTGGTATTTAGTATAAAGCCTGTGGCAAAATTGGATGAACATCCTTTCGTTCAGTTTAAAGTTCAAAAGAAAACACCCAGGTAAAAATAAATAAATGAAAATCTTAAAAATTATTGTAGTATTATCATATTTTGCCACACCACTTTCTACCGACTTCAATAAATCCTTCAAATTTTACCTGAATTAAAATTTCTCGCCGACAATTCAGCTAATAAATCATCGTACGATTTTTGTTTTGGATACAATATTTTATTTGGAGTTTCATTGTGCTTTATATCACCTTTGGTATTATTATTATCACTATTATTATGATTATTATTACTATTGTTACTATTACTATTATTAAATTGGTCCTTAGTAGTTTTCATATCAGGAAAATCGTTATCATTATTGTTATTATTATTATTAATTTGGTTATTATTACTAACATTGACACTAATACTATTATTGCTGTAGATTTTTTCCCCAAACGAAGATGAACATGTGGTTGAATCGGAGCTGAGCCCCGTCAAATCGAGGGTTATATCATTTATATCAATCTTATTACTAGTATTCTGATTATTATGGTTATTATTGCTATTATTACGGTAATCAATATCATCGTTATTATTGAAATAGACGCTGATACGGTCTTGAGGATTGGGTGGTTTTTCCGGGTTTGGTTTACTAAAATTCAAATCGATTACATATTCATATGTTTTCGATTTAGGAATCATGGCTGCGACTACAGTCATTGGTTCTTGTGGCTGATTTGAAGTATCAAAACTAACCGTCTTCCGATATCCCAAATTATTTTTCTTATTTTTATCCATCATTATGCCAGTTCGGGTGATTTCCTTCATTTTTGACGGAATATAAATTTCACACTGCGGCTGGCACGAATTCTCGTCATCGATAAATGGAATATCGTCTGAATCGTCACCACAGTATCCAATAGTTTCGTCATCATCATCGTCACTTTTGTTTCCGTCCTCTTCTTCCTCCTCCTCCTCTTCGTCTTCATCGGGTTCGTCTTGTTCGACCGATGTTTCGATACGCTCCGGTTCCGGATTATCTTTGTACTCCTCAACTAAAATGGTTGGATTCATATCCCAATTTATTTCAAAGCTACTCGAACTTGTGTGTACTATTGGACGACTGTCACGATATCGTGGATCAATAACCGGAATTTTTTGATACTGTGTATTTAGAATACTCTCGTGTGATAGAGAATTTCTTCGGCCGTACATAATTTCGGCACTGTTTCTACGTTCCGGTACAAGGCTGTAGGCTCCGATAAGCGGTTCATTAAATCGATTCAAATAGTTTGATGAATTAGATAAATAATCGTTTCGAAATAATCCCGAACGTGTTAAACTTTCATCAGATCGGCATTTATATCGAGCTTTTATGTCATCTCGAATACCTTTTCCGATTTATAGCAGCATTCCGAATTATAATATTGTAATTTAGCGATATAACTAGCCTACGACTTATATAGTAAAACTTTGACATACCTCTTTGTATTACTGGACTCGGCTGTTGCAGTAACGTTGCTAAGCCATGATAAATTGCACCTTGCTTGGCAACTTCTAAGGTAACAACGGGTCCGGTGCGTACTAGATAATCTGCTGCTCGTTCCTGTGTGATTCCAATCAAACTTTGTCCATCAACCCGTAAAAGTTGGTCGCCGGCTTGTAGCCGTCCGTCTAAATCGGCTGCACCACCAGGTACAACTGATTTAATGTAGATACCTAGGCGTTCCTGTAAAATATATCCAAATGTATTAGAACCCAAATTATTGAGATTTTTTTCGGGATTTTTACCTGCCCAGCACCTTTAGCTGCCACAATTGATAAGCCCATTCCATTCGAATGTTTATGCAATTTAATTGCTTGAACCTCGGGTTGCGCCGTCTTTGAAGACATTGCACTAGGTGATCGACCCTAGTATATAAAATAAATTAGAATAGATTTTATATACCTATTTAACAGTAAGCTACTTACGTTATAATGGTGCATGTACACAGTCCAAAGACCGATACTCGTTGGCTGGGCGGCTAAGCGGCACATACCAGCTCCTTGTAGTGCAGTCAAAAAATCAACTAATCCGGCTGGAATACCGCGCACAACATCACAACTAAAACCATCATCAGGTAATATCAAAGCCAGTGGTAGTTCTGGTGATTCTTCCAGCCGTATTTCACGACCATCGGCTCGTGCCAATTCATCCGCAACCGATTCCGCCATTCGCACAGCGGTATCCACTAAATTTCGTGGAATCGTTTCTTGTGACAACAGTGCTGCCATTTGAAGCGAATTAAGTTTAAAACATGAGCAAGCTAATTGTTGTACATCTGCTGCAGTCGTTTTAGGCGCTTGTAAAAACTGAGCACATTGATTTATTTTAGCCAGATGACAATCAGCAGCTAATTCTAATCCTTGTCGCTCAGCCCAAAGTTCTAATAATTGTAATCGTTCACTAAGCATTCTACCCCATTCTCCCGTACACATATACGTTGTTGTAACGATTTTATTAAAACATAATACATTGATGTAATGAAATAGCTGCGAAAATAATTGTATCGTTAAAGCTGCATTTACTCGACACCTTCGAAACAGGGCCATTGCTGAACCGAGTACTTGTAATACTAAACCGGCGGCAGCCTCGTGTTCTATATTCTCCGACATAAATTGGGATAAAGTTTGTGATAATTCAGCATGGAAACATGTCACTAAATTACGAAAAGCAGTTTGTACACTTTCAGCCAATACCTCTTGCGCTTGAACACTAAACGCTGATATGTGTCGATCAGATTTTAAAAAGTATAAAAATTCGGAACTATTTGCCATCCAAAATGATAACACTTTTGGATCGGTATACTGATCCTGTACAACATTGTGTATTAGATTGGCAACATGATGTAAAAATACGGTTAACTTGTGGGCGCGCTCGGTTGGCTGCAAATCTGGACGATAATGTGTAGAAGCTCGATACCTGTATTCAAACAATGATAACGACAAAATATTTTTAGAAATCACCCTGTGGTATAGCACAGTAACAAATTTATTAATAATTACATCAAACTAATTAAATATTTATCTTTTACACTCAAGAGGATATATGTATGAAAAATAATAGAATAGTTTTTGTTGGTTGCAGACTTCCAGAGTCGACTGACTGCCGGGATATTATGTGCGATATAGAATAGCAGAAGCATGAAATTTTCAATTAGTGTTTTTGGTTTAATTAAACTTTATGAAGTTTAAATGAATTGGGTGTGGGAAAAATAAAGGATTAAGAGATATTCCAATGGGGTAAATTATTCTGTTATTTGGACATGATTTTGGCTTTTGTTTTGGTTGTCTATATATTAGGGTGTTACTTACGAAAACCACCATTTCGCAAGCTAAACTGCGTACCGCAAAGTGAAGTTCAGCGGTAAAATAAATATTCATTTTCATTTCGCTTGTGTCATTTTCATATGAGAAATTTCATTTCACTGAAGTCGCAACATCTTCTAAAAGATGATGAATCAAAAAATTAACCGTGATCGTTGAAGACTGGTTCTACCAAAGAGATGTTGACAGCCAAAGGTAAGAAGATCCATCAATGGTTGGCTAATACCTACCTCTTTTTGTTGAACTAGGAACTAAGATTAATATCTTATGTTGTGCAGAACTATCGGAGAAAATACCACCATTTGTTACAACAACAAGAGTAACAAGAGGAACAACCAATGCACATAGGTTTACGGTGAAGCTCCCGAAACCTCGAACTGAAGAAATCAAGCGGGAATTTATATACCGAACATCAAAAAAGTGGAATTCGCTTTCCGAAAAAAATTTCCGAAGGAATATAAAATGAATAAATTTAAGGTAGCTATTAATCTTTACTTGCAGGATCGCGCATTGGGTGCAGAAGCTCTGACAGTTACAAGGAGCTAGGACCGTTAATAAGTCCGCTATGCACCCAATTAAAAAATTTATAAAAAAAAAAAAAAAAAAAAAATACTGAATAATACATCTCAACAAAAACAAATTTATACGGTATATAACGTGGAAAGATTACCATCATATCCTGTTTGATGTAAAACCTATCACATAACAACATTGGCAAATAAACGAGAGCTTTTAAAGTGTTCGTTGGAAATCAAACCGATGCACGACTTACACTGGAATCAATTAAAATAAAGGTACCGAATAGGAATTTAAGAGATCATGAGTTCTTTCATCTGAATAAACACAGAACAAACTATGGTGACACCGAACAGATAAAACATGATGTCGAAGAGTTTTAATAAAATCGACCCTTTTCGACTTTTACTTAAGCAATTTTTTAATTTTATTTTTATTGTACCCCCTATTTACATTGTATCGTTTTTATAAACTCAAATCAAATTTGCAGACTTTTCTCTTGTAAAATAATAAAACCCCAACAAACCAAGAAGTGCCCTGACGTTAGTATCAACGCATTTGGGTCAATGAAACTGTTTTTGAGATGCTGTGATTTGAGACACATGCTTCAATCTGTGTTGAATACTTAGGTATCTTTATAATGTGTACAATCCGACATCGGCTTATATTCAAAATCCCGAAACACAAAATACTTATTTCATTTACATTTTACAATAACAATTTTTATTTTATTCCTAGAATAAAATACGTGCCAACGTGCTAAAGATTAGTTTATGAAACGAAAATCTACGCTTGATTAATTCTGCGGAATTAAATTTTTACGATTCGCATTAAATTTAACGACATCTATTACTCTCATATACATTTTCTATATAAAATATCGATGGCTTAGAATAACATCAGCCATCGTATATTGTTTTAGCTTGAACCACAATACATCATGGTCCACGTTTAATTTTATTCAACCAATTATATAACTGGATGAATGGCTAAGTTTGTGAATTTTCATTTACATTTTACAAATGTGGGTCAGGGCGTTTGTTAATTAAGCCATCTATATGTTGAAGATATTGTTCAATAAATAAGGTTCTAATGGGTTTGTATTAATCCAAAAAAAAAAAAAATTCCAAAAAACCAAGTTTTTTAAATGTTATTTGAATTCGTTTTATATCTTAGAAGGTAGGGGCTGCCGCCCTGAAACCCCTGCTGAGATGATTTTTTGAAATTCTAACATTCATCGAGATTGGAGTATTTTTGAAAAATTTATTTTTTTTATAATCATTCACATACTAAAATAGACGAAGCTGCTTAGCATTGGACCCTTTGCGCAAGGATGATAGGAACACAATCAAGGTTAGACATCAACTGAGCAGAGTCAATACTGCCATTCAACAAATCGAAAATGAAGCAAGCAACTGAAATAAATTAAATCGATCATTATAAGAAAATATAAAGGGCTGAAACCTAACGAGGTGATCAGAACTTCAGTCTTTGGTGTTTTCAACGGGGATAGCATTCAACTGTCACCTGTGTTATAAAGTTGGTGTGGCAGTTTTGACAGTATTGATTTCTATTTTAACCAACGGATATTTATTTATACAACAACAGCCAAACAGGTCAAAAGCTTCAGTAACAGGGGTACAGGCATCCAATATAACACGAAAAATCGTATTCTAGAACTTTATACCGAAAGTAGTATACAAAATTATACTGATATTTCTAACCGTGTAACTGACCGTATTCCAGAACTTTAACCAAAAATCATTTTAGAATCCCATTTAAAACGCACATGTCAAATTTCGGTTGATAGATAGGCAAGTTCCATGATATAAACAATTTGTTAACTACTCACTACATGCTAATGCAACCCCAACTCAACTCCAACTCAACTTCAACTCAACCCGCAAATTGACCCCTAACTTAACCTTCAAATCAATTCCAAATTCAATGCCCAATTCAATAATCAAACCAGCATATATAAAAAAATCGTAAATATTTATAAAACTAGGTATTTTGGATCAATTCGTATGGCAGGTACCCCGCCCTCTTGACGTACAGTCTTCAAAAGGTTTTCAAATCTCCGCCTTGACCATAAAAACAGATTGAGATACCATGGGTCCAGACATCCAGACATCCAGACAGACGGACGGACATTTTTTTGCTTTTTCAGACTCAGGGACTTTCAAAACGTTGAGAAAAGTAGTTTTTCGTAATTTTTGACAGAATTTCAATACTTTGGTGTTTGGGCTTTTTAGACCGAAGTAATATGAACATGACTTCTTAGAAGAAGACGACACACGCGACTCGTGAAACGTCGTTGAACTTTTTCTAGACGACTTATTCTAATATCATATTGAGGGTCCCAGATAATTGGCAAATATTCAACTTGTGATCTTACTAAACTTGTATAAACTGTTTTAAACGTAGACAAATCTTTAAAATTCTTACAGGTTCTAAACATAAATCCCATCATTGCGTTGGTTTTATTTATTATCTTCTCGGTGTGTTGGATAAACGTCAGGCCATGGCCATTATCGAGAATAATGCCAAGATCCATAAACTCAGTAACACGATCAATGACAATATTGTTCAATGTGTAGTTAAACACAATTGGATTTTTCTTTCTATGGAAGCTCATAAAAGACAATCAATTTTAATGAACATTTTTATATCATCCGCATATACATAATAGAAATTTTGATGAATTTATTTATTTATTTATTTATACTATGAGAAAATTCTACAAATTTGACTTGATTTTATAACATATTGAACAGGGTAGAATAAAAATTAAATTAAACAAATAAAGAATAAAAATTGACATAAAAATATTTTTAGGTTGGAGCAAAATGTTTCTTCAACCTACGTTTAAAGCTGTCTTTACTTAAGTAAAAGTCGAACAAATGGTCGATTTTATTAAAACTCTTCGACATCATGTTTACCGGTTCATTGTCACCATAGTTTGTTCTGTGTTTATTCAGATGAAGGAACTCATGATCTCTTAAATTCCTACTCGGTGCCTTTATTTTAATTGATTCCAGTATGGTTGGTGCATCGATTTGATCAAGTAAAATATTTCCAATAAACGAACACTTTAAAAGCTCTCGTCTATTTGCCAATGTTGTCATTTGATAGGTTTTGCATCCAGTAGCATATGATGGTAATCGCTTCAAGTTAACGTGGTGCGGTAAGTCATGGTCGTAATCCCATCCGTCTTTACACGTTATATACCGTATAAACTTTTTTTGGACACTCTCGATTTTTCTGATAGGTTCATCGTAAAAAGGACACCAGATGTTGACAGCGTATTCAAGTTGAGATCTTGCACTGTGCAAGGATTTTGTTCAAAAAATGAGACTTGAGAGTTGCAATTTTTATCGGCTTACTAGATGTACGACAATATTAAAATTAAACCAAACACCAATAATATTTACTGATGTATATCTAGTACGTACACGAAAATCGCAACTCTCAAGTCTCATTTTTTGAACAAAATCCTTGCACTGACGTAGGCATAATACAGGATCTTGATTGTCTCGAGGTCATGAATATCCCCAGTCCAACGCTTAATAAATCCAAGCATGGAATTGGCTCTAGCAACGCATTGCTCAATATGCTTAGTAAAGCACATGTTTTCAACGAAAGTAACCCCTAGGTCTTTAATCTCGAATACTTTTTGTAAAAGTACGCCATTTATTTGATATTGTTGTGTAACAGGGTTAACTTTCCGATGGAACGATAAACTCTTACACTTGTTGATGTTGAGACTGAGGAGGTTAGACTCACACCATTTCGCTAGATTGTCGATGTCCTCTTGTAGCTTATGGGTATCGCCGATGTTTTCTACTGTTTTAAAGATTTTGAGATCATCTGCAAACATTAATACCTTAGAATGTTGTATTACTTCAGTAACGTCATTGATGAAAATTATGAAGATCCAAGGACTAACATGAGAGCCTTGTGGTACTCCTGAAGTAGCTTGAATTGATTCTGATCTTCTATTACTAAGCTCAATATACTGAATGCGATTACTCAAATCTGATTTAAACCACGCAACAAACTGTTTAGAAAAACCGAATCTGTATAACTGTTCCAACGTTTTACAATGACTGATGGAGTCAAAGGCTGTGGCAAAGTCAGTATACACCACATCAACTTGCTTTGCTTATGCATTTCAATTTCTTTAATCGTGTTGCTGGTAAATTCAATAAGATTTGTTGATGTTGATCTCTTGGGTATAAAACCATGCTGACACTGTGAGATGAAACGAGGAACCAAAGATCTGAATGAGTTGCATACTACCAGTTCAAATAATTTGGGTATTGAAGATATTGATGTAATTACTCTGTAACAAGAGACATCATTTCTTGCTCCTGTTTTGAAAATTGGTGTTACTCTTGTTACTTTCCATTTCTTTGGAAATACGGCTAGTTGTAATGATTGATTAAATAGAAGACACAGAGGAGTTACCAACGATGTGAAATCTTTCAATAATGAAGCTGGAATGCCATCAGGACCACATCCATCTCCGAATACTTCTAGAGCTCGATGAATATCCTCGGTTTCAATCCTTGGTGTTAGTATGGTTACGTTGTTTTCACCATTATTTGGATTTTCATACTTATCAATGTCTTCCGGTTTATAAACTGATTGAAAAAACTCCGCAAACATGTTTGATATAACCTGCGGGTCACAGGATTTACGTTCTTTGAATGTCATACACACTGGGTAACCATTAGTTTCACGTTTTTCTTTAAAAAATCTCCAAAAATGTTTTGGATCGTTTCTTATTTTTCCTTAATACGGCTTATATAGGTTAGGTTAGGTTTGGGTGGCGGTCCACCAGGACCAGGCATAGACACAAAAAGGTCCGTAGCCATACCACAAATTAAAAATTTTTCCTCCAACTCATTGAAACCACTTTGAGCTTGATATGAAGCGCTGGATACTCCTGACGTCCTTCTCGCTAAGCTCCGCCAGGTCGTTGAAAAGGGGTGCCCCTAGAAAATTCAGTCTGTTTCGTGCCAGACGAGGACAGGTACAAAGAAGATGAAGTACTGTCTCCTCCTCCTCTTCGTCCTCGCAACTACGACAGTAGTCATGTGAGAAGAAACCAAGTCTACTCGCATGTCTGCCTATGAGACAGTGCCCCGTAATAACTCCAACAACCACACTGATCTGACTCCGCTGAAGTGAGATCAGCTGTTTGGATCTCGCCAAGTTCAACTTTGGCCAGATTTGCCGAGTTATTACGCATGAGATACTATTTGACCATCTGTCATTCGTCAACTTACTGGCTTCCTCCTGAAGCAGCAGTTTACATACCGCAAGAAGCATTTCAATATCCTTTTTGCTGTTTGAAATGTGGTCCGTTGTACCACGTCGAGCCAGTTCATCGGCTTTAATGTTCCCCGTACTAACGAAATGTCCTGGCACCCATATGATATGGATGTTGAACTGATCTGTCATCTCGTTAAGAGATGAGAGACAGTTCTGGACTACTTTCGACGTGAGAAGGTGTGATTGAAGCGCTTTAATGGCAGCCTGACTGTCCGTATATATGCGAATATCACAAGTCGATATTACATTATACCTCAACCAGTCCACGACTTCCTTTATCGCAGTTACCTCAGCTTGAAAAATGCTGCAGTAGTCAGGGAGACGAAAGGAGAGGTTTAACATGAGTTCATCGCAGAACACCCCAGCCCCTACTCCTCTATCCCGTTTTGAACCATCACGGCTTATATAACTATTATACTTTATCTCAAAGTATCTCTCGAAATTTTGATTACACGCAGTGAATATATGTTTGCTTTCGTCTGAACTGATTTTGAGCTTTGCTTTGTAGGCTTTGCCTTTCTTGTTCTTAAGATTGATTAGTTTATCGTCGTACCAAGGTGGATATTTGTTCGATTTGGCCGCAGCAGTAGTAGGAACAAATAGTGCAAGGCCCTCACATATAATTTTGTAGAATTTCTCCACGTTAACATCTATGTTGCTACTAATTAGTTCATTTTTCCAGTTAATCTAAAGTTGTAATACGGCTCTCTGTTTTGATGGTTGTCAAAAATATTGCTACCCTTGCTTTCAAAAATTATTTCTAGGGCTTTGTGGTTAATATCATTAATAACGAATGGTGATGGTGATTCATTAACTTTAAATAGATTCCGTTCATTTGTAAAAATTAGATCTAGAATTCGGTCAAGACCATTCTGTACCTCGCAAATTTGGCTAAGATTTATATCGAAAACAGTATCGATAAACAGACACTCAATTTCAGAACTCACGTTCAATAGTAAAATTGCATCCATTTCTTCGTCATATGACCAGCTGATAGTTGGAAAATTAAAATCCCCCGTGATCAAGATGGTGTCAGTTGAATTAGCAGCATTGTTTGAGCCAGGCGGAACATATGCAACGTAGATAAAAATTACTTTTTGTTGATTGCGATCTTAACACACAATTGCTCGATGGACAGGTTAGATATTTCAACTAACTCATTCGATAATGATGCATCAACCGCAATGAGTACTCCTCCGCCAGATTTTTTATCCCTAGTTAGCGCTGATCGGTCGCATCTATAAACCACATATTGGCTAGGAAAGAATTCAGAACTCAGGATTCCTTTGTGAAATGAAGTTTCACAGATGATATAAACCGGGAAGAGCGTTTTTAACACAAAATTGCGAAATTGAGCTGCTTTCGAAGACATTTTATTTACATTTTGGAAATAAAATGAATGGTTCCTAATTCTTGGTGGTTTTGCCATTGTTGTAGTCTTCTTGTAGTCAGATATCTCCAAAATATGTGCTGGGCTTTGATTGGTACTGGAACCAGATTTATCGATGACATGAACGAGGTTATATTGGTTTGCAGTTAAAGCAATTCGTATTAAAGAGTGAAGTTGGTCTCCTTCAATCGGTGAAAAGTAGTTAAATTTGTGTGTGTGTGTGTGTCTGGTTAATGCTACTATAGCATGTGGTAAGCTATCGAATAGTTTAATTTCTTTGTCAGACAGTCGGACACAGTTAACGCTAGCTGAAGTTAAGCCTTGAGCCTCATGAATAGTTAGGATTTTACTTGAATCAGGTAATTTTAAATTGTTAGTTAATTGCCTTTTGTCGCGTTTTGTGAAAGTTAAGTACAGTGAATTTGGCATAACTGGAATATCAGAAATCAACCGGCATTTGTTAAAACTGACTGATTTCCTATTATTATTAGTGGTATAGAATTGATGATAAATTGATTGTAATGCATGTACCACATCCGCAGGGCATCTATAGGTAGTATTAAGATGTTTAGAACGTGTTGTAAACTTATTTGCATCAAAATAAAGCATGTTGACGTAATTAAGCCGGTCGATATACGGTATTTGGTTTTGATCACCCAGAATGAACATTTTACGGCAGTCACTTAACAAAACCACTAATCCCAATAGTCCAGCATGTACCATCATGTACTCATCGATATAAACCGTATCATATGTTTTGAGTCCATTTAAGAGGTAAGAAGCAATCGTGCGGTAGTTAGTTTTAATATCTTCAAAGTTTTTGCCAGCTTCTTTACATTGGAAAGCCACCTTAAATTTTATATCATTAATGCCGTGCTTCGTAGAACTGAGGACGAGATCTTTTCCAATTATATGTGAATTTAAGATCCATGTTGATTTGCCGCAGCCTGGCACTCCTTGAATAGATATAATTTCAGGTTTATTTTTATCAACTGATAGTGGAAGCTGATTTAATCTTTCAAATATTTTCTGGTCTAGCATTATTTCAGTAGCATTGGAGCAGAAGATGTATCTGCTAGATGTGATAAAGCAGTTCTTTTCAGAATCAAATTGTACCAACGTATTCCCATCGAATCCATATTGGTGATCAGTTACAGGTTCTTCTATGTGGGCTTTGTTATGATTATCATAAACAAAAACTCTAATTGATGATAAGGAACTCGCAGAAAACGGTAGACTGTCAATTGATTTGTTATAAAGTTTCGACAGATGATCACTCGTGAAGATGTTGGAGAATTTCATAAAGTGGAGAATTTCCTTTATAGAATTACGATAGTAATGATCAGATACTTCTTCAGAATTTTAACTAGGTGTTGTAGGAAGCGGTGTGGTGTTAGTTATACCTGCACTATGAACACTATTCGGTAGTGGCATGTCAACAATCCATCTAGATGATAAAGCTCGTTTGTATTTAACTGAATCGTTAAATGGGATGTTCAGTATCCATTTGACATTTGAAGACATTATGGCATTGATGAAGTTAATTACCTTTTCAAGGCGGTCCACATTGCAGCAGACATCAAGCACCAGCCGAAATACCTCAGGTTTTCGTGAGTGTAACAAAGAGGTAAAGCTACGTACCTTTGAATGCAGGTAACAATGAATGCAGGTAACAATGAATGCAGGTAACAACATCATTGATAAACAATAAAAATAACAACGGGCCCAAATGACTGCCTTGAGGAACTCCAGACGTTGGTTTAGACTCGCTTGAAAGACAATCATTAAATTTGACAAACAGTCTACGGTCACATAATCTCATGAGAGATTCTATCAAATGCCTTTTTAAAGTCTGTGAAAACTGCATCAGACATTGGTTGCTACCCAATGTCATTTGTAATAAATTCAATTGACATTGGGTAGCAACCAATGTCAATTGAATTTATTACAAAATGTACAAATTCAATGAGGTTACTAGCAGTTGACCGACTTGGGAAAAAACCATGTTGTTGTGGTATAATAATTTTACCAAACTCATATTAAACATAATGTCACGAACCATACATTCAAAATCTTTTGGGTCAGTAGACAACACAGAAATAGGCCTGTAATTATCAATTAAAGAACGATTCGATAGCATACCGTAAGAATGTTGTGTCCAAGACAGGTGAGGTAAATTAAAATCTCCAAAAACTAATACAATTGTGTTGTCATCAAAACTTACAACAGTATTCGTGATTATATTGCAATGCTCTTTGTATCGGTCTAAATTTGATCCAGGAGTAATGTAATGAACGCCAACTGCAAAATTCTGTGAGAATACCTTAAATTTAACCCAAATGACTTCACACTCACCACGATTAAAACACGATTTTATCGCCACCAGGACCCCACCACCATGAGAAAACACGCGATCAACTCTGTCCCGAATAATTCAGCGTTTAAAATATCAGAAGAAAGCCATGTTTCAATTACTGCTAAAAAAAATGGTTTGGTTTTAGAACGAAGTCCTCTAACATTTTGGTAATACATTTTTAATAAGAATTTTTGATCAATTTTGGATTGACGAATCTTAGAAATACTATTTGAAACTGATGATTTAAGTGTAGATATTGTTAAATTGACACCGCAGCTCGTACGTTTTTTGGTCTAATTTCAAATTCACGGATCAATATCCCCATTGGCCACCCATCAGGTTGAAGTAGCCTGTCGAAGATTGAAGGACTAACTGCAAAATGAGATAAAGTTAAATTTGCTAATATCTTGATTCGTAGCAACTAACTCAATATGATGGTATCCCAAATTTGTTCTTGATAACTTAAAAAAAAAAAAACTTGGATACGGCTATAATTTATTTTTTTAGTTGAGTTTGTTTCACGATTCACGGAATAATAGGGTTCCGCAGAATCCAATTTGGGAAACGCTGTTCTAAAGTATTCTTAAAAATCATTGTTACTATATATATTAGGAAAAAAGTTGCTTCTATTAAACTACATTTAAAATAACTGAGTTGGGTTTTGTTTAAAAAAAGGGTTTGGAGGTAATGAGCTGCGAAAAGTGTCTGCAGATATATTGTAGAAAATTTTGGGGAAAATACATTGAACATCTTTAATTATAACCTCTTAATAACCCTCTTTAAATTTTATACTTTTATAGCACGAAATTATTTCAATCAGAGCAGGTGTTACTTTTAGTAAGAGAACGAGCTCAAATCAAGAGATTTTTTTTGACGTTTAGAATTAGCTTGTAATCATGTTAAACAGACAATTTTTGACAGCGTTCGACAGCGAATAAGTTTCTGTTTGATTCACTATCACTACTGAATTTTCTTGGTTTCGTAAAAATACGAACGAAGCTCCGAATGATGACATCTCATTATGTGTCATTCCTTGATATTGCAAGATTCGTGGCCCCTTTAACAACGTGGAGTTTACCAAAATCGAATTCAGTTCAAGTTAGTTTTTGTTGCATTATGTAAAAGTTGATGAAACATAAACCTAGTATGTAAGTAGTGATGGGTTCGGAAATAAAATCAAACCTATACTTAAGATGATTGGTTATGTCGCACAATTTGTAGCCCCACCTCACTGAAAGCAAAACGATAAAGACAGATTACCACACAGATTAGCCTATTGTTATCACTTCCTTGGAATCTCTCCCATTTAAAAGAAAATGTATTTCCATTAAATTTAATTATGTATTCAAATTCTGCTACGCCTAACTACATCATACAGTATATACGCTTAGTGAGGGGTACCGAATTAAAAAAGGCTGAATTAAAAAAAGTGTTCATTAATGAAATAAAAAAGGCGAATTTTGTATGAAAAAGGAATACTTTTTTATTTCAGAAAAAAAAATGAATTAAAAAAAGTAACAGGTGTTCATACAAATTCATACAAAAATCACCATTTTTAATTCACTTTTTTTAATTCAGCCTTTTTTAATTCCGTTAAATTAATTCCGTTTAATTAATTTTTAATTCCGTTAATTCCGTTGTAGCGGCGTAGCCGCTTAGTGAATTAGGGTTGTAAAACTAATTACTCTGACATTTTATGTAGCAGTAAATTAGGAAGAAAACAAATTTTGAGAACAAACTCAGTCAAAACTGTTTTTGGTATAAACAAATTTGGGTATGACATTCAATTGCGACCCACACCCAATATCATTGGTTCAAAAATAAAATCAAAACCAAAAAAGGATTTTATTGCGTTATTAATGCCTCAATAATTAATAAGGACATTCTGTTGTACACTTCTCTTACACAAAAAGGTTAAAAAGGCTTAAGGATATTTTGTTCTCACACACATCATACCTGTGTAATAAAAATAAAAAAATGAACAAGTGTTTTACGATTAGGTCCCTTACATCACAGCGTAACAACCATGCCTCAAGATTTCCCATCTACATATGAAACAAACACACAACAAAGATCAAATATAATCCAATAAAATTTATGTGTTTGTACGAACGTAAGACGCATAAAAAAATTTCTTTTGATAAATTCATCGAAAAGATTTTTTTGTCATCGTTAAACAAAAAAATGAATTTGCTCTTTCTTATTTTTTGGGGACTCACAAATGGGTATGGGATGCTGCTGGTACGATGTTGTGTACAAACAGAAAAATTGTATTTTTCCATCAAACCGAATAATGTAAACAATGAAACCCTAATATGTTTAGACATATTGCTAGTCGCACACATAAACATAATTTAAATTTTTATTTTTGAGAAATAATTGCTGTGCTTTTTGGTAGCCAAAATATAAACCAACATAAATTCCAAACGAAATCAATAAAGGATTATTTTTAGGGTTTACAAACAAATCTTGTAATTAAATGAAAAAACAAAAATCGATACATTACTTATGTTTGCCGCCACCCAAAATTTCAACAAACTCAAAGAATTTGTTTCCTCGTCCTATAAACAATTTCACTTGCGGGAACCAAAACAAAAAGTAGGACAAATAATTAAAAATAACAACATTTTTAGTGTGTGTGTGGTAAAACATGGATGATCAATAAATTAAAATATGTGGGAGGCAGTCAGGAGTGGAGGGCCTTATGTTCTGCACAAGGGTAGAGCACACTCAAAATCATACCAATTTGTAAACAAGAAGCGACATACATAACATAATATTGACGGAAATAATTATTTTCGTAAGGAAATGAAAAATTGGCAATGACAGAATATTGCGGCCTTATGCGGTTTGAACAATTTTGTTGTTACAAAATTATTCGTGGAATTCCTTTGAAACATTTTTTAATTCGATTTTGTATTTTGTCCAGTAGCTTTTCATAAAAAGACTAATTGTTGAAGTCAGTTTAGAAAAAATATGGCCCAATCTGTGTAAATTTTACAAACTAACGCCAAAACATCGAAAAATTTCGAATCGTTATAATTCACCCGTTGAATTTTTTGGTGGTAAAGCAATAGCGCGAATAGGAGTAGCTTGGTCATTCCGATTGAGTAAGTTTCGGAAGCACTGCTATCATACTAGGCGAGTAAAGTAGATCTTGGTTGGTAAAGTAGGACAGTTAGTTACTTTATGGCATTAGAAAAACAGTCTTTAACTGCAAGCAGGTTATGTTTTCGAAAAAACAACTATTACGACCGAGCCCAGAGCTTACAGTTTTTTTATAAATTGATATTTGCCAAAGGAGGGATAGACAACAGGCCAAAATTGTTAAGCCTATAGAAGAACTCTTGGAATCGAATTATTTTAAAATCTAGGCTACTGCTTACAAAGTGTTTATTTTGTGCCAGTCCCGAGAATTGCTCCTAAGCTTGCTTAGTAAAGAACCGATTAGGATCACTAACAAAGTACATCGTCTTACGGCAGCCACCACAGAAACAAGAAACAACTTTAAATCTTTCAAAATGGAGTTTTCAATAGCTTAAACGCAGAACATTGTATGTGATCAGGATCATCGTCGGAGGTCCCATAATCCTCCTGTTTTCTAGAAAAATAAGGGAAAATGTTGACCAACAAAAAACTGACTTTACACGACATATGGAATTGAGTATGGGGGAAGCTCAAAAGCAACTCGTTAGCAATTAGGACTTAGGCAGGAATATTTCTAGAATTAGGAATATACCTACACAAACTTTATCATATCGTACAGTATTCAGTACGATCTCATCAAAAATTTTGATTCATCAAAGGGAAGAAGACCTTTACCTAGAATTCAGATGAATTTTTAGTTTAGAAAATTTGATACTCAAGAAAATATATCTTTGTATTCGGGCTCATGACCTGTAAGGGCTGGTCTTAAGTATCTCAAAGGTTGGTAATGGCATGTATAAAAGGAGGTGGGACCATGCGTGTACATCCGATGGACTGTTCTGGTCATGCTTTAGGCAGTCTCTGGATGTGCGCGGTCTTGTGAGGGGCAACCCGATCATGATTCGCAAGTGTATGTGCTGCCTCCTCGTGGAGACCACTGGAAACTGTTTATTTGACAGCTGATTAAAATAGGGTGCTACGCTAAAGGAGAAAACCTTGAGAAAAAACCCTATTCTAAGGTGTAACAGCGTACGCCGATAGATGAATGGCTGGATATCAGAGTGACTCTTCCAGCAACTCGTGGACATCACAATCGAAAAATCTACCATAATTAAAGAAGATGGCGCTCTTAAAGCGTTGCTAACCATCGATAGTTCCGTCATGCATTTCGAAGATCTCGACCCTCTTACCACTGCGGACCTCTTGACTGGGCTGTCATGGGATGAGGGGCTCATGATGGAGTATGAGGAGTTAAATTCTCTTCTTTACAGAATGAGTATCTCACAAGATGAAGCAACAACCCTCGCAAGACTGGGGCAGGAGAACGAAGGGCTTAAACCTAAATTTCTCAGAAATTAATTCAAACTAGGGTGGCTATTAGTGGCCTGTGCCAATAAGGTCACTGCAGAGTGGGTTAAAGCTACAATTGGGAATATTAAGCCATTGGAAGTTCAAATTGTTTTTGGGACCTTCCTGAACAGTACCGAAGTTCCGACTGATCGGATACTTGGTTTCACCAACAGCCAAAATGAGAACATGAATGCGAATAAATGGAAAATGATCCAAAGGGAGGCGAAAGGTACTTCATCCTTCTGCACACTCTTGGTAGATCACTCATGGATACAGGGTCAAATTCAACTTTGGTCTTATCCAACTTTACCCAAAGGGTAGTCAGCGAAGTTCAAACACGACTGCCAGGGAAAGGACCACAGTGATTAAACATGTGAAGACAATGGTTGCGGCTCCTGTGGACAAGCATCCAATGGTTCAAATCATACCCAAGAGGCAGCAAAGAAGAAAAGCTCCTTCCGGTGAAATTACCAAAGAAGTCTGGTAAAAATCAGGCTTCCAAGGCTAGTCAAGTGGTGGAGGACAAAAGTCAGGTCACCAGGCACAAGTCAGTACGGAGGAATAGGCAATGTAGAGAGCAAATCCGCGTCTTCAGAAGTACGATGAAACGTAATCAAGGTATTACCTAAACAAGTGGATAAGTTAATTTTTGATAACGGGGACCTGATGGCAGTAATAGAGGAGGTGCTGGGGACAGCGGCAAACAGGAGGTTGTAATGGCCACCGTCTACTTTCCTGGCGACACAGAAATACCACATTTCGGGGTACTTTCATGACTCTATAGTGACGGAATCTCCGGACGGCTTCCAAAACTTCTAAATGTGGTCTTCATACCAAAGGAGAGAGGGCGTCCAGACACCCAGCCCAAGGGATATCGCCCAATTAGCTGGCATCGTTTTAGTTGAAGACTATGGAAAAAGTTGTATGCTGCCAAAGCAGAAGTGAAAGCCTTTTAGGAAATCCGATTCATCGGAACCAATTTGCATATTACCACAGTGACGGTTTTTAGCGCCCTAGTTACTAAGATTAAGAAAGCAATTGCTGGAAAATAAATCACTCTCTGTGTTTTTGTGGACATTGAGGGGCTTTTTATAATACCTCCTATGATTCAATAGAGTGGACAGCAGGGGAAACGGATTTCGCCTCCCACAATCAGCGAGTCAGTAACCATTAGGGTCGTAAAGAGGTGTCCCCAAGAAGGTGTTTTGTTTTTTTATTAAGGCCATTGTTTATTGATAGACTAATAACTCGTCTGAGTAGCCATGAATATGATGTCCAGGGCTATGTGGATGATTTGGCGATCATAATCAAAGGGAAATTTTATGGTACTATGGTTCAGTACTTCAAAGTTAAGTATCTAGGGATTATCCTGGAAGTTCAGAATAGAAGCCTACTGGACCGGTCAGAAACTCTATGGACGAACTTGGGATTTACAACCAAAGATGATCTACTGGTCATTTTTACCAATCGTTAGGCCCATGGTTATACACGCATCGGTAGTATGTTGCATATTAAAACAGACGCTGCAAGTACGGCCTTGAAGATGCGAGAATCCTTAAGGAATTTCACGTATATTATAACATTGAAATGCATTCCGTTTGTATGCAACTAAACTGGACTTCCACAGACCCTTCTGCGTTGTTATGCCAGATAGAAACTTGTGTGGCTCAGGCGGTCCATTCATTGAACTCAGACAAAGTGATTCAGCGCCCTTCCGGAGATATTAGTCGTGTTCCAGTCGACCACCTCAAGTACTTATAAGTACTAAGGTTGCTTAAATTTATTACTCGTAACTGCTCTTGTACTCTGGCAAGAGCAGTTACGAGTAGTTAAATTTAAGCAAAGACACAAGCCTAAGTACTTATAAGTAAGTACTTGAGGTGGTCGACTGGAACACGACTAATATCAGGATCATAGGAGCCTGAATAATGACTGGATGAGGAATATTGGAGGCAACCATACTCTACATGAAGGTTTAGTCCTAAGAAAGAACTTTGCCTTCCGAACGCCATACACCTATACTCGGTGTAGTTTGCGTGAAAATCCGGAGCACAGAGGTATTATAAGCGATATTGCTTGCAACCGGGACACCAGACAGAATATTATCAACGGTAATGAACTCGACAACGGAATATCTCAATATTTCGAGCCCTTCAGAATGCCTTCGTGGAAGCATGGAAAGTTAATCAAATGATTAAATAACCCACGAGGGCCATTGGAGGAACCATTCACTAAACTGAAAGAAATTCTAATAGAACGTTTTGCAAACCAATCAATAATTCCTAACGTGTTGTCGCTACGTGATGGACTCATGGATATGACATGAAGACCAAGTTGGATCAAGCCCCTCAAGTGTGATGCGGTAAACATAACTCAAGAATGTAAAGAACACTTCAACGATCATCATGGAGCCAAGTGGAATTTTATATAAATATTCTCGAATAAACTGCTGGGTAAAATTGAGAGCCATGAAGAATTTATTGAGCAAATTTTATTACGCCAAATTAATTGACGAGAGCTAATTTGATGATGGACATGTTTGAGCTAAACTCTAGCATGAGATAATCAGCCGATCGAAGCCGAAGAGGTCAATGCAACTAATCAGAATGATGTAACTGAGCCGCCATTGAACCAATAAAATAAAGGAAATACTTTATCGTGGGGAGAGAGGCTGGTGAGACAGCAAATGTGACGAAAAGTATTAAATATCGTTTAGTGTAGTAGGGAGCAGTAGAGGCATGTTTGGATCGCTGTTTAGTATTATATTTGAAGTACTAGGTACTACTTACGTAACGAAGTATACGTGAGGATACCAACAATAAGTTGCTCAAATTCAAACTTATAATTACTGTTGCATTCAGATTTATACAAATTATTCTAACGTAAGTCTTTTATTCGATGTAAAATATTTTTAAGGATTCAAACAAATTGAATTTAAGCCAAATCCAAAAAAAGGTATGTTATTTAAAGCACATAAATAAAATCATTAAAATGTCTGGTATTCAATCTAGCTTAGTCTAAACCTAGATCCTTTGTAACTTATATAGATTAATAGAAAAAAAACGACAATAAATCATCATAAATACAACAACCATAAATCATAATAATTATGTAGGTACCTAGAAAAATTTAACCATGTACATACATAAAAAAAATTCTATTAATCTAATTAAATCGCGTGACGATGGGAGTTTTTTTTAATGTACACGGTGTAATAATAAAAATTACCTAATGAATATTTAACTAGAAAACTAAAATGGTATACAACTTACCTTGCACATAAATACAATGTATAGACGGGGGCTAACTTAAAATTCGGCGTATTTACGTCTAGCTCACTAATTATATTCCTTAAAAATGTGTCCTGATGTGTCTCCGGAAATTCTAACACAGCTGGAAGGATTGGTTCTTGTCCTTGTTGTTCAGTTGCCTGTTGCATTTTACTGCTTCTGTTGAATAACAATAATAAAAATCGAAATTTAGTAACAATTAATATTTTATCAATTATGTGCGTTAATAAATATTTATAATTTGTACAAAAAAAGCGTAACATTTATAAGCACAAGTGAGATATATAAATAAATACTACCTTATATCCTGATTTGATCCTGTTGATTTAATACTAGATATCGATTTTGTTTCATTCTCTGTATTCCCATCAATATCGTATGGTACATCCAAATGATTATTATCTGGTGGTAGTACACCACGTCTTTTATCCTCATGCCCTTGTACACTCTTACCATCCTCATTATGCTGTGATGTTTGGTCAACATCTTGGTGTTGCTGTTGTTGTTGTTGGTGTTGGTGTTGTGGCCCAGCATTCAAATGATGATGATGACTATTACTATGATTACTACTGCTATTTGTATGAATATTAAATGATTGCTTTGAGGTCGCATCTAAATTACGACTATTGCTACTAGAAGTTATTTCATTTAAATCTACATACTTTTGTTTAATATTTTGTGTTTGTGCTTGGGCTACAGAATGAACCGGACTTAGTGGTCGATCATCTTCGGGCCATGTAGATGATACTGGTGATCGGCTGATTATTATTTTAGTTTGTAATAATGAGCATTTTGCAATAATTTTTTTAGGCGTGATACAAATTATATAAATAAATAGAAAAAAAAGACAAAAACAAAACATAAAATTGGTTAAATAATAAATAAATTATAAATAAAAACAAGAAATACTAAAATAACAGCTAAAATGGCATGATTCAGTGGCTAAATCGCTATATGACGTTTTTTGCTGCGTGGCATAATTTGTTTTATACGTATTTGTTGTATGAGTTTTTTGTGTAAGAAAATGAGTTCGATTCGAATTGACCTGACCCTGTATGACTTGTGTACATTACCTTAATTAGCGAGTATTTATCTTGTTCTCGTTTTGACGACCTCATTCATGCTACTTTATTTATGTTAAAACAACACGAATTCATTCAACACTTCTTGGCCACAGATCTCACATTAACAAACAACATACGTGCAAATTATATCAAATCATTTTTCTTTTGGAAGACAACACAAAAATCTAATCAAAATGTGTGTGTAGACTTATAAAGAACTATTAAAGCATTTCAAGCTAACATGCTTTTATAGTCGTATACATATGTCTTAGTCTTACAATAAAGTAGCCGAAAATTTATCACACGTCACGTCTAACTTATATAGAGAGAGTAATTTGGTGCAATTAAATTATACCTTCGTGTCCCGTGTGTGTATGTTTATATTGTGCCAGGGTGAAAAACGAAAGGTATAAACTAAGTGTATTGTTATATAGATAGTTGACATTTAAAGTTATAAAAACATGCATTTGGCTGATGTTTATCATTATCAACATCATCATACTAGTACATAATACGAGACAAAACATTTTATTTTGAAAAATTATTGATTTTCGCCTTTTCCACACGGCACACACACGTACGATGAGTATTATTCTATGTCATTATCAATGTGCTTTTTGAGTAATTGATTATTATTAAGTTTGATATTTACGATAAAATATATTTTATCGCTTCAACACTTTTAAAATGGCAACAAAATTGACCCAGTTAACGGTGTGCCCTCTTCGTAGAGTAGTGTGAAAATTTTGTGTCGTCCCGAATTATGGATACAAATACACAATACATGATAATATTCCAATTTATTAGTATCATTAAGAGTAAGTTAATGACGAGTTTAAGGTCGAATAATAAATTTCCCGAAATGAAAATTATTTATGTTAGTCATTCATAATACATAATAATATGCGGTTATTTTTTTTATCAAATTCAGACATAAATTTTGTGTACTAAAATTTATAGTCGAACATCAATTTTTTGTTTTGTCTTTGGTCATTAAACTATTAGAATGGGCAAAATGCCCAATATCCTAGCTGAAATTGATTCAAAACAATCAGCATTTAATGTTCACATAAAGACGAGATAATTGAATTACGTATCTTCATTAGTGGAAAGCCTGGATACATACACGTAACATGCATAAGTATAACTGCCCCCTTTTTTATGTATACTTAAACAACTAAACCAATTATTTTATTCTGTTATCAGCTTATAACAAAAAACAGATCACATTTTTATAACGAGATTTTTATGTAAATGACTACCATTTCTTTCTTTTGTGTACTTTGCATGAACACCAGGTAACACATGATTACAAAGCACGCAGAATCATTTAGGTATAGTTGTAATAAAAGCACATACTCGTACAATATAATTCGCCCGCAATTAGGCTGGAGCGCACATCAATAATTTTTCAAAATATAACACGACACTTTTAAAAATTAGCGCAACAAAAATGTTAAAATTGTTACATAAATTATGTAGGATAGTTCATAAGCAAAAAAACAAAAATATTTACCTTTCATATAGACATGCCGAATCCAATTGTGACTGTGACAATGCCAAATTATATCGACCAT
Source organism: Tipula helvola (assembly GCA_963556165.1). Classification (NCBI taxonomy): domain Eukaryota; kingdom Metazoa; phylum Arthropoda; class Insecta; order Diptera; family Tipulidae; genus Tipula; species Tipula helvola. Next base: position 346,761,840 of record OY744483.1, on the reverse strand, counting down.
CGGATGGTGAATCGATAAAACGATACGAAGCCACCCGTCCAAACATAACAACTGATCCATTCTGTAAATTGTAAAATAAAAACAAATAATTAATTAATTAATTTGTTATCAATCAAGTATATAAAATTGATAAAATTGTTACAGTACGAGGTAGTGAGTCTCATCCCAATCTCAAAGAGCATGAAAAATTTTAATACACTATAAAAAGAGACAGTTAATCCTTTTTTCTAACAGTCAGTCGAAAAAGTTCAATTTTACGGTTATTGAAATACCCCTAAACAATCATCGATTATTATCTAAAGGTCAAGTTAATCTAAATATATTTGTTAATCCTGAAAATTCAATTTGATATTGGGGATTTGAAGGAGGTGGACAATTTACGTATACGTAATCTATAAATACAGTCAAACTTGGATATAAAAAATTGGGATATAACGAAAGCCTTGTTATAAGGAACTTATATAAAATCCCAAATTTCGATAAATACCTCGAACTTGGTTATAACGAACCTCAATGCCCTAAACATTTTGTTCGTTATAAGGAATAAACGTTAGGTCAAGAGATTAATTTACCTTCATTTGAATGTATTGTACATATTTCTCGAAGCTTGGGATTTTATATAAGTTCCTTATAACAAGACTTTCGTTATTACACGATTCTGTATATCCAAGCTTATATGCAAATGTAGGTAAATTGATCTCTTGATATAACGTTTCTTCCTTAAAACGAACAAAATGTTTAGTCCCTTGAGGTTCGTTATAACCAAGTTCGACCACTTTGATGCTATACAATATTTCAAAACCGTTTAAATTGCTTCAGAGGTGATGACATTCAAATAACTTACATGTAGGATAGTCGGTTGCTGTATATGATGTCCATTTACAAAAGTTAATGCGTCAGCATGTAGCGGTGTTACAGTACATACACCTTCCAGTAGCGATATTAAACAGTGTCTAGGTTGTATTGAAGGTCCAAATAGTTGTAAGGTGTTCGTGTTAGCAGAACCAACCTGGAATTAGAATAAAAAACGGATTGTTATTCGAGCTTATATTAACTAGAATTTAAGATAAGAGATAACTTTCAAATAAATCTAAGTTTATGGAGCGTGACATCACATCAAATTCAATATTTTTGTATTATCGCCCTCGAGGAAACCGCCAAACCACAGTCAGTAGGCCCAATCAGTAAAAGTTTTGTTCCCTAAAGAATTGCTTGCGTATTAGCTTCGGTCCGCAAGGATTAAAGTCATTGAAACCTGCCAAAAATGACCAACAATTTTGTTTGTCCAAAACCATTTGTCTCAAAAAAAAAATAAATAAAAAGTAACTCAGTCAAAATAGTTATAAACTGAAATGCCTTTTCAGCAGGTAGTTCAATCAAAAAACTAAAAAGGCATTCAAGTCAGAACTTTTTTGACTGGGATTCTTTTTGGATTTTTGACTGAAATACTTTTAGGAAAGGAACCGCAATTAAACAATTGGAAGGGAATTTCAGGCAAAATTGTTCTCCGGAAATAAAGTCAAAAGCATTTCAGTCAAAAAAAAACTACTATACCAAATTGAAAGAGGCAAAGACCCGGAAATGGAGATTTAATTTTAAAATTAGAATGGAAATCTCCAATTTCCAGAATATTATGAACCCATTTCTTGTTCGCACGCATAGCCTCAACGAACCATAACTTTCTTTTCACTTTTTAATACAATGTTGCCTGGAATTTTTAATTGTTTAACTGAATCTCCTGTTCAAAACGAATTTCGGTCAAAAATCCAGAAAGAATCCGAGTCAAGAAAGTTTTGATTTGAATGCCTTTAAACGACCTCTCGAAAATGCATTTCAGGGGGTTCTTTTTTCGATTGGATAATCTGGGCCCTAAGCGTAAGCATCCGTTTCCGGAAGCAAAATTTCGTTTACCTATGAAAAGCATGAAAAGTACACGGAAAAAAAAAATTACTGAATTATTTACTATATAATATAGTAATCGAATTATAGCATACTGTGCTATACATTTCTGTAAAAGTTACTATGTGTATGGTGGACTTTACAATTTGCATAGTAGTGAGTGCAATATAGGAATCATTACTATATATCCACAAATTAATTATATAATATAGGAATGTTTCCTATAACCAATAGTAATTTTTCCTTTTGGTCAAGGTAAATCCCGTTATTTTAAACTGATCAAAACGCATTGTAAGGTAGTCTACATATATGGTGAACAGTCGATTTTATTTTATTTCGTAAATATAAAAAAACTTTGAATTGTTTCGAGTAATTATGTTTTATGTTATTAAAAAAATGTATAATAAGAAAACTGTGTCACAGCCTCTTCTATATAAAAGCCGTAAGTATCATACCAATTTTAAAAGAAGTTTCATTTAAAGAAGATTTTTATGATTTCCCATAAGAACTCATGTAAAATTGAACATTTTGGATTTACATTTTATTAATGAAAAATTCTCGTAACATAAAATAGTTTTAGGTTTATATTTAAATCAAACTTTTAATTATAACATATTTTGAATTTGATTAATATGATTAAAATAAAATTGTACAAATTTAATTTTTCTTTATATGTACGTCGAAGTGAAAAAGGCTGTGCAAAGATATAAAAACGAAATCAATGACGGAAAATCTTGTTCAGTATGTCTTGCCTGAATGGTATTTTTTGCGCTGTAAGTAATATGAGTGATTTATTTGAAGAAAAATTATAACAATTTCTAAAATTATAATTGTCTTATTCCAGATATGATTACAGGATCATTGTGTGATATCAGTGCTTAATTATTTATTTGACATATTTCGTAACAGCCTGCATTTGAAGCTTTTTCACTGGATTTAAAAGATTTTAATTTGGTTAAAACAACAAAATGAAGTGTTTTGATGCAAATTATGTAAGTCATTTAAACATTTATCTGTTTATCATAGGTTTAAAAATTTGTTTATTTTTAATATTTGTGAAAACGAACGATTTTTATTAATTTCAAATGTTTCAAAAATCATATGTGCTCATTAAAGAGAATTGGTTGTAATCGATATTATTTGTACATTAAAAAGTTATTCCAGTTGAAAACGATATTTCGGAGGAACTAACGTTTTTCAAAATAAGAAGATTTTTAAAAATTAAAAATAATATAATATCCATTTTAAATACTACATATGACATAAAATATTTCGATTTTCACAAGTATATGAATATATTGTAAAAAACACTAGAGTTAACTAATACATTAAATGAATTAAATTCAAAATCAAATATTTAAAATTAGAAAAATAATAATTATAAATTAATATAATATATGTATTTTAATATTTTATTTTTATTTTGTGTAGACAATAAATTGAATGAATATTATAATATTTAAAATCAAATAAATTGAAAACGTTTTTTATTACACAATGGAAAGCATACTATACTCTAAAGTACCCATAGCTATATTACAGTGTAAACGATACGATAATTATTTGTCTGTACTTTTCATAATGGTAATTGTTACTATATTGTTATAGGATAATTTACTATTTTTATGGTAACCGGTTCCATACATATCATTTAATATTTTCGTAATATTATATACATAGTAAGCATTCCGATAACAAGCCACAAACGCCTGGGCTCCTATAATTTATGGAAATGTGTACTATAAATTTTTTTCCGTGTAGGTTGTTTTCAATAAAACGTCTGTTTTCTGCATTATTAGAAAAGAGCGAGCTCAAACAGCAACGGCAAGGGAAGGTAGGAATCATTATTAAGAAGAGTAAGGCCCGTTGCACATTTCAGCTAAGCTAAGCGAGAAACGTAGTTTTCTTTAGCTTTGTTAGCTCGCCTAGCTCACCCCTTTACACTTTCCAGCTGATAACTAGCCTTATACAAACATACATTGCTGATTTTATATCTTCCCATTAAAATTTTTTATTTTCAACCGGGGGATAAGTATTTAGCTCACATCGCTTAGCTTAGCTTAGCTGAAATGTACAACGGGCCTAAGAGTTAAGTATGATCCTTTTTTGACCGGTAGGAAAATAATTGAAGCCGTATCACCTCAAATTGCACAGAGCTGTTGATCTAGATTAAACGTCGCGTTTTTTAATCTGGGCTATGTGGATGTATTAGACGCAAAACCCAAATTGGCTCAAAACAAAATTTAAAACGAAGGATACAATCGCAAAACAAAACCATTGGCGTTTTGGAAAAAACCTCTGGATTGGTGAATCGATGTTTAGTTTGTTTGAGCCGAAGTGCGCCGGCCCTAGAACACTTTGCGCACTATGCAAGTATTTTCTTAGGCGCCCTTTTTCAAATTAAATGGTAAATAAAAATTACTTAAATTACACAGGACTACAAAAAAAAAAACGAGTGGAGAGTTCCTTAAATCAGACCAAGTGGATTATGTTTTTTATGGGTCTCTGAAATCGAATCCGAAACCTGTTTTGCCCCATCACGTCAGCGTTTTTTTCTAACCTCAAAAAACAGCTTCAAACTATAAAACATAACAATATCAACCCTTAAACCTTATAACCCTATACCTTTATAGCTCAATAGCCTTGAGATTGATAACCTATAGCCCAAAAACCCATAACCTCAAAATCTATAATCTCAAAATTCATAAATCTCAAATCCCAATAAACTACAGACCACAAATGCAGCAAAAAAAAAACTTACACGCAAAGCTGACTTAATTCTTGTTTTACAGAAAGTTTGAACCAGATATTTAATCTTATTTCTCATAGACCCAAAGTCCCCAAAACTATAATTCGAATACTCAATAAGGTCGAGATTTCCTGCATTGTAATAACCTACATTTAGCGATACCCAGGCAAAACGACGTGGACGTTACAGACTTCTGTTCACTTTGAGATGCTTGATTTACTTGAGCCCCCTCGCCTTACAATTCTCAAAGAGCTTTACAACTTTGTAAGTAGCCATTTCACGTGTTTTCAGTTTTAGGAAAACTCTTTCGTATATTTGTAAATGACCTTCGAAAGCTTTTCTTTTGTGTTGGTTTGACGTGTCTCTCATTAAAAGACCAACAGTAGTCTGCCAACATGATATAGCTATCCCAAACACCCTGATATCTCTTTTCAATATCTTTTAAATCGTAGTGGAAACTTTCACCCTGTTCTTCAGTAAAATTGCCTAAATTTTCAGGAAAGTACTCAATATGAGAATGAAGAAAGTATAGCTTTAGATTCATTAGGCATCCCATATTTTTAAAATTGTTTACTATATTTTCAACTACATATAGTCACGTAATTAGGATCTTTCCTATTTCCTAGAAATTATTTCGTAACATCTCTAAAACTTTGCCAAGCTGCTTTCTCCACCTTAGTTATTCTTTTTTGGAATTCATTGACTTTCAAAAGTTCTCTAATTTGTGGTCCATCAAAAACACCATCTCTTATTTTCGCATCAGATAGTTTAGGAAACTTTTCAAATATGTACATAAAAGCTTTGCTCTGCATAGTTTTCAATGCTTTGACGAATTGTTTTACAAGTCCCAGCTTTATATGTAATGGAGGAAGGATTACTTTATCTATTGGTATTTGACTCTGTTTTATGATATTCTTAGATCCTGCAGTTAAATTGTTTCTAACCTTTCAAGTAGGAAGCAAAGGTTGTGGTACTCCTCATTTAACATAACCGAATGACCAACAGGTAGCGGAGCAAGATGGTTGCCATTATGTGGCAAGACTGCTTTTAAGCTACGTGTTGAAAAATCTATGAATAGACAAAAATCATTAGCTCCATAAGAAACATTATACTCATTTATTAGTCCTTCAATATTGTTACAGTAAACTAAATTTTTTACGTCTGTGAAATATTTTTTTAAATTGAATATATCTTTCGCGATAAAAAGTTATACGAGTGCCTGGAGCTAGGCAATTTTCTTTTTTAATCTTGACGTAATTAGTTCAGAAATTTTTTTTAAAAGTCCAGCATCTCGGAATAAGTCATTAAGCACTTTAAAGTAATTAAGACTTTAAAGTATTCGTAAAGCAATCGTTACGTTCACAAAAATATTCTGTAGTGCATTCGAGTAAATGTATTTTAATTATATAAACAATGGATCAGTATATTAGTAGTATAATATTTCATTGTGTCCTTTGAAATCTTTAATTCGTTAAATAGTTCTACCGCAGAAATATCTTTGTCCTCAGTTAACATATTATCTAACTCGGTACAATGTGCTTTTAGTTCCTCGGCATTCGATTTATAAACTCCTTTAAAATCGGTTAAAAACTGGAAATTATTGATATGAGCTTTTATGACCTCAAATCATTCATGTAACGAATTAAGTACAGTATCTAGTATAGGAAAGAAAAATGAAATTTTAAATTTATATTGCGGATCAGTGGGAGTTTCGTCGTAGCATTCGTAATTAAATAGCCTTTGTTTACGTTTTCGCAGAGCATTATAGCTTTAAATTGAGGGTTAATTTCTAAATTAGTGGCTGTTTCTTGAACACGATTAAAACATGCATCCGTTTGCATTTCTTTAATGTACGTTTTTAACTTATTTAAGTCTGAAAAATTTTACTGAACACGTTTATTCTACTCAAGATGTCTTACCATGTTATAACCGAACAAATAAATTCAAATTCTTTAATTTGCTATGCTATAGTGCGTTTGCACCATGTTTTGTGGTGTTGTCGAATTGAGTACTTTAAAATACATCAATTAAAGCATCTAAAATGTTCCCAAGTTCATACCTAACAGGATGAAGAGCGTTGCTAATGAAAAATATTTGGTTAAAAAGCGTGAGAAGAATTGTCGGCGCCCTTAGTTGGTTGGCGCCCATATGCGAGGCATAATCTGCTTAGTGGGTACAGCCGGCTCTGAGTCGAACAGCAAGGTGTATGTGAGACGCCCGAAAAATAAATACATAAATTCCAGATAAACCATATTAGAACTAATAAGCTATTGGGTCAACACACAGAAGTAAAAAGATTCATTTATTTTCCAACAGAACAACAATCTTTAACGAAGGCATTTCAGCCAAAAAAAACCAACCAACCAAAAGGTATTCCAGTCCAAAACTTTGTGACTGAATTACTTTTCAAAAAGGTTATTTAGTCCAAATATTCAAAATGTGTTTGAGTCAAACAGTTTTCTGACCGAAAAACTTTTTTTTTGGACTGAAGCTCCTTTTTTAAAAGAATTTTAGTCACAGAATTTGGATTGAAATTTTTATAACTGAATCTCCTTTTGTTTTTTGACTAAAATTATAGAACAATTTTACCTGGAATTCCAGAAATGGTCCATTTGTACTTCTCTATACTTAAAATTCTTGTTTCCGTTAAAACCTCGAGTTGTAACATTTTCATGATTCTCTATATTCTATTTACTTGGTGTAAGAAAAGCCCGTTCGCACCCATTTATATCGCGGATGTCAAATTTCACTAAAACCGGTTAAGAAATAGCCAAGTTCCATCCTAATTGGCTATATTCCCATAGAATCCCAATTCCATCGCTCATTCAAATTTCATTAATCCGTTAAGGATAAGAGAAATAGATAAGTTTCATCCTAATTAGCCATATACATAATTTGCTAAAGATTCAATTTGAAGTGTAAAACCTGTATCACCTCAATAAAAAATGTTTTTCTGAGTCAACCGACACTTGGTACACACAACAGGGTCAGAATGACCCTGCACGAGCTTCGAATGATGCCAAACGCCTACTGTGTGTTATTTACAAATTGAGTACCTTAACGTGTAGTTAGTATTCAAAACTGTATTTACTAGAGAGCCTCAGGCACGCCAATTTCCAAAATGATCCTCCAAACAGATCTTGAACAGAGGAAACTACAATCGTTGAGGAATCCAATTTTTTAAAATTATTTTATTGTACAATTTTTAATATGGAACCTAATGAGGAACGTCCACAGAACCTGGACAAAAATTTTATATAAACAATCGGATTAAAAGTCACTAAATTCATCAAAAGTCCAAGATGTTAAGGATAAATGGAATTATTTATTCCAAAATTCCCTAAATGAGGAGACGAATTGCGGCAGGTTCACAAAAAGTTGTTTCTGTTAATTTTAGAACGCTCTATTAAGAATGAGCCAATGCTCAAAATAGAGTAGATTTTAATTATATAAATAAATAAATCCTGCCTTCAGAAAAACCCTGCAGAGTTGAGATAATCCGACAGATTCGAGTGTAGAGTTTTATCCAAATCTCAGAAAGTAAAACCGCGTTTTTTCCACGTAGAGCGGTCTAACACCATCACTTTCAAAGTAGTGCGAGGTACATTTCAGTAAATTTGGTAGGACAGAAGCAGAACATGAAAATCGGATATATGTATATCAAAACTAACGGTATTTAAATTTTTGGTTTCAGCATTATTTTTTCATAAAATTAACCAAACATCTGCGAGTTGAGTTATCGATAAAAATAAAGGATCTACACGCATGCAATTATCAAAGGACATTCATATATGTATGTATGTTTAAGTCATATCTACGGAAAAATTAATTACTAAGGTAAATTCAAAAAGAAATGCACCAGACCAGGTAAGACGCCCATTAAACGCCTTCGTATCAGCAGAGGCAAGTCAGACTTGGATCAGTCAGTGTCCGCTTTTATCAAAAAAGCCTGTTTGTTAAGAGCAATTAGCGATGCTTCTCGATCGCTCGTGAAAGCCGAGTTGGGGACGTACATACCGAAAAAGCAGCATTAGGTTTAGCATTCGCAATAACTAAATATCATCGGATGAGTTATGGTCGAAAATTCACTTTACAAACCGATCGACCATAAACCTCAATTATCAATATTTGATTCAAAGGCCTGGTACAAATCAAAATTTACAATAATAATAACTTCGAACCGGATTTCTGAAATAGAATTAAATCAATAGCCAACAAGTTCGATCAGTTTCAGATAAATTATGACATTGTTTGCGGGGATAAACCCCGTTTATCGACACCTGAGCACCGATTTTGGTACTGTAAAATGATTCTTGAGAGTTACTATTTTCATATACCTACGTATTAGATCTACAACAGTAAAATTAATTTTTGCTTGGTTTTGGACTTATTTACAGTATTAGTGTTGTACTTGTAGTACGTAGATGAAAACCATGACCATGCTCTGCAACCAGATCTACTTAATTAGAAGGAAAGTTGATTTGTGTATTAATTCCAGATCGGAGATTATTTATAACAAAGCGAAGCTTCCGAGTTTAATAACAGAACTACCGTCGAGTGAAAGTCAATCATGATTTATGATGCGAATTTGGAGAAAACGTTTTGAAAAGAATCAGTATTTACTCCGGCGTACATAATTAATCGTCCATCATGACGAATTAATGATTGAATAACACTGGAAAAAGCATGGTCTAGTATGAATCCAGGCTTCATCGGTAACCTACAATTTTTATAAATGACAAACGATGACTGACAGTTCTAAAATTTGTTTCTAATGGTCACCAGTGATTAGTATTTTGGGAGTTGTTTTCTGGATTATTCGATATAATTCGAGAATTTTAGATTCGATATTTTTCGAAATTTCTCGAGATTTCCGACCTTATTCAAATTTTGAAACGATTTGCCTTTTTTCTAGGAATTTGATAGGTTTCTGTAGTATTTTTGATATTTCGAAGTTATTCGATATTTTTTTAGTTATTCAAATTTTACATGGCGGTGATCAGTGCTTAGAATTGAGTTACATTGACTTAATTTTTATTCGAGGAACTCAATGTTTTTCTTATAGGTGGCCTATTACCGGTGTCATATTCTTCACAGAAGTGTAGCTATACAAATTCACAAAAAGTGTAGTCGGATAGTCTAAATGTTTTTGTCACATTATTTTGCACATCATGGCTGATTGATTCCATAAGAATTTATTTATGGCACGTGTTAGATCTTTATACCAAATAAATTCGGCCATAAACTTTTGGGGCACAGATAGTGAAAATCTTGCCAAGTTGATCCCGTAAAATTTTATTTCCGGTACTATTCTCGAATTTGTGTAACTACACTTCCGTGAAAAACTTTACATCGGTTTGTTATATCTTCTCCTACTAAACAAATGCCTAGCTACCCTCATAAATTTGATTGACATTTTCAAATTTTATTTTGTTGTTAAAGTTTTTTAATAGATCTAAGAATATTAAAGTATCTCCACAATATTATTCTTACCTCAATTGGTTCCGAGCCTAATTTTACTCTCCGCCCACCATCACCACTATGCGTTATTTCAACTAACGTTGGCCCTTCACGATCATTTGTTACATTTGTACTACCGTTTGAAACACCTAATGGTTTTTTCTTTCGCCGACGAGGTTGTGAATCAGCTGGTCGTCGCCGCACATGAAACATTATTGAACCTGTAAAATACAATAAAAATACATTAATTACATAAAACATTTAAAATCAATTCGGTATAAACGATGTAAATGTACATAAAAAGTTTTAATATTAAAGAGGTGAATGAAGTTATCACTGTATGTACAGCAGTATCATAATGTTGTAGCCTAACCTTATACTGCCATTATCATTTTTTTATGGATACAGATAATAGTTTTATTATTCAAAATAGTACACGAGAGAGAGGAGACACATAAAATAATTATTATACGAAAGGATGAGGTACATCCTCAATTTGTACAAAACAAACCGCGAATATGTATTTTAACATTTTATAGCGAATAATTTTTTGACTTTTTAATTTAATCGTGCGATGTTAAACCACAAAACGCAAAATTTTGGGACTAACTTATACAGAACAAACACTCTGTAGCTGCAAAAGTAAATCGATTTTTGATTATTTCTACTTCATACACTGTATACTCATTGTACGTACATATTTATTTTAAATTTAAACATTATTATTGTAATTCCATTTTTATTAAAACTTTTGTGCTAAATTGTAAAATTTTAATCAAAAATGGAAAAAAATGTTTTGTTCAAAAGTTGTGTGCGTATTTTCGTAATAAAAATGAAAAGTGTTTTCCAACCTTTTGTTCTAGTTCCGCTGAACCATAAAAATACCAATGTTGAACCCAAAATTGATTACTCTGAGCACAATTGAACTCTTATCAAAATTGTATTCCAGCCATAACCTTGCATTATATCATTTGAATCAAATAAAAGATGCAAAAATGTTTTTATCTTAGACAACGGATAAATAAATTCAGCAGATTAACTTATTAGCATAATTTATGTTTGTTTAAGTAAATTTTGAATCCATTCCAAACCCTTTAACCCTAATAAGTATATGGGATAACAAAATATTTTATTTTTGTATTAAAGCATTGAGTGCGAACTTTCAAATAAGCTTGTATGTCCGTTTGATATTATATGTGATAAACAGAACTAGATACGTGACATGCAATTTTAATTTGTACTTTCTTTTATTTATTGGAATCATGAAAATTATGGACTTCCGTTTTTTTTTTTTGATTTTGTTAATTTATACGTGTTGAGCCAGAAAATGTGATTTTGAGGTGCAATGTCTGTCTGCCTATATGCTCATGTTCTCAAAAGGACTACAGGTTCGGCCTGAAAATGAATATTTTAGCTTTTTATACATAAAATGTGAGCTCCGAATTAATTTTGGCGGAAAACAGTCAAACGAAAGTGACATATTATCACATTATACAGGGCTTAAACGTTATCTTATAACCGATACTGATGAAATACGAAATGAGCTTTTTTAAATGGAATTAGACTATTTCTTGGAATATGGCCAATTAAAATGGAGTACCTGTCTTTAAAATGATATTTTCGATGGAATTGGGTTTCTAAAAATTTTTTTGATTAAACTGTTAAATATATGATAAACTGGAATGAAACTAGAATGTTTTTAAATCGTTGATGATGAAATTCGACACTTGTGATGGAAAAGGAATTCTTAAATAACATTTTGATAAACTTCTGAAACATGGTCAACTGAATCCAACAGATCATCCATTCATTATTCCTTGGTTGGTAAATGGGTGTGGGTGATGAACACGGAAATTATAAATGTTTAATTTTTTTTAATTTAATTAGGAAAAATGTTGTACTATAACTTAATTATTCATAAATTAGCATCAGTACATAACATAAAAAAATACATAACGTTTTAATTTACATAAATTTAACACAATGCTTGTTTGTATAGATAGCAAAAATGTGTGTAGTGTACTAGTACTATAGGTATAGTGGTAGGTCGGAAAAATTATTTTACTTCGGGCATTTTAAAATTAAAAAAATACAAAAAAATGATTTTAAATAATAAATTTTCCAGAATTTTGTAACTAGTCCATAATTTAATTAATAAATATTTATTTAAATAAAATGTAAAAACAAAATATTGATTTTATAATGCGAAGGATATTATAGTTCAACCAAATGTTCAAGAATTTTTTATTATGTAGGTACATAAACAATTTGGAAAATTTATTTTTATTTCTGTTCGGTTGATAATTATTATTGCATAATGGATTCTGAGAAATCCAAATATTTTCGTTTATTTTTTATATGGTTTGCTTATGTGTTTTTTGGTGTGTGAATGGGCGGATTATAGTATCCACTTTATATGTATATTTATGTAGAAAGATGTTTTGAGTTTTATTATTTTAGGAAATTTTAACTATTTTTGTGCCTACAGCCAAAACTGCCACAATTGAGAATCGAGGGTAGAACATTTTTTATTCGTATACATTTCTCTTTCAAATCTATTCGGAATGCTCATACATAAAAAATTAGGCTAACAAGCTTCTTGTTTTTGTTAAAAGGATATTTTTCCAATAATCCCTTATCACAAATTCATATTAACATTATAATTGTATATTGTTGTTTAGTAAAAAGTTTTCGTTCCAGAGGATGGTTGACAACTTTGACCTTTTCGATTTGTTACTTTAGAAACACATCAATAATATTTTCAATTTACCTTCAAGTATAAAGTTTAAATACTGGCAACTTTTTGTAAAAATTTGTATACATTTTGGGGTTTTTATGTTTTCAAGCCTATTTGAAAGGTCATTAAAATTGAATGGCATAAATCAGTTTAGGAAAATGGCTAGACGATTTGATATAATTGTGGAATAAATTTATATATCAAAGCTCAAAATGAAAAACTTAAACGAATACATTAAGCTCTGGTTCAAAGATTTGATTAACTAAGATTTCTATAATTACACCGGGGATTTCCCAGAAAACTTCATACTGCAGACCTTTTTCATAAAAAAATTCAGCTTTCTATAATGGACAAACTGGAAGGTCACAAACTACACAAATATAAGAAACTAAACTATGCTAGGGCTACCAAATTTCCTAACTCGTATTTGTTTAAAGTGCCAAACATATTTCCCAAAAGTTGAGAACCTAGCCATCTAAATAATTTACAGCTCGTAGGAGATTTTACGAGGGAGATTTTACACGCCAACTTCTTTGATTAATTATAAAGCAAGAATGTAAGCGCAATAAAGAACTTGAGGGAAACATTTTTATAAGCGTAGAACTCAATTACCTGAATCATGAGGGTCTTATGGTATGGAAGTTCTGTATCAGATGCTCACATTCACTATTTACTTCCTGGAAACGCAAGGCACCGTAGGCAGATCTCTAGCCAACAGATTGAAAGAACTCGATCTTTCTCATTGGGTACAGAGGTCGCACCTTCATTTTGAGAGTAGGAACTTCAAAAAATGTGTGTTTGTTTTAGCTTCGGGAGCAAAATTCAAAAAGGTGGATTAAAGCAAGCATTGCGGTGAACCCAACAAATTATTTTTGTCTTTATTTTATTCAATTCACTTGAGAAATTGTATTCAAATGCGCCTTGCTCTATTACTAATTAATAAAAACACCTGTTGAAGTACACCAATTGAATTTTAACCCTGCTTTTAATCTGCTGAATTTAAGCATCTTGCATTACTTATATGAAAAATTCTTATCTTATCGGTACCGGATGTCAATGCACGATGAGTTGCAGATTAGTTGTGACTTTAAAATCATCACAAATTTAAAGCGCTTCATTTTACTTCGTCGCTATTATGATTGGCGCAGCAAATTGACTAGCGTGCATCTTTCAAGCCCGACTTTTACGGCAATGTATTTGTGACAAATTAATGGTTCGAGACAAATATTCTTTATGCAAAAAGAAATGGATATGATTCAGATTTTTGGGATCTCTTGTTTGTTTGTTCAATTTTTGCAATCTGCTTAACTTCCACATTGCACATCTGCATGCCAGGCTGAGATAAAACAGGAGTTATTAGATTAGTGATTTGATTGCTTCAATAAAAACGAACATTGGTGAAAATAGCACTGATCGTGTAAGAGGGAAGATGTTTTAAGTCGCAACTTTGGTTTAAATGATAACCAAAGAACACTTACAAAGCCTTACTAAAAAATTTTTTAAAGCATAAAATATTCAAACTAGTCCTCTTTTAAATTTTATTATAAAGTGACGTAATACCCTAAAGCTTTTCAACTGTGGAAAATTGAGTATTGGTTATGATTTGGAACAAAAAATAAAAACAAGTTTTACGTTAAAAACAAACATTCCATCCTTTGAGGTATACCGTAATATACCGGTATATCATAAATAATTAATAGTGAAATACCCAATTTTTCTTTTTGTGCATAGATATCAGACAAATGAATAAGAAAATCATCAAAAATTCTTTGAAATAGGATTGGTTAAAAATTCAACATTATGATACATAAAAGTTTTCCTTTAATCTTGAGTTGGTGTTGGTTGGTGCAAAAATGTTTTATATCTTTGTAATACACAAACTTATGAATATTTTTTTATTTTATTACATTTCAACTGAGCTGAATCGTATGTATATAGTATGTGCAAGTTTGTATGTATATTATATGTTCACTATAAAAAATGAAAATTCAATTTTATTCCACTTTAAGTTATAAAATTTTCTTGTATACGATGTGTGTGTGTCTCGTCCGTCGTAAGGTTTTTCTAAAGAAATATTAAAAAAAAAAAATTGTTTATGTTCTCTATTTTACATTTTATTGCTTTACGACGACGTCTAATTCTTCTGCTTATACTCGCGCGTATTGCTATAAAGTACTGTTTTATATCGCTATGTGGGGCCATGAGGTGCTTTTTGGTGTATATTAAAAAAGCTAATCAAGAACTTTGAACTAATTTAATATTAAAGCATATACATATTTGAATATATACAAATTTATAAACCCAGCATGTGTTGTATTTGATTTAATTATAATTCCATCCAGCTATCAAATCATATTTATGTTATTTATAAATTAATTATACTCAACATCTCAAGAAATGGTTTCAAATCAATATTAACCTCCCGTTCCCGTATTCTTCATCAATTTGTCGACAGAAAAATTATGACGTCATGGTTTTAATATCTACGTCACATTTCTTATTACAAAATAATACAATATACTCTTTCTTCCTTTAATATCAGAATGACGTATTTTCTGAGTAAAGTTATTTCACCAGATAGCCAACAATACAAAATGGTGGGAAATACAAATAAAAAGAAAATTGCTGAAAATTTATATAATAAATTAGGGTTGGGGGGTTTGATTAAATTATATCAACAAATATACAAAAAATATTTTTATGTGCACCATAGTTGGGAATATAAATCCAAAAAAAATATTTGGTGCTCTTGGCATTTTTTACAAGGATACTGTCTAAAAATCACATGGGTGTTTGGGACGACATACAATATAATAAATTAATTAATAAATTTTTGGATATCTAACAATTTCAACACATTTTTGTTTTTGTTTTAAAAGGAAACACTGTTCATCAAACAATTAACAAATCTTTAATTTCGGCGTTGAATTGTAAATTGAGGTCAACAATTAGTTAGTTAGTAAATAACATCTCAATTTCCCAATTTTTTTTGTATACCAAAATGTTTCTATTGTGCTTCCTTAATTAATTTAGAAATAATGACGTCAAGAATGAAAATAAAATTCGTAAATAAATAACAGAATAATGTATATAATACATAATACAATTAAGAAAGGTATACCTGTTTACGGTAGAAGAAAAATTCTTATTTACTTTTTTCTTCTGTCGAGAGAGTTTTCCCAACTTTTTTTTTTGTTTTTATTCAGTTTATAACGACTTCAAAAGGAAGAAGATAAATCGTTTTTACAACAAATAACAAACCAAACCAAAAAAAAAAAAAACTTCAGATAATTTATGATTAACTTAAAATGAATTCTTCTATGTACCGGTATTAACTTAGTGCTTTTATTATTTATGTTACATGTAGCTGTACGAATATAAGACGTAATGGATTTGCTGGATTTTGTTTTTTTTTATATTATAGGAGTTAAGTTCTGGAAAATTGTGATTAATTAATCAATCCTACAACGAACAAATGTTGCATTTAACTTTTACGATGATTTTGATGGAAGATCTAAATGATTATTTCCAAAAACAAAGTTGAACTTTGAGATTTTTTTTTTTATGTTCCATTGTAATTTTATTTACACTAACACAACGCGAGTTATTGTCTAGTCTAGACAACGATATTTGAACTTATCATTTTTATTTTAAATTACAAAAAGGAATTTAGCTCTGGAAAATTGTCAACAGTTTGAATTTAACTATACACGTAAATTTTAATTTCGTCATAAGCTTTTCCGCTTTATGGTTTAACTAAATTCGGTAATAATTACAAACAGCGAACTTAGATAGATTGCTATTTCGACGACTCAACCGGACCAAAACATATTTTATCTCTTTAGTACTGGAAATTGAAACATGTGAGCACGGAGTTTGGTCGTAAAATTACACTTGATTTACAAATATTTTATTTTGGTTTTATTATAATACTATATTGGGTATCATCGATGAGAATTTTAACTCGAACCTCATTTTATGTTTGTTTAATCAAAACCGGCTTAATAACTTTAATATTTTATAGAACAGTTGATCTAGCCAGTTATAACCCCGTTTTAATATTTGTCGTTCGATAGACGAAGAATGAGAAGAGCAATCATCGCCAATAATTGATGGATCACCGGCGTTGATATTCAACTTGCCGATTTTGGCAGTCCATAACTTTGAACCTCGAACCTTTATATTTTTACAATGGGAATTAATCTCAACTATTATGAATATCATGTACCATTGTCATGGCGCAATTAGTTAGTCCATATGACCGAAACGCGCTCGATAAGTCGCAATCGAAGTTTTCTAATGTTGTTTTGAGTTAATAATTGCGATGATCAACCAGCTAAAGGGTATATCCACATTTAAGAATAAGCAAATTTTTATCGAAATTAAAAAGAAAAAAAATGTTTGCTCAAATTATTTAATTTATTGATTTTTAGCAACAAATTGTTTTATTTTTAATTTCGACAAAAATCAGGCCTATTGGTCAAACATAATGCTCCCCGATCGAACAGTGCTTTTATTTGCCCAAACAAATTAGAAACCTTCAGTCAAAAAATCAAACCTTTTCTTCAATCTCAAGTCTAAACATAGATAAGAACACATAGGAATGTAAACACCTACGCATTTATCATTTATACTTTTATATTACCATTTATCAGACATATTTCTATTGTACATCATACTTATATGTGTATAAATTGCATTATATTAACACTGTTATTAAACACTGTTATTAAAATTAAACACCAGTCAACATCGTTTTATCTCACAACCAGTCGGGCCCCACCAGTGGTAACCTGACAAGCTATAAACAATAAAACAAAAAGAATATCTATCCTAACGACTAGCCAAGTTATCTAGTTATTAGTATAGCACTTAAAATAAATCCGACACTAGTTCAAATTTTCGACTTGAGCGTTAACGTGTGAGATTTATCATTGGTCCTTCGAGCCGGTTCAGTTACATCCGACCGGCGATAATTAAGAAGATAAAAAATGTCATCAATCGAAGCGTTGGTGCACAAGCAGAACGAGTTGGGGAAACAACTCTTAACCGAAATAGCCAAGAGACCGGAAATAGGCAATCTAACCCGAAGCCAGTTCGAGAGCTATCAGCAAGCTATAAACACGCGGTACGCAGCATTTTGCAAGGGTGATCAAGAACTAATAACTCGCGAAGAGTTAGAGACATCTCATCCGTATCTCATGGAGCGAAAACAGGTGCAGCAGGCATACGATCGATTCAACGAGGCGTGCAGAGAGTTTCTTGTGCCCCCCTCAATAAATCCACCAAAGGGTGAGGGTAAAACAAGCAGCAAGAAAGATCCGTCATCAAGTTCCACCTCCGACAACGTTATGCATTTTGGCGAGTTGAGCACTATCCAATCAACAACATCTGCAAGCCGCACTGAGCCGATAGTGAGCAAATCCATAACCAGCCAGAGCAAGGATAATGTGCCACCTTTATAAAGAGATCAAAGGAAAGATGACACAAACCCTTCTTCATGAGCAAGACATCAACATGCGTCTTCTATAAAGAAGACTGGAGTCCATCAAACGAACATCGGATGCCGGCAATTGTTCCCGGAACTACGCCACGATGAAGATCGAACAGATCAATAAAGACTTAACGGTGATTGATCAACAACATCGGACTATCCTCATAAACATCGAGGAAGAGGATCAAACCGCGAAGTATTTTGTAGACGATTACTATGGATCCATCACGCAGCAGGCAGAATCCACATTACTCAAATTACATCAACTGCTGAGTAACGGCCATCCAAACTCTGTGGAATCCACCAACATGCGACTTCCCCGAATGGAAGTTCCCGTTTTCTACGGCGAATATGAGAAATGGCCGCCATTTAAGGACATATTCAATAAGGTCATACATCAAAGCACACTATCAAAAACCGAGAAGATGTGGTATTTGAAATCACATGTGCAAAAGGACGCGGCAAGACTTATCGGTCATTTATCCTCAATCGAAGAAAACTACGACGTGGCATGGAGCATTCTGCAGGCGAGATATAGCAATCAACGTCTGCTTGCGACATCATACTTCAACACCATGTTATCTTTACATAATGTACAGGTTGCGACGGCTTCAAGTATCAGAACCTTACATGATACTATCATCGAGATGATGCACAACATAAAAAATTTGAAGTTGGAAAATCCGTTTGAAACTCTCATCACGCACATTGTGATGAAGAAATTAGATGCGGATACACTGCAGCGATACGAAACCAGTCTGGAATGTCCACGCGAGGTTCCAAAGTTAGACACATTCCTGGATTTTCTAATGAGGAGGTTTCAGTCATTGGAAGCATCAGGCATGCATAAGCCATCCAGCATGCGAGCAGCTAAGCCAGAACCCAATGCTCAACGAAGAGTACTTCTAAATACGGAAAAGGAGTACAAAGGAGACACCGTTCCGAAATCCACAAGCACATGTCCATATTGCAGTGTGAACGGGCATTTGATCAATAGGTGCCACCATTTCCGCAATCTAACTACAAAACGGCGGATTGACTACATCAACTGGGCAGGAATTTGCACTAACCGCCTTCTACACAGCAAGAAAATTGTGTGCACGGAAAAGCCAGCATGTACGGTGTGTCGCGACAGGCATCACCAGCTTCTACACGAAGCTTACCAACAACCGGAAAAAAAGGTATCTGTCAGTACATCGGACAATAATCAAACCACATTATTAGCAACAGCTGTGGTGAAAAGCACAGCCATATGTGGAACATCAACCGATTTGAGAGCCTTAATAGATCAGGGGTCACAAGTCTCGTTGATAACGGAAGAAGCAGTCCAACGCCTCGGGTTAACATTACATCAAACCACCGTCAACATCTCAGGAATTGGGGCGCATACCATTGTGATTTCAGGGCCAACAGAAATCGTAACCCAGCTTCACGTAGTGAAGGTCCATAGCGGAACCAAGGTGGAAGCGAATATGAACCGATTTTGGGAATTAGAAGAAACCAAGAGCAATAACATCGTATGGAATCTCTTGAAGACATCATTTGCCAAACCATCTTTCAAGCGACCACCAAACGAGATCCAGATGGACAATATGTGGTACGACTACCATTCAAGGAAAATCAATTGGATCAACTAGGGTGTTCCAAGCAACGAGCACTACAACGTTTTCTACAGCTCGAGAAGAAATTGGATTCTAACCGAGGCCTAAGAGATTTGTAATCAAATTTATGACAGACTACCTCAGCATGGGTTACATGAAGAGAGGAGGAGATTCGGTAGAGGAGGCTCAACATTTGCAATCTCAGTTAATTCAACTACTTCGTAAGGGCGGAATGGAATTAGGAAAATGGGCTAGTAACCACGCAAACCTTTTAAAGGGAATAAATCAGGAGAAGTTCCTCATAGGCAACCTCACCTTTATAGATGAACAGTCAGTTAAAACCTTGGGAATACATTATAGCCCGACAAAAGACGATTTTGTATTTTACGTGAATTTATCACACAACAACGGCGAACTTACAAAACGTCAATTTCTGTCCGAAATGTCAAGAATTTTTGACCCATTAGGATGGCTGGCACCACTAATAGTCAGCTGTAAGATAATGTATCAGACCTTATGGAGTATGAAGTTAAGTTGGGACGACACGCTTCCAACGCAGTTTGCGGACAAATGGGATCAGATGAAATTAGAACTGAAAGCTACTCAACTCATTCGTATACCTCGATATATTCATTACAACAAAGACAACCGTGTTGAACTCCATGGATTCTGTGATGCCTCAGAACAGGCATATGCGGCGGTAGTCTACTGTAGAACCATAACCAACGGCAAAATAGCGGTGCGTCTTCTAGCAGCAAAATCGAAGGTCGCCCCTCTAAAAGCAAAATTAACAATCCCTCGTTTAGAACTAAGCGGCGCAGTCCTGCTAAGCCGACTAATTCAACAAGTGATAAAGGTACTTGACGTGGATATAAGTACCGTGACCTTATGGTCTGATTCAATTATTACTTTAGCATGGATACGAAAACCGGCATCAACCAGGAAGTCATTTGTGGTAAATCGAGTAACAGAGATCCAGACCAACACAAGTATACACTCATGGAAACATGTCCGATCCGAAGACAACCCAGCTGATTGTGCAACCCGTGGCGTGACATCGAAAAAATTAACATCCAAGGACAGCTGGTGGACCGGGCCAATCTTTTTGATGAATATGGAAACAAACCATGAAAAAGCATTCTTCGAAACATCGGAGGAAAAGAAAACAACGGTCGGAACACATGTCCAAAGAATAGAGACAGAATCATAAATTCAAAACTTAATCAATCGCCAGTCGTCTCTCAAACGCCTCGTAAGAGTAACGATCCAACTATTGAGATGGCGAACAAAGCAGCGGGTGTCATACAACTGCAAGAATGGGAACACACCTTAGCAGTATTAGTACGTACAGTACAACTGACGGAATTCCAAGAAGAACACTTCACACTGCAGAAAACAAAAGCCGTCCTCAAACACAGCAGCCTACGGTCATTGGATCAAGGGGATTCAAGCAGTGAAACACCATAACCATCATTGCATACGGTGTCATCGGTTTAAAACCAAAATGTCAGAACAACTGATGGGGAGTCTACCTAAACCTCGAGTCATCATGTCACGACCATTCACTCACACAGCAGTCGATTATGCGGGACCCTTCAATATACGGATGAGTAAAGGTCGGGGAAACAAGTCTTACAAGGGTTATATTTGCATCTTTATTTGTCTGACCACCAAGGCTATCCACATCGAAATATCATCCGATCTGACAGCAGAAGGATTCGTCAGCGCCTTCCGAAGGTTTACGGCCCGGCGGGGAAATGTCGCCCATATGTACAGCGACAACGGGACCAACTTTGTAGGTGCCAGTAAACTATTAGAGCCAATAAATTGGCACTTTATCCCACCATCAGCACCACATTTCGGTGGACTTTGGGAAGCAGGCGTGCAATCCATCAAAACTCATCTGAAGAAATGTGTAGGGGATACAAAGCTCACCTATGAGGGAATGAGCACCTTATTATACCAAATAGAAGCATGTCTAAATTCCAGGCCATTGTGTCCATTAAACGAGGATCCGGAATCACTGCAGGTACTAACACCAGGGCATTTTTTAATGAGGGACTTTCTCAATATCGATTTTAGTTCATTTGTCCCCACGCTTGGGCAGCGCTGACTACTTTTTTTTTTATTTTACATGCAAAAACACGTAAAATCATGTTTACAAATACAAGTTTCTTGTCTAAATTAGTGGATGTCCCCCTACTTTTTTTTTATGATTAATAAAGATGAGTATGTTGCGATTAATAATAAATATCAAATTTTAAAATTAATTTAGTCGAAATTAATAATTTAATGAAAAATTCAAACACATGTTTGACCATATAAAACTCCATACGAAATATTTTAGCCGCCAGTCAGCAAGCGTTGCAATTATATTTGGGAAAATCACTAATTGGGAATGCGCTAGGGGCCCCACCGGAAAAAGAGTATTTAGGACAAAACAGAAACCTCGTGCCGTGATGGAAGGTAGTACAGAACATGCGAACTCACTTCTGGCAGAAGTGGGTGTCAGAGTATTTACACCGCCTACAACAACGTCCGAAATGGCATCAAGAGGGGATAAACTTAGAACAAGGGAACATCGTTTTAATCCGAGACGAGCTGCAACCACCCACTAAATGGAAATTAGGGAGAGTCATCGAGTTGCATCCAGGGAATAATGGGCTCACACGCGTCGCAACGTTAAAAACCGCCGATAACCAGCATCAAGAGACCAATCACCAAGTTGTCACCATTACCAATACAGAAACCAATTTTAGACAAGGGTAAGGATCAGATAGATGCTTCTCCAACACCGCATCGAAGTCAACAGCCAGCAGTCATGGACAGGCCAATGGAACAACCACCGATATCACAGCCACGATCTTTGAATTTGTTGGCCCCGTAGTATGTTCAATCTCAAGTCTAAACATAGATAAGTACACATAGGAATGTAAACACCTACGCATTTATCATTTATATTTTTATATTATCAGACATACTTCTATTGTACATCATACTTATATGTGTATAAATTACATTATATTAAATGCTTAAGGGAGAACACCACTGTGACCTACCATTTTCAAGTGCTTAGTTTGGTATTTTTTTTTGAGAAATGGATTGGGTTTAGAGAAAAAAAAACTTTTAGGCTATATTTGGCATATATTTAAGTAAACAAAATAAATTGTTTATGTAAAAAAAAATACAAAATGGCGGCGCTAGAGTAGCTTTAGTAGAAGTGCAGCATGTTACGCATAAATGCAGAACTTTCCAGAATAGTGGCCCAAAAATATTGTGAGCCGAAATATTCAATAAAAGCCATATTGGAAAATTTACAGCAAAAAAAATTTGGGTTCAATATTGTGCCGTGTTCTTAAATCATTTCACAAAATATATTTCCGTGGCCACAAGGAATGATCGCATAAGGCGGCTTAAGACAAAAATTTCTACTCTAACTTCACTAAATTTGACTTAAGTGATAATGCCATAAAGGCCAAAACCTGTGCTCGCAAGCCGTAGTAGCTTTATTCGGCATAAGAGAGAAATGAATTTAATATTGAACTTTTTGTACCTATCTAGAAAAATTTTCTAATTTTACTTAAGCGATTATTCCTTGTGACCATATTGTATATTATTATTAAATATTAGTTCATCGTGTTTGTTATTATTTTGCTTAGACAATTTTCCTTGCAAATGGTTTCATAGAGTTTCAAATTGTAAGTCGCTGAATCCGGTGTCAAAAACAGGGTTGACCTTGACCTTTAAATGGCCTTGAAAATTGACCTAAAAGTCAAGGATATTAATACAGATGGATGACTCCCATTGTCCTTGAAAATTTTTGTCTAAACCATTTTTTGTTGTAGCTGGCGTATTTTAGGAGATATTTGGATCCTTCGATTAAAATAGGTTACCCAGTATATTGCGCACCTAAGTAATTGTGCACTTTTGTGTCTGTTTATAAAATTTGTGCATAGTGTACTTTAAGAAACAGCATGGAATTTCTCAAATGATTATTACACCAGAAATCCTATATACCAAATGAAACATTTTTCGGTTTACGATTACTGGAAAGAATCGACCATAGAACCTGAAACATTTATGAAAATCGCGGTTCTTCGAAGAGTGTATATGGATGATTTTCAGTAACCCCAACTTTTACTAAGAAGCGAACTGAAGCAAAGTGTAGATAATGTGTGGTACGAGAAGCACAATAAACATATTTGCTAAGATTCATGCTTGTGCCTAATATATTTTAGTCAAACTCATAAATTTCCTATAGAACGAAGAACTATAGTAAAGCATATTAATATATTGGCCAAGCTTCATGTTTATACATAAGGTACTTTAGCCAGAATCGGCCATAGAACCTCTAGATTTTGATAAATTATGGAGATTCCATGGTCGATTCTGGCTAAAGTAGATTATGCACAAACATGAATCTTGGCAAATATATTCATTGTGTTTTGCCTATATAAGGTGAGTTTTCTGGAAATCGCATATAAAATCTTTTCGGAAATTCGCGATTTTGATAAATTGTGGAGGCTCTCCAAGGCCCATTCTGGCCAAAGTATATTAGGTTCAAAAAAGAATCTACCTCAATGCATTACCTTTGCATTGCTCTACACCTTTTCCAATTTTAATTCAGAAAGCGTTAATTGTAATTCCGATTAGTCATTTGTAATACAGAAAATCTCCACTGTATATAACGTGGCTATACAAACTGTTAATATATACATATGTATACTTTATTATACATATTAACCCGTGAATTCACTTTAACATTTCAAACATCTGAATTCATTTATTTTTCAAGTTAATACATACAATTTAATACATAGTTTAATCGTTTAAAACGCAAAATACAAGATTTCTATCCATAAAAATGGAATTAAAGGACAATTGCGCAATTTGCCAATTTGTAATGATAAGGCACCCAATAACACGACTGCTACCTTGCCTACATATATTTCACTCAAAGTGTGTGCAACCTATAATCGATGTTCCAGATAGTACGTGTCCTGTTTGCAGAACTTCCGTGACAGGAATGATGCAATTGAAAGTAAGAAATACAAAAAAAATAATGAAAAAGATCGTGGAAGGTTAGTGAATTGTGCGAACAGAGATGATGACTGGAGAGCTTTGGCTGTAATGCTGGAAATAAAGTATAAGACCGCATATCACTGGATCCAATCTGGGCGTGATACAATGTTGCCAAAATGTGGCACAAAACCAAAAGTTTTGACTGAGGATGAAATTGATTTGATGATTTCCTGGGTAGAAGAAGAATGTAAAATAACATTAAAACAAATAACATCATATTGGAGCAATTTCTACTACAAGGGTTGTATCTATGGAACGCAGAAGAGGTTCATTTATTGCACAGTTAGCAAAAAATTTGGGAAATCAACTGGCAGATTTAGTCATTGTTGCAGACAACGCACCTTGTCATTCAAGATTAGAAGCAGTAAGTAATGGGACGACAGCATCCTTATTGCGGCTAGGACCCTATTATCCAATGCTAAATCCCATTGAGACTATTTGGTCTAAAGTCAAAGCCTATGGCAAAATTCAGATTCGCGTTCCAAATGTTGAAGGTAATGGTGTTATGGAACAAAAATGAATTGAATTAATTTAAATATTATTTATGCTTTTATGAAGAGAAGAAATTTTGGGGTAGAATATCTTATAACTTGAGTATTTTATAGAATTGTTTTAGGCCTTTGTGAATCGTCAGTAAATTCACCACCCCACGTGCTTTACGAGTACTTTTGATGTGTTATTTTAAAAATAAGTTGTGTCATTTCCGTGACGGTCTATAGATTGAAAAAATGAGAAATTACTCTCTTCATAATACCATATTCATCTGCTCCATAAAAATCAAGCCCATATCTATAACCATTGATTGGAATGAGTGCGGATTATTTGAGTAGAATGAGAAATTCGGAAATTTAGTTAAAAATATTAATTTAATTAATTAAAATAATCATCATTGAAGTCTTTCGGAATTGCAGTAAATTGTACCCTTCTAACTGAACTACATAAAGGACGTACTTTTGTAAAACAACCCGATGTAAAATGTAATTTTACAATCTGACAAAGATAAAACTGATAAAGATAAAATTGTACATATTGTCAAAAATGACAACATAGTTTTATCTGTAAAACAAAATATGTCTGCAATTCTGGGTAGATCACGAAACCAAAAATGGCAGCTTTCTCAAAATTACCATTGACTCTTTCTGAATTACAAATGACGCTTTCTGAAATTCAATTGGCCAATCTGAATAATAATTGACGCCTTCTGAAATACAATTGACTAATCTAAATTACAATTGACACTTTCTGAATTACAATTGGAAACGGTGTAGTTCTTATCCTAGTAAAAGATGGGATTACATAAGAACCGGGATTTTGACGTCAGACGATAACGTCATAAAGTCATAAATTAAGACTTGAGACTGAGAGTCGTGATTTTCATAATTTGTGCTAAGTTTAATGCAAATCTAGTAAATTATGTGCATGCATATCACAACTCTTAATTTTTGATCAAAATCGATACTCAGTTTAAAATTTTGATATTTACCTTAAAGCGCAATAAACCTTTAAAACTAATATGTAGAGATAATCTAAATTAAATTAATAAAAATTAAAAAAAATTTGAAAAAACATTAAAAAAATTGTTTCGTTTGAGTGAAATATAACATTGGAGAATATCCAAGTTTTTACGAGACGTGTTACACGAACTATTGGTTCTGTCCATTGTAATGGCAGCCAACGCGTGTTTTAAATGTGACAGTGTAGTTAAGGGCAATGGTATACGGTGCAGTGGTCAATGCGAAGAAGAAGTCTGCTTGTGACTTGATATCCAGTTCCAATAATGTACATTGTTTCTGCGATAATTGCAACCACATTTTTAAAGTACATAGTGATAAACTGTCAGAATTTTCTGTGCTTTGTAAAAAACATTGATATGAGTGTCAAGAGTATTGAAAAGTGTGGTAAGAATAACTTGATTCAGCACGTTTCTGCTCTAAGCGTTAATTTGTGCGGGAAAGATTCTCTCGGTCATGATACACTGTGTGATGATTTAAACCAAAGTGATGTGAATGGAGATATAAGTGTTTCCGTACCTGAAGATTCATCTGGAATTGGAATTGCATCTAAAAGTCTTCCAAACGTGACGTTTCCGGTACCTGCTATTTCAACTAATGAAATTTTTACAAAAAATTCCTCAAATGTAACTTGTCCGGTACCTCGAAAATCAGCTGGTACGTTACCATAGAATGTTTCACCATCCATTTGCCAATCCGTTTCTGATACAACTGGATTGCCCATTTATCAACCTACATCTGAAACTAGCTCATTACCGATTTGTCAACTAATGAACTTACGAAGTAAGAAAAAATAGAAGCTCATAAAAGTAATAATGTTCTAGCTGAGCAGTCTACTTCTGCCTTTTCAAATTCTGCTACTAAGTAATAACATTGTGAATAATTGTACTATTGGTTCTGACAATGGTGGAATTATACGGGCTGTGGAACCACGTAAACAGATTTTTGTCTCCAGAATGCATCCGGATGATACCGAAACAAATATTAGACAATATTTACAAGAAAATTCAATTTTTCTGATGCAGTGGTTCATTGTTTTTCCCCAAAAGTAAGAGATAATTATAAACAGGATTACTCTTAATTTAAAATAAGAGTTTCAATTACTGTTTTCGGCAAATTAATGGCTTCAACTTCTTTCTTTCAACCAAACTAAGAGTCATCCTTTTTTAGGGTTACGCCAACACATTCAACAAATGGCAATATAGGTTTTCAAACATCACCTATCAGCTATATTAAGAATAAGCTCAAGTGTTTTATAATCCACCAAAATATTAGAAGCTTAAGAAAAAAATTTCATTTATTGATAGCAAACATTGCTGCGCTTGCCGCTTAAGAAGTTGCCGCTTGACAAATCATTCTCCTGTCGGAAGTCTGGATCGAGGAGTTTGAACTCGATAATTATAAAATTTCTGGATTTACTATTTACGGTAATTGTAATTCTACATATAGATTCGGTGGAGTTGTTGTTTATCTAAATAATAATTACTGTTTCATGCATCAATGCTACTAGTGCCGACGTTTGTGTCCGGTTTTCCGTTTTAGTCGTTTATAGGTTTCATTTTTTGAACACATCTGTTTTTCTAGGAGAGGTTAATTGTATTTTGTCAAGGATCAAATCAAAATATTTATTAGTTTTTGGGGACATGAATATCAATATATTAGAACATCCTTCATCTTCAGATGAGTATTTATTTCTAATGGCGTCTCATGGTCTAAAATCTTTAATGAATGTGCATTGTGAGATCATTTATTTTTTAGACATATGCATTGAAATTTGATTTTAGTTTTATTTCGGATTTTTATAGATTGCACATTACTGACCACTGTATGACATCTATTATGTTAGTACCGTTGTTCATTTCTCCGCGTAATTCTTTTTATTCTAAATTAAAACGGTATGTTAAATCCATTAATTAAACGGGAAATGCTGGCTCGACGTATATTCCCAAACGAATGTATCCATGGATTATGACGTTATGACTGTTTCATTACACGCTTAAAACCATGAAAAGATGGTAAAACTCTACTTTGAAAATACGACTTAAAGTTTTAATTAAGGCTCTTAAACATGATATATATTTTACCAAAGCCAAATTCTATGGAAATAAATTTAGCTCCTCAATAGGTAATATTAAAGATAGCTGGAAAGTAGTCAATGAAATTTTGAACAATGAAAGCAAGAAAGCTACGATTGCGGAGATAATGATTGATGATAACTTATCAGTAACGGATCAACTTGAAATAGCAACGTTATTTAACAATCATTTCGTTAACTCGGTTCTTAATTTGAAAGAAACTAGTAAACCTGATAACCAATGATAACGTTATGACTGTTTCATGCTTTTTTTAATTTACTTAAATTCTATTTTTTATATTGACTTTAATTCTAAGTTGATAGCTTTTGCTAAAACATAAAAGAGGAAATCTTCATCCCAGCTTAAATGCTTAAAAGCAAAAGCTTGGCGTAATTCAGTAAAAAGCCCGAAAACATACAAAATTTGCACTTGATCAAGCAAGTATTTGAATTTATTTGGTGAAGAAACTATTGCGAGGACCATCCTGTCACACTCACACCCACCCGCACCACAATTTATAAATTATTCACTATTTTAAATAAAATCAATTATTAATTTAATTTACACACAACAAATTCATCTCCATGACATAAGCACACACACAAATTTACATTTTCCCGCATCAGATTAATTTTCCATTTGACAAATATGGTAACATTACGGTTCTCACTCACTCCACTATTATGTAGAGATAAATAGAAATTAATCATCAAACACAAATTTTATAGGTAGGTGGTATGTAGATGAAAAAACTTTATGCCAAAAAATAAATAAATTTTTAAAATGAAAATCAATTTTATAAATTAAACAGTTTTGTGCTTTATAGAATTTACCTTAATCCATTTCAATGGAAAATTTGAACAAAAAAAAACGATAAAAATTAATTTATCACACTCGTTCAAACGAAAAAAAAATAAAAAACTTGAATCACTCCATTAAATAATATTAAATCGTTCGATATATTAATGATACCGCACAAAACAACAATAACAAAATTTGCGAATTATTACAATTTTTTTGTTACACTTTGCACGGAATTTTTCCGATTTTCTTATCCATTGCGTACTACTTTAAGTGATTTCCAACTGGGGAATTTTATGGTTTAAGACAATTCGGATTTTATTTTGTCACAAAAAACGAAAGAAACTTTTTACTTAATATTCTTGTTCGAGAACGAAAACGCTATTGTGTTTATACAAGAAAAATATTTAATTATCCTATGAAAATTGGAAAAACTGTGTTGTATATATTTTGTGTATGTAGTATACACCCCCATATATAAAAACAATTTTTACATTTGATATAATTATAGATAATGATGGATATATTTGATGAAGAAATGAATAATAGAAAGCCAATCGAACATCGAAATTAGATACCACCACACACCAATTTTTAAAAAGGTCAAGGCTTTCACAAAGAAAAACATTTAAAATTCCATTAAAAATTGATACAATATACCCAAAGGATTGTGTGGTGTATACGATAAGATTTTTATGTATAAAGAATATTAACAATTCAAACAAGTACACCACGATGGATTAATAATTTCCATTAATTGCTGTATAATTCGCCGAATAATTAGCGAAATATGTCACTCAACACGTTTTTTTTATTGTCACGAAAAAGGATTGAAAATGTTTTATAATTGAGTTCTGGATTTTGATATTTTCACCAAATGTTGGATGGATTTTCCGTATTATGTATTTATGTAGCAAGCAAATACGAATAATAAATCGATTGTCATCAGATGAAAATGAAATCCCTCAACAATAATTACATATTTGTATGTACATATTGTGGTTATTTTTAGAATTAATTTACTTATTTAATGTACTGTAAGGACTTACCTCATGGGAGGTCGATTTTCTTGATAAAATCCTATTTTGTATTTGACTAAATTTTAATCCAAAACGATTTTAAATTTCAAAAATTACATTTTCACATTAATTTGTGCTTAGTACAAATACCTCAATAAATGATCTAGCGCTAGTGACACCAAATATTGTTTAGTGTTACTTTGTCTACATAACCCTAAAAATACCTAAACTCTACGACCCTACCTAAACATTAGAAATGTTTCGTTAAATTTCCGCAATAAATTATTATAATTCGTGAAAATCCGCCTAAATCCGTTTCAAAAATGTCCAATGAGATATTTGGAAGACAAATCAATAGAAGAAACTTAAGCTTTGTTGGTAAAATAGGCATAAAGACGGGAAGCCTATGTTCTGGGTTAGTCCTATCATGGCGTTGGTAAATAATTCCCCATTATTGGGCATTTATTGTATCAGGAAGTCTCAAATCTCAAATTACTCAAAGAAACCAACAAAAAATTTAAGACTAAAGAAAAATCCTCAAGAGATTCTGAAAATTCCATTTTAAAATTAGAATTAAAGCCCTCATTTTCCAAAATACATATATTAAATCTTAATTTTTGACAAATTCTGGCAAAGGAAAATTTACTTTTGAAAAAATCTGGAAAAGGGGATTTCTGTTCTAATTTTAAAATTAAATTTTCAACATTTTTGGAAAAGAAAAATTTTGAAATACACAATTTTTAGATTTTATTTCAAAATTAGAATGGAAACCTCAGAATCTGGGGCGATCTGCTATAAACGGATTATCAAATATCGTTGAGATAAAGGCGTCTTCAGTAAACATTGTATTACAATATTCAACTGAAGCCGAGAAGACATCAAGAAGCAAACAAACGAGCGCGAAAAGGTTTTAGAAAATTCAGGCATAAATTAGTCAAAAGTTTGAGAGAGAGAGAGAGAGAGAGAGAGAGAGAGGAGAGAGAGGAAGATATCGGGAGAGAGAGCGAAAAAGCGAGAGAAAGCAAGCAAGAGAGAGAGAAAGCAAGAGAGAGGGCGAGAAAGAGAAAAAGAGGGAGAGCGAGAGAGAGAGTTGGCCGAAATATCTAAAACAGAAATATACTTTACTTGCCGAGTTACTTCGTCATACGTTATAACCGAATAAAACCAGAATATAGGCCACACGAATTAAAAAAGGCTGAATTAAAAAAGGTGTTCATTAATGAAATAAAAAAGGCGAATTTTGTATGAAAAAGGAATACCATTTTTATTTCAGAAAAAAATGAATTAAAAAAGGTAACAGGTATTCATACAAATTCATACAAAATCACCATTTTTAATTCAACCTTTTTTAATTCAGCCTTTTTTAATTCGTGTAGCCCAGAATATATCGCGATTGAGAGCGGACGGCAGGTTAAGGGCGGCAAACTAAATTTCAAACAACCTACTCTCCTACGACCAACCTATCAAAGTTAAATACGGATAATATCATAATGTTCGCAAAATTTGTATGGAGTTTTTCACTTTAATTCGCAAAACCAGTGGAATTAAAGTCAGAAAAAAAAATAGTTTCTGAGTTTAATTTTTCTGAGTTTATTTCCACTTTTGCCTAATAAATTCGGAAATATCCTTCACTTTGACTGTATATACCCGGGTATAGATCTGAATTTTCACTTCTGAATATTTCTATAATTTTTTTAGTAAATAAATGAAAAAAGAAACACTAACATCGAAAATTAGTTCGCACCTATAACGTTTTCATTCAAACAATGTATGATTTTCATTTCTATACCGAGGTATTTGCTGTCAAAATTAAGGATTTTTTTTATCGAGAAAGTGAAGGATATATAATGTTGTGCAGACTTAAATTTTCACACTTGGATGTGAAATTCTGGATAAGGAAAACTGTAATATTGAATAATAAACAACAAACTGCAGAATAAGCCGCGGAACCTTGGAATCCGAATTTCCTAGTTTAACTCCAATTAATTTCTCGAGTTTAATTCCTTTGGAAAAAGACGGAGACGTATTAAACTCTAATTAACTATTTATATTGTAATAAAAATGTATCTATCAAATATAAATATTAATTAATGATTGAACTGTATCATAATTTTACTGGTAGGTAGTAGCAGCTTTTTTTAATTCCGATAGTTGTGCGTGCAGTTCGGAATGTACATACATAGAAATGTACATTCTCCAAAATCATCCCCCATTGACTTTTAAATTTTTTTTTTACAAACATGACTTATTTAAGATGTATAAGTACTAATTTAGACAACAAAATAATTTTCCGGCCCTTCTAGAAAAAGACCGAATGAAAGGGTTAATAAAACCCAAATGATTAGGAACTTGAAACAAAGTGCAATCAATGTTGTGACAATTGCTAACGAAACGAAAATAAAAGTTAATTTAACAGGTGACATTAAAGTGAACATAAAGTGTGAAAATCGTACCAAAGAAATGGAAATTCGGAATGCTTTATTCGTTCCAGGGCTTTGCATGAATTTGCTTTCAGTGAGTGCATATTAGTGCAGAAAGGAATTTCAGTCAATTTCGACTAAGATGGTTGTCGCTTTATTGACAGAGAGTGTAAATTCAAGCATTAAAACTGTACAAATTAAAAAGTGGTTTTTCTAGTAGAAAAGTCTTCATTTATTTAATCAAAGAAAAGTCGGACGCATTTGCAAAATTAAAGGAGGTTAAGTGCATGGTTGAAAATCAGACGGGTCAAAAAATGAAAGTGCTGCGAACAGTTAACGGAACGGAATATCTCAACAAGAATTGTTCGAATATTTTAAAGGAGTGTGGAATTCTGCATCAGTCCAAAGTCATGATCCAAAGTCTTTATCATACATAATGGTGGGGTACAGTAATCAATCTAAGGCATATCGGCTGTTTGATCCGTCAACAATGAAAACCGTCGTTATCCGTCATGTAGTTTTCGTTCAAGGCAATTCAGATAAGCCAGTCGAAGGTCCTGAGTTGAACAACTTGAAAACTAGATGATTAATAAGAAATCCAAAGCCTATTGAGAATAGGGATTTCATTTCATTGGCGACTAAAAGTGCACACGATGCAGCTACAGCGGTGGAAGCCTTATCTCCCTACCTAATACATCGTAAAGGTGGCAAGTTATGCAACATGAATATGATTCCCTTGCAGAAAACGAAACTTGCACATTGGTTAATCTTCCAGCAAACTGTAAACCAATTAACTGCAAGTGGTTGTTTAAAACGAAATGCAATTCAAACGGAGGTGTGAACCAGAATAAGCCGCATTTGGTTGTGAAGGGATGTGCTCAAGTCAACGAAAGGAGCATTTTAGTTGTTGCCAAGTCCATTCTCGGTATGGAGATTACTCGAAATGAAACCACAGGACATACGTCAATGATGTTATAGATCAACTCCATCCATAACTATTCGAAAATCATTTACCTCACCTTTAAAATCTAAGTTATTACCAAAGAAGGGCACTAACGGTGATTACTCCGAAGACTTTTTAAACGGGTATGACTTACTTTATAAGGCTTATTGCAACTCAACAGATTGTATATCCTGAACCTCAAATTTTAACCTGGATAAACAGCACATATTTATCAATTTCATCGATCATAATTTGTTTGGCTATGCTGAATAAATAAGACAATTCTGTATCTTAATAAAAAGTTATCTGCGATCATCCGCTGCAAAATAGTTTAATTTGCATCAGATTTTCATTTTAGTAAGTTTTTAATTTCCATAGTAGTATTAGAGAATTATTTCATTTATGGTTTGGGAAGGTTTTTCCCGAAGCCGTTGGTAACATGGCCTCCTTACTCGACAGTGTTAATAGATTTTAATACCTAGATGATAATCAGTTTGTACTCCTCATTGGAGGAGATTGGGCACTGTAACAGGACAACTCATCAATCCACACAACAAAAAATTTGCACGTAAAGTCCGGATTTGAATGTTATTGAGAATATTTGGTCACAAGTAAAACAACGAATTGTTATTTTTGCCTTTCATCATATATTTATTGAAATTACATTCAAAATAAAATCATTTGAGACGGTTTTTCCTCCTTTTAACAAGCTCAAATTAAATCTAATGTTTGGATTCAAATTCTATTTAAATTTGATTTAATTTCATTATAAAACAATAGTATTGTAATGACTAATGACTAATGACTGTTTGATAATTACTCAGTATCCAAATATAATTGCAGAATGCGTAACTCGTTTCAAAAAAATTTTGATAGAAGGAATAAGTTAAGAATCCTACAACTTTTCGGTATTCCATTGAATTAACTTTAACAAATCTCATGCTCAGGACTATTTTTTGCAATTCTATTGGATAGAATTGAAATAATTCCGATTTAGAATATTTGATTTTAAGACTTGTCCGGTCGCTAATTCGTAAGAATTTGTTTAATGAAATCTGAAAATAATCAAATTCCGATAAACAATTCCGTTGCTAGAATTTGGTAAAAAAATCAGGTTATTTTATAAAAAAATAAAAACAATCAAATCTACACAATGTGTATGCAAATCAATAATTGAAAGAGATTTTTAAAATACACAAAGAATTGGAAACAAAATAAAAATTAAATTTGGCACAATTTGAGCATTTTACTAAATATTTATAAGCTTTAAAAAGTCATTTAAACAACAAAAACCTTTGCCTTTCGAGTACACATGTACATCTACATACATAGGTGAAATTTTGTAACCAAAAAATGTCACTCATTTGTGTTGTGGAATTTCGTTTTCTATTTTATTTTAGAAATTCGTGTTTGTGTTCACCTTTCAAAAAATTCCAAACCAAATTTTATGTGCCACAAGATATTTAATTAAAAAAAACTTCAAAAAAACGTTAACAATTTGGAAAATATTTTTACGAAAACCCTAATTTAAAACCGCATACCAAAAATATTTTCCAATCTCGTTCAAACTCAGGATTATCACCAAAACACAAAAACATTCCATTATATGTATAACAGAGAATATCTGTGCCTAAATAATAATAATAATAAATAATTAAATCCAATAATAGCCATTCATATAAAATGGAAGAAAATTTTCTTCTATTTTCAATATACGATAAAAAAATAAAGCAATTATGTACATATGTAGTTATGTTTGCGCTGCTTCCAAAGAAAACAAAACTATTATTTTCTAAATAGATAAAAAAACGCCAAAACAACAAATAAAAATAAATTAACCACAGGACAGTACATAAACAACAACGTATAAAATAACACACACATAAGATTTTGATTTTTCACACAATTTTCTTGTGTTAGCAAAATTTTACTCACGGCGAATCCCCCAATCCATCATATTTTTTTTATATATTCGCGTTTCTTATTTAATAAATTATTTTAAGAATATAAAAAAGCTCTCCAAAAAGCTAAATTTTCACTCAATTTTTTTTTATATATTTTCCACACACATACACGCACACACTGTACACTTTCGGGCGGAAAACCCACTTTAATATTACTTTAATACACTTCTAAGTCATATACAAAAAACTATCATCATTATTCACATTACTATCAGCTAAGAAATACACAAAAACTTGTTTCTTATCAAATTTGATATTCATTTTGTAATTATTAGAAAAAAAGAAAATTTTATCACAATACATTGTTTTATTATCATTTATCGATATCAAATACGGGGAAAAAATTATCAAAATTTTTATTTATACGTAAAAAAATTAAATTTAGTTTTAGAAAAATAAAAAAATTAAATAAAATAAAAATTAGAAAATATTTTTTGAGAGTCGCGAAAAACTTGACTTCATTCTTTGGTGTTTATCTTTTATCTATTCTCATAAAATTTTGTCAGTACGATGTTGTGTTACATTTACTCTTACATTTCGATTTCATTGCATCAACACATCACAATACATAAAAAAGAAGGAAAAACGTTGTTATTTTTCCGGAAAATATTCGTATAGAATTTTTTTTTTGTTTGTGTGTAGGTGTCGATATTATTTTCCCAACGTAGCGGTAAATATATTTATGTCTACATATTTATGTCTACATATTCATGTCTACAAATCCAAACAAAGCTTTCTATACGTTTGTCTCGTCAAGACAATGGAGAGAAGAAAAAGGGAAAAACATTTTTTGTCTCGTCTGTCTCAATGTATGTACGAGTTGGTATAAATAAATTCGGAAAATTCATAATAGATGGTATTGTCGATTAGGATGAGGAAACAAACAAAAAGCTTTTGTTTGTTGTGGTTGGTTGCTATGGTGCAGCAGCGCGACTGACTGGGTGATGCATAAAGTTGTGGAATTTTATTTTGTATAATCAATAAACGTAATGTGAGGTAATTTATGGAATTGTTTTGTTGTTATCCGTTTTGATCGGGTTACATAATTCCCCATTGCAAATTTGTAGTCGAAATTCTCTGTGTATAAGCGTTCAAAATTCTTTCTAAGTTTGAATACAAAATGTATTTCAATCTGTTATGGTTTGTTTGGGCACTGATTTTTACTTGAATCCTCTCAACAGTTCTGAATTCATTTCCAAACCCCTTCCTAATTTGACCTCTCTACTTGCAATATTCCAACCCTAGTTTATTTGTAGTATTTCAAAAATTAATCGATATTTACTAATAAGAATATGTCGATTCGAACATTGCAGGGCCGGCTCTGTAGTGAATGCAAAAGGTGCAAAGCAACACTACATATGTTCGCAACGATGGAATACTTAGCTTTAGAGAGCAGCATATATAAGCTTAAGCTGTGTTGTTTTAACCTTTAATCTGTAAGCCTTTCAATAAAATAAGTCATATACTTCTAACATTAAAATGAGCCGTTTATTTTGAAAGTGGGGCAAGTCCACATTTTATTAAAACGAGAAAATGAAGGAATAGAGAAACTATAAATGCAAAAACATACGGGATTTTCAATTTTCTTATTTTTTGAACAAGTATTAGGGATTTTTTTTTTTTTGATTTTGACTACAAATTGTTCACCGTCAGAAAGATTATACTTTTATTTGTCTATTGTTATCATTAACTTAAATTTTTTGAAAAATGGACTTGCACCACTTTCAAAATTAACGGCTCAAATAATCCTAGGTTTGCATAAAATACATAAGATGTATTGGGGCAAACGAAATATTGGGGTAGTATTTAAAAATGAATTCTACCTTGAGGCGCCCTTGATATATAATTTTTAAGTAATCAAAAATAATTTAATCAAGAGATTCCCTTCGAACAAGGCTTAATTTTCGTCGGTCAACTTACTTTACCCGGTAGTCATTAGTTTTTTATAATTTCGTTCAAATCTTGCCCAATCTTAGATGAAACACGAATAATTTTATTTTCAGTTTTACAATCAAAGATAGTTAAAAATTTTAATTTAATTTAAACAAGGTAAATAGAGCGCACTATATGAACAACTTAACAGTATTTGATCCAAAGTTGGATATTATATTTCCACAATTTGGAATAAATTTGAGAAGACTAAACTATGTATATTTGCATAACATCAAATTACGCTTAAACTGAACGAGTGCACATCGTGTGTTGGTAAGTTAATTCCCGCATTCAACGTTTTTCTTTAAATGTTTCATTTTGAATCCTTGTGTACAATACATACCAACTATTTTTGCATTCATCATCTAAATACGTTGATTATTGTGTAAGCGTTCCAAGATATTTTTTTACGGTACGTCTTGAGAGATATGTCGCATTTTAAGCTTTAATTATGAGAATACGTTCATGCCAAAGGCAGAGGTGCTTGCGCCGATAGATAATAATTGTAATATAACCTAATTAAATATAGTTAAAATATATTCTTGTGAGGTTAACCCCATTTAATTCATTCAAATAAATAATATTGGCGCTACTCTCGCTAAAATGAAATTAGATAAAAATGTCGTTAGGGCTTATGTTTACGACTGAATACTTATTTTAGGGAAAGAAAAGTCTAAATTTACTTAAATCAAAGTAAACTATCGGCACAAGTGCCTCTGCCTTTGGCATCAGAGAACTTATTTAATTGAAGCTTAAGCTGTTTTGTTCACATACATCTAAGATATGTAAGGCTCAAGCCATGCAAATAATCATAGATTAGTGTAGCATAAGATGTATGTACTTGAAAGAAATATTCGAGTGGTATTAAAAATGGAACTCAACTTTGATATGACCTTGATATGTAATTTATAGGTCATGTGAAAGTTAATTTAATCAAGTTCCCTTCGGGCCCTAATAACTTTCTTGAAATATTTTGATCTACAAGGCGAACATTTACGTTCAATTTAGCGATCAAAAATAATTAACATTTTAATTTTATTTAAACAAGCAAATTAGGACAGCAAAAACAAATAACTCATCTGAAGTAACTACATAAGCAAAATATCTCTTCAGTTAATTCAATTGCTCAATTTTTAACTGAAAAGTGAAGAGTTGTCATTCGAACAGTCTCTTCATTTCAATTACTTCAGATACAGCTACTACTTCAGTTAATTCAGTCCAATCGAACACGCTTTTATAAAAAAACACAGCATTAGTTGCTACGCCGCCCCGGTGGCACAGTTGTTAGCATGCTTGCTTTAAGCCCCGGAGGTCCCGGGTTCGATTCCCGGCGGGTGATGAAAAAATCACGGCTGGTTAATGTAGGATCAATGAATTAATCTCTCATTATCCGTTAAAAAAAATGATTACGAAACGTCAATATGAAGCGGCCAAATCCCTCTATGGGATGTAGCGCCAGCGAAAAAAAAAAAAAAAAAAAAAAATTAGGAGTATGATCAAATAATTTGAATAGATTGATTCAAACTACAATAACTTTTTAAAAATATTGTTATTTAATTTTTTTTTTTCAATATTTCAAACTCATTAAAATTTGATTTGCAAGTAACGCTATCAACAATAAAATGTATCAATGACAGGAATTTAAATTTTCTTTCAATTTCTGCTTCAATTTGATTCAAATGAGAATTATAAAATATTCATCCAAGCTTGGATATTACGTTCCCATAATTTAAATTAAATTTGAGAAGCGCTAAACAATATTTGATGAGTATTTGCACACATCAAATTATACACTTAGACAGAGTAAAACATTCGATTGCCTAAATAATAGTTAGTTGTTAGTTAAGCGTTCCAAGATATCTTTTTCTTGCAATATTTCCTGAGAGGTATATTGCATTTTAAGGTTTAATTATAATAACACAATATACTGATGCCAAAAGCAGAGGCGCTTGCGCCGATAGTTATTTATTGTAATTTAACTAAATGAAATACAGTCAAAACAAATTATTGGAGAATTAACCTCCATTTAGTTGGTTTAAGTAAATGTTAGTGCTACTCTCGCTAAAATGAAATTAGATGAAAATGTCCTTGTTTATGTTTACATGACTGAACACATAACTTTAGCGAGAGCAGCGCTTAAATTGATTAAATCAATGAAAACTATTGGCGCAAGCGCCTCTGCCTTTGGCATCAGTTAACCAATTTAATTGAAGCCTAAGCTGTATTGTTTTAATCTTTAAACTGTAAACCATACAATTACATAAGCCATTTACTACTAAGCTAGAGAGAGCTTAAACCACTTATCTAAATAATCCTAGATTTGGGTACACGATGTAACTAAAATACATATTGATTGATTGATTGATACGGATGTACGACCAAGCCTCAGCAAGATTCCCGGATACGCCGGATCCACCGTACACCACCTTACATATAACAATACCGAAGGATAGGAAAGGAACGTTAGCATTATAGACTCGACCCGGTTACAGCCACCTATGCAGTCGATAGTGTTAGTAAATTTTTGTTAATATTTTTTTTTTTTTTTAACAAGTTGTTAGGCACAAGACAACACAATCTCCAAATCAGCGTTCCCCATTAGTGATGTAAGAAATTTCTACTATTATTTCCATCGGCGGTTGTGAGGGGGGGCGAGATTTCGTTCCATCAATAGGTTCCCATTCCCATGCGGTCACCCAAATTTGTACTAACTATAGCACGTGTTGCTTGACGTTGTTGTTGAAGTTGTTGCACCTCTGCTGACTCTTCTACTCGCCTCCATGATGTAACTAAAATACATATTGCGTTGATTTTCAAAAAATGAACTCAACCTTTAAATGACCTTGATATGTAATTTCTAGATAATAAAATGTAATTTAATCAGGTTCTCCTCGAATCCAAACACATTTTTAGCAATATTTTGGTCTGCAAGGTGTAATAGATATTGTACAATGTACATACATGCATAGGTGGGTTAACTTACTTCACCCGGTTATTTGTCATTTTTTCAAACGTTACTCAATCTTAGGTCAAAGAACTTCATTTTCAGTTTTGAAATCAAAGATGTTTAATTTTATTAAAACAAGGTAAATTAAGAGCATGATCAAATTAAATAAATTTGAAAAGAGTTTGATTCAAATTAGAATATTTTATTAGAATGGTAAATTTTTTTTCAATATATCAAACCCATTCAAAACCAACAACAAATAACCTATGAGTAGAAATTGAAGTGTTCTTTTAATTTCTGCTCTAATTTGATTCAAATAAGGATTATACAATACTTGATCCAAGCTTGGATGTTATATTTCCATAATTTGAAATAAATTTGAGAATGCTCGCATTCAATTTTTTTCTTTAAATGTTTAATACTGAATCCTTGCTGTATACAATGGCCTTCACAAATTACCAACGATTTCAGTATTTATTGCCTAAATAACTGTTAGTTGTTAGTTAAGCATTCCAAGATAATTTTTTTGCGATATTTCTTGAAAGGTATGTCGCATTTTAAACTTTAATTATAATAACACAATATATTAGTGCCAAATGCAGAGGCGCTTGCGCCGATAGTTATTAATTATGATTTAACTAAATTAAATATAGTCAAAATAAGTTATTGGGGAGTTAACCTCCATTTAGTTGGTTTAAGGAAATATTAGCGCTACTCACGTTAAAATGAAATTATATGAAAATGTCATAGTTTTTGTTTACACGACTGAACAAATAACCTTAGCGAGAGCAGCGCTTAAATTTACTTAAATCCATGTAAACTATCGGCGCAAGCGACTCTGCCTTTGGCATCAGTTAACCAATTTAATTGAAGCTTGAGCTGGGGTAGTATCCACAAAATAAATGTGACCCTGGTTGGACCTTCACATGTAATTTCTATGCAAAATTGTTTATCCATTCACTAAATCTTTTACATCAGGAGGCATGACTCTGGAGAAATATTGAGCTGACTTCTTTGACTCTGGAGAAATATCCTCGAACTAATTATTTGGATATGAAAATATTCAACCTTTTCACTAAAACGTATTAGAAATTTTTCTAATTGGAATTCTTCGAAGTTTGAAAACGATAAGCAATCGGCTTCAATTATTCTAAGAACCAATGGACTTCGGAAGAAATGTCAGCCGATGGATGGTCATATTTATTCATCTTTCCTAAAATCTAAAAATCCTTTGGGAAGCATGATTC
The DNA here is from genome assembly GCA_963556165.1 of Tipula helvola. Classification (NCBI taxonomy): domain Eukaryota; kingdom Metazoa; phylum Arthropoda; class Insecta; order Diptera; family Tipulidae; genus Tipula; species Tipula helvola. The sequence goes on along the minus strand of OY744483.1, from coordinate 346,719,959 downwards.
AGTAGCTAAGAGTTATGACTAACTTGGCTAATTATTTCGTAATGATTAAAAGAAGAACGACTAGCAAACTATGAAATCGCACACTAACAGAGCCGAAATTAAGTTTGGCATCGAAACGCTTGTTACCGGTTCAATACTAGTAAATTTTTCATTGGGATTTTGACACGACGAATATTTTACTAAAACAATACTAAATTGAAATACAATGCTATTCAAATGACTGCATTTATTGGATTTTTGGGGATTTAAGTTTTTCAAATTCCATTCAAGCAAAAACCGAGATTTTGGGATAATTAAAAATGTTAATTTTATGTATATTTGGCCCTCAATCAAAATTCAGTTTGTAATTCTTGTGATTGTATAGTTCAAGAGAATATCGTAAAATTTTGTAGAGATGTAGCTAAAAAGCTAGCCTGATAAAAATGTGTAATTAACAATTTTAATTTGATAATTGGAACTTTAGTAATAAATTTAGTTTTTCAGTTTTTGATCCTAACGGTAGTAAAGTTCAAGAGAAATTCCACGCTTACCACATGAGGTTATGGGCCTGATAAAATTTTAATTAAAAATTAAATTTTTTATTTGGGCCTTAGTAATAAATTTATTTCGGATGCGATTCCTATTCAATGTTGATCCGATTAAACGTAAAGCTTTGCTTTACCACCTAGAGATCCCGAAGAAAAAATTTATCACGGTTGGGTATTGTGTTGTGACTGTAGTATTCCTTGCTATCCTTTTGTCCAAATTTATTGTCAGATGCAGATCACATTTTAGATATATTGGTAAGTACACGAAAAGGTTATCTAGTTGTGAAGCTGCGTGGAGGAATCAAGTTGGCAGTTCAGCGGCGACCACCGGGCAATTAGCTCATCATTGTTTTTGACATGGTGTGTTAGGCTAAAATATGGCACTAAATAACTGCGCTAAATTAAGGTGTTAATCGTACCGTGCTGGTAACCAACCTGGCTGCCAAAAAATAGCTCAGTCTCTAACAGTGTGTCCGGATACCTAGCGCCCTCCGGATCTTATAGCACTGCGGATCTCTGAAGAAGAGACCAAGACTCTTAAAACCCCTGAGGCTGCGGCTGAGGTGACATCGACCAAGAAATTAATAAGGTCATAAGTAAACATGTTGCTGGTTCCTCAAATACACTACGGCTGGGAATTTTGACCGATAAGTCTGGTTTTCAAATAGAGGAGATTAGGAAGGGCATAGGCTTGAATAAAGCTGGTTCCGCTAAAATTACGAGTAAGGACAAAAGTTGTAATATAGCTGGTCTCGATACTCGAAGCATGGCCTGGAAAGCTCTCATAAAGATCAAAGGTATACCGTTAGCAAATAGAACAGTTAAGGATAACGAAACGCTCACTTGGGCGAAAAGTCAGAGACCTCAGGAGGAATCACCTAAGAATGCGAAAAGGTCGATGTTGTAGGAAACTGTAACCAGGCATAGTGAGTTTCTCTAACAGCAGCTGATTCTAGCTGTTATAGACAGGGCGCAGGAAGTTGGGAGTATAGTGCCCGTCCATTGGAAGAAGGTGGAGATGGCTTTAGCCGCAACCTTCCTGAAAATAATGCGAGTAAACCCGGGACCTACTCCGACCTATAGAGATGGGGGATGGGATAGGAACCATGTAAAGTTGCCAGCCTGTGCCGACCAAAAGTCACTCTTTCTCTACAGGTAGGGAACCTGGGTGAGGTCTGACCTGGTCCAGGTTGGAGGTTGTGGCAAGAGTGAATATTCCCAGCAGACCTAGAGCACGTGCTTGAATTTCAGCGAAACTCAGTGATCCTAACGAAACCTTGGAGATGTTCCGGATCGGCCACCCGGATCTTCCGAGTTCCAACTGGAAGATAGCTAAGCACTCTCTTTGGACTCAGCGATGTCTAGATCCTTGGAGTCAAAGTGTGCACTCCAATGGGACTCAGTGTCAGAGTCGCTTTCGGAAGTCTGTTTCGGGAGTCTGACGCGACGGTGGACGCAAGTATAAAGATCCATGCTGAGGAGCTCAAAAACAAGTTGATGGAATTGATGTTGTCCTGATCCAGGAGCCGTGGGTTAGTGGAGACCGGATAACGCGACTCAGGGCTCCAAACTATAAAGGAAGATGGCGAAGGTAAGATGCATTCTCGCTAAAATTAATCTAAATTTGTTTGTGCTATCTAACTAGAGTAACTCAGATGTAGTGGCAGTAATAGCAGTAATGAAAATTTCTGGTTTATATCAGCCTACCTACAACTAGTGTGGAATCTTTGGAGGTATTACGTCATTAGTATTCGATGTAAGCTCGAAACTGGGTGGTTCGATGAGTAGAGTTGGGGAAATTTTTATGTGTTATCGGATCGCTACGGACCATTATCCATTATGTATTTATGTGTTCCTTTGGGCAACCACTCTAACATGACCTAACCATATACCAAAATTAATCGATATTTACTGCAAACCATCCAAATTTGATTTCATAATTTTGGCAAATTTCTCATCCAATATTATTTCCCAGTTTTTTTCTGATGCTGCTCTTGATTCATTTTCCGCTACTTATTACTTTACCAATTAAGAAGTAAGAAATGTATTGTGATCAGGACGTTTTCAGTCCCTGGATATATTTCTCAGTAATTGAGACACTTAGAACAAAATAATTTTTAATTTAATCTTAGAAACCATTTTGAAATCAATAAAAAAATGACTTACCTCTAGAAGTCGGATGATTCATTAATATAGATAGGGGACATTCATCATCATCTAAAATATATTCCGTTGCATCGGCATTCACCTAAAAAAATGAATAAAAATCTTCATCTTATACCGTCTGCTTATCAATCGTCAAAATAGAACATACCTGCACCAAACAATAATGCAATGGATCCGCCTTTTCCATACCATATTTCGCCAACATTTCTCTAACCACAGCTTGAGCACAATCTCGTATCGACAGCAATAGTGTTTTATAAGGTACATCGCGACATAAACTTTCACCATAAATTTTTAAAGTTCCGCCTGAAACATAACCGTCTGATATATAAATCATATGCTGTGTATTATACTGTGAATAAAACATAAAATTAAACTTAGCGATATACCTGTATCAGGCCCACCATCTCTAGAACGAAATTGTTGTAATTTTTTCTCTAATTTTTGTTGTCTACGCCGTCTCATAACCGCTTCTGGATTCGATATTGATCGCGTAAATGATGTTTCAGGAAGTTCTGTGTGTATATGCATAAATTACGCTTAATTATAATAAAAAGTAAAAAAAGTGAATATGTTTACCTGTATACAATCTTTCCGCCACATGATTTTCCGAATCGTTTGAATTTGAATTCAATTTTGCTAATTTATCTTTTTTCTTCTGTTCCTTCTTTTCACGTTTCGAAAGTTTTCGTTTAAATATTGTATCATTACTGTCCAGTGTGTTTGTCTTTTGATCGATATTTTTTAGTAGAAATCTACCCTCCCGATCATCTATATGCCAATTCAATTGTACCAATAATGGTTTCTCGTCTGGATTTAATTTTCGTTCCTCATGATTTGAATGCACCTCGTACAGTGCATAATTTGGCAATGTTAACATACGCATATCGGGACGAAATTTTTCCACCAATGTTTCAATAACATCGGCAACCGTTGCATCGGATGCAACTCGTATACATTTTGTGGCAACTTTTTGTCCCAAATCTTGAAAATAAAATCGCATTACACCGTGAAATTGTAAATTTTCATCCGGTTCGGACAATTCAAATAAATCTAAACGATTTGCATTCCATTGCTGAATGACGGAACGCAATGCTTCACGTTCTAACATTTTTTTGTCATTTGTTGTCATCGTCATTAAATCAAAAATTTTCTGTAAAATAAAATAAAAAATAATATAATAAATAAATTATTGTTAATTTAATTTGTAATTACTAATTTTATTTCGCGATGAAGTAGGTTTATAACCGTTATATGTGTGTTTAATATATTTAACGGAAAATTAACTAGCAGAAACAAAGAAAATTGTGTACAAACAAAATACTTTTATAACAGTGGGGGAGGGGCTCCCCACTATTATTATTATTACTTGAGGGCCATGTGGGGGCTCAAGCCACCCCGCACTGCGACCTAAAAGATCTTTTGTGCATAAGCCCTACTTAATTATCCGTCCAGTAAATATTCAGGCTCTTAATGAACCTGATAATACTGCCTAACGGTACGTGATACATACTATCTGGGCTCATTGCTCTCCCTCCTAGATGTTTTAATTATCCGTCCAGCCAATATTCAGGCTCTTAATGAACCTGATAATACTGCCGACCGGTACGTGATACATACTATCTGGGCTCATTGTTCTCCCTCCTAGATGTAATAACATTTACTTCTGCTAGAAGTGCGGTAGCATTGGGACTCAAGGACTTCGAGAGGGCAGACCCACTCCCGTATATTCCTATCCGTGCCTCGTCTACCGTTTTGATTTTACTCTTGCGAGTTGCTGGGACATACTATCTGAGCTCATTGCTCTCCCTCCTAGATGTTTACTGTTGGAAGTACTTCTACACGTGATACATACTATCTGGGCTCATTGCTCTCCCTCCTATATGTCTACTGTAGGAAATACTTCTACACGCGTTACATACTATCTGGGCTCATTGCTCTCCCTCCTAGATGTAATAACATTTACTTCTGCTAGAAAAGCGGTAGCATTGGGACTCAAGGACTTTGAGAGGGCAGACCCACTCCCGTATATTCCTTCCAGTGCCTCGTCTACCGTTTTGATTTGACTCTTGCGAGTTGCTGGGAATAAAAAAGTCGCCTGTAGGTCACCGAGATTTACTGCAGGAAGGCTAAATAAAACTGGAGGGTGCCTGGTATCCAGAGTCCGCATATATAGACTAATTAACCTATCAGCCATTCATCCATCGGCATATGCTGTTCCACCTTTGATTAGGGATTTTTTGTCAAGGTTTTCTCCTTTAGCGCCGTACTTTAGCCTGTCACAAAAGTCTATATTCAGCCTAATAGTTACAGTTACCGGTGGTCGCCACGAGGAGGCAGTACGTACACTTGCGCCTACTGGAAGGATACCGAGCCCCTTCCAATAGACGCCAAACCACCGGGCTCTCCACTAATTTGGATAATTAATAAACTTTGTGATCGACACAAGTCAAATCATACAAATTTAACGGATTTTAAGATTGTCAGCCGTGCATGAATATGTACGTATAAGAAAATTCTTTACGGTTCGATTGCTAAACTATACGGTATGTCATTTATGTAGGTATGTACTTAACAATTAGAATCTTTTATGCTCGGTTGAATTTAATCGATTGAATTTTAATGTTAGGCTATTTCTTATAAAAATATTTTGCCCACCTGTCACAGCATTGAGCACATTAAGAGCGCGAATATTTTTGAACCCCCCTCATAAATATGTATACTATATAATATGCATAAACAGGTGAAGGGGTTAAATATTTCACACGATTTAATGTGAACAACCCCTAACAAAGAAATGGAATGAAAACGTCATCGAAATGTTTATCAAAAATTAAGTCTCAATATCACAAAATTTTGTACATTTGAATGAAATTTCGCGGTCGAATAATTCAACTTCCTTTTTATCATCATCATACTTTACCAATAACAAAACATAAAAATTTTCATGTTTCTCGTTTGATTAGGGCGCGCAAGTTTTAGTTTTTTATTACAGAACAAAACTTCCTGTTTAATAAACATAACTAGACAATATAGTCTTATGTATGTCTCAACTCAATAATTTTTCGTCTTATTCGTTTAAAATATCGTGCCACTTATCTAACATATTACTTTGTATGGAGACTTTTAGAATTTGACGTGACGTAATTAAGCCATGTCCAAATAAAAGGAATTTGTAGCTATTTAGTGTTTAGAACTCATTTTACTTAGTTGTTGTTTACGACGGCAGATTGTCGTAACCTTTTTATAAATACGTTTATTCAATGAAAATTTTAAATTTGAATTTAAATGGAGTTTTGATTCTGTTTCCTGTTGATAGGGAAACATGAATTTGTAATAGACTTCAAAACAGTCACTAAAATGAGAGAGACACATAAGAGCACCGGCTAGCTATGCGTGGTGCGATTTTCCTTTGATTTACAGTCTTGTTCTTTACTCAAATACTTGCATTTCTACTTATTATGTGAAATGAAATCCAAAAATGTTTCACTTTTGTTGGAGATTTCATTACCTCATCGGTCGATGATACGGATACCGAAAGTAAAAATCAGAAGAACTCGTCTTCCTCTCAGACTTCATTAATAAATGTTTGATAATAATATTCCTATCGTCGAAGAACCGGATTGTCTGACACAGGCTTATTTGGAGCTATTGCATTTTTATGATTATGTAACTATCGTCACTTTCTTGAACTTATTGAATTTAATAAGAATTGTAATGATAATGTTTAACATTAGGATTACATTCTCGATACCATATTACATGCAAATTAGCAACTTTGCTAGCTGAAATCGAATTTTCATATTCTCAATCATTTTGACTAGGTTGTCATCAGCAATCATCATGTGAAAACGATTTATTTTAAACGATATAGGTTTTCCAAAGATGCTGCAAAATTGTTTACTGAACTCTTTTCAACAACAGATCTGAAACGAGCAACTTCACGAGGCAAAGCTATTCCACCTGAAAAATGCCTAAATCCCTTATTGTTTAGATTAAGGCCTCCTGAACATAAAATATAAGCAAGACAATTTCTGCAGTCATTTAAACTTGCCAGACAAGAGAGATGTACGGAAATCAGGATTTTATACAGTCATCCATTACGCCTTGAAATCAATATTCTTGTATTGCACGACTGTAATTAGCATTGCGTAAAATCTAGAGATCTACATACTTATTTTTATCAGCTGTCAAGTTTAAATGACTACAGGAATATTTTTATTATCAGGAAGCCTGAATCAACAGTTTTATGCCGAAAATTATTTTTAGAGTATCGATTTACCTAGAATATTGACTGAAATAAGTGGCCTAAATTTTAACATTTTAACCAGATAACAGTGTTCTGATATAACACCAGAGGTTGCAATTTCTAGCATATAACTTAATATTTTTGTAGGTTTCAACAACAAATCTTCCAATTCCTATGTTGAAACAATCTACCGAAAAAATCTTAAATTAGCTTTGAGAAAATATGTAGTTTATGCAAGAGTCAGCTATCTACCAGACTATTAGCTTTTTTTCCTAGCTATCCTCAATATTTGGCAAAAAAACTTGCGGTGGTATGGATGCTACAAAGGAGTAGTTGCGCCAGGCGCGAACGCTTCGTAATACAGCCATAATGATTCCGATTTAAGTACAATATTTGATTGGGGTAACAACAACTTAGTACAATTTAACGAAAAAAAGACATAAATATGCACATTCTCACGTAAAAAAAGTCGCAACGACTACCCGTTTGTGGTAAAAAACCATATCCTTGTGGGTTGCGACTCAATTCGACTGCTTGGTGTTCAAATAAGTAACAAACTCAAATGGAATGAACACATTGTTGCATTGGCTAAATCAGCTTCAAAAAAACTTAGGTTCCTGAATCGATGCAGAAGGTTTTTCAAATCGCATCAAGTTCTCCAGATATATAAAACCTTCATCCGACCATGTATAGAGTATTGCTGTCAAGTTTGGGGAGGTGCGTCTGGTACCACCCTCCACTTATTGGACAGGGTTCAACGCCGCGCAACTTACTCAAGAACTAGACAGCTTACAGCATCGCAGAGATGTTGCAGAACTCTGCGTCTTCTACAGATGCTTACATGGTAAATGTTCTGCAGAACTATCGGAGAAAATACCACCATTCGTTACAACAACAAGAGTAACAAGAGGAACAACCAATGCACATAGGTTTACGTTGAAGCTCCCGAAACCTCGAACTGAAGAAATCAAGCGCGAATTAATATACTGAACATCAAAAAAGTGGAATTCGCTAATACATTTCAAATTTCCGAAGGAATATAAAATGAATAAATTTAAGGTAGCTATTAATCTTTACTTGCAGGATCGCGCATTGGGTGCAGAAGCTCTGACAGTTACAAGGAGCTAGGGCCGTTAATAAGTCCGCTCTACACCCAATTACAAAATTGATAAAAAAATAAATACGAATAGTTTAGTCTGTAGAGTCATCCAAATCAAGTCCTGATCATCTGTTGATGTTTCAGGTGGTTTTTGGATTGAACCGTAAGGTTTAGCTCTTGTTTATTTTATTTTATTTTAGTAACGAAAATTCGGCTTTTACATTATGCCTAAACTTGGTCGTAAACTTTTTGTAGCGATCTGGAGGAGCTCATCCAACCGAATCGCAGAAACACAGTTTATGGTGGACTGGTCCTTTATGGCTTAAATTAACTAATCAAAACTGGGCACAACAGACTTCGTTCAATGACAATATGGGTCTAGAATTGATCATCGGCTATTATGGACGTTTTATTATAAGATATTTAAAGAAGCCAAACAACAATCCTTCACAAAGTACCACACCATCATGCAAGGATCTAAAAGAGGCCCAAGCTCTATTATACAGAATAATTCAACATCAAAAATTACAACAGGAAATCAGATGCATGCGCAGAGATGGATCAGTTGTAAAAAAAAGCAACATCCTGTCACTTAACCCTTTAATTGAGAGAAAGGAATACTTCGAGTTAGATTTCAATGTGAAAAATCCAATTATGCTATCACCCAAACAGCATATAACGGTCACAGAGACGATCAGAAACAGCAGCGGCGGAAAATTATTGCATATTTTAATCTGACAAATATGCTTCGAACCTGGGTGAGAAATTTAGACCAGCTATGCTTAAACACTATTATAGTCATGCTCATGAAGTTTGCTCGGCCATCAATAACCAGCTTCAAGGAATGAGATATTCCACCATAATGAGAAGAACAACAGACAAAAAAATGTGCCATCAACATAATAGCGGGTGAAAAATGAATCAAAAATACTTACTACATCTCATGGCACGTGGCTTTTAAACCTCCTCAACCTCTCTTTTCGCAAAATTCGCTCGTTTGGTTTAACATTTTGGAACAGCAGTTTATGATATCTGGTATTAAATTCTCGACTGCACAACCAAATCGCTGACCTTATCATTCGCGATTAAGACCGTACGTACTTCTTACTCAATTTTCAAATCCGAAATGTTACGTGTTTTAGGATAATCAGAAAAATCGAAATTACACAACCTTTTGCACAGCCTTTTGTGTCTGTCACAACTAATGAACGAGTTCAAATTAAATGTTTTTCGGGGAAGAACCGATCAAAACTACGGATGAGCCGGCTCCCATAGCAGGTGCAAATGTTACTAGCAACATTTGAACACTCGGCCGTGCAATAGAGAAAACTAATTTAGATCAGACAAAGATAGCACATCAAAATTCAGAGATCAATAAGCAAAAGTTGGATACGATTTTGGAAAATTTTGAGGAAGCAAAAAATGTGTCCAGGGATGTACATATTTTTGCAAATAGTCGGTCAGCAGACAAACCCGAAATTCCAAAAAAAATATTATTAGATGACCGTCAACTTTAAACTATTTCGTCGCGAATTTGTGTGTGAATCCATAATAGCTGGTGTGTCAATGCCTATCATAGGTGCCAATTTTTTAAAGTATTCCGGTCTTTTTGTCGACATTCAGAGACAAAGGATTATATATTCATTAACCTCTATGATTGTAAAACGGAGGTGTAACTTTGGAACTAAATTTGGCATTTAACACCAGTCAGATGCAAAACGCGAAGGTTAGCATCCGGATAAATTAAGCATAGCAAAAGCGGAATTCGAAATGATGATGGAACACGGGATTCGCAGACCGAGTTCAAGTTCATGGTCCAGCCCGTGACACCTGGTAAAGAAGATCAACGGGGAATGAAGTTCTTGTGGAGATTGCTGCGGACTAAGCGGGATTACAGTTTCAGACTGCTATTCGATTCGCACCTTCAAGACTTCGGACCAACTTGATCCCCAAATGCATCATTAAATTCCGATTGAACCATCCACAAAAATGACTTATTCTTATGAAGAGCATATAGAATATTTAAAAGTCGCTTTCAAAAATGTTTGGAACATGGTTTAATTATCAAATCAGATAACTGCGTCTTCGCTTCACACAAAATTACATTCCTAGGTCATACGGTCACTGAACGAGGCATTCTGCCTCGCCATAAAAATTACAAACGTTCACACACGATTAATGATATCAAACGATTTTTGGGTATTGTGGTATATTCTCCTCTTCGTAAAATTTACTTTTACAAACGTTTCGTTCCAAATCCAACATCTGAACAAATTTTACTAAACAATTTTTTGAAAAATTACAAAAAAAATAGTAAAACTGCTATTCAATGGTCGTCAGATCTATACAAGCCTTCGAGAATTGAAAGGAAAAGTTAGGACAAGCTAGTTTACTTGTTGCTAGCAGCTTATTCTGGCATTAAGCATTTCAAAGTTGTATAGCGTGTCAAAGTCAATCAAAAGTTTCAAGACACACACAAAATCTCCTCTCGGCTCTTATAAGTTAGCGTCACAACGCTTTTCAGAAATACATTTAGGCATCATGGGTCCATTACCGGTTTTTGAAAACCAGCGACACTGCGTGACATTAATGACAGGTGCACACGATGGACTGAAGCGGTGCCTTTACCGGTTATTACGGTTGCCACCGCCATCTTTACTGGATATATACAATACCTGGATATCCGTTTTTGGTGTGCCGTAATGTATAGGTTTCCAGATGAAAAGGATAACAACTGGAACGATGGCATCGCATTGTGAAAGCAGCTATATCATGTGAGCGATTATTACAAGCAACGTCAGCCGAATTAGTCTGACTGGGGGCAGCATAAACAGGAACGACAAATCGCCCGAGCTGAAGTGTCAGCGGTCAATTGTTCTATTTCCACATCTAAATCACAGTGTTATGGAGAAAAGAACCTACTGTCGCGAAAAGCTACAATCGCACCGATTTTTCAATTATTCATGGGATGATATGACCGATTGGAGCAATGTAAAAGGAAGAGCGCATACAAAGAAAGAGCGCAATATGTTAATTTTCATTTTGGGGCGAAGAAGACTATATAACAATCGAGTTGTGTTACACATTGTACAAGAATATAATAAGTTTTACTCGTACATTTTCCCGCGGATCAAAGGTTAAAAACCTCTGAGCTACACATAAAATAATGATGTCATATTTTAGTAGTATAATTTTACAATATATTCACGAGTGTATACACAACAAACTGTTGAATCTTTGTTGCGCCAACGGAAACATGAACTATAAATAAATAAATAACTTAACAACACTATATACGAGTATATATAACTTACACACTACAATTATTGTTTAAAATTAAAGTATAAAAAAAAAAAATCTTACGCGTGAATTTTTTACCAAATTAGTTATCATCATGTATACCGATTTGATTTAAAATGCGTGATAACAAAACAATGCTTTAACATAGCATCACGCCTCGCAATTTGTAATTTCGGTTAATGGTTAATACAAGAAGAAAACAAAAAAATCGTTAGAATTCACTGGAATTATATAAATTGATGAGATTTTCTCATTTCTAATTATAAAACATTGCTCGTGCTCTACAATATTCAATATGTATTATACACACACAAATTAAATTACAAACAAACATAAATAATTATTATTTATTTGGGTAAATATTTATGAAACAGACACGAAACACTTAAAAAAAAAATAATAAACCACGCGACCACTTAGCCGATCGAATAAGCCTCTAATAAAGATTTACATTTTGTCACACACAATGGCTATTTACTGTAGATTCGATTGTTAATGGAATTCCGATATTTAGCGTGCGTTTTGAATAGAAATCGTTTTTTAACTGAAAAATAAAAACTTAAACACAATTGTTTGATCAATAGAAATTTTTTTTTTCTATAAAAATTCTTAAAAATCATAAATTTAAATAATAATTATTTATCAAAAAGAAAACGAAGAAAACTTTGAATATGTTTTTCCTGATTATGACTTCTTATCTACGCTATACTCGTTTGTACTGTATATGTAAACTGTGTATCTACGTATATTGGCGCCAAATTTAAAATCGATCAAACAAAATCCGTTCTATGTCATACCAGCGTGCACGACCTAAAAATTTTCTAATCCTTAACTTAGCCTACTCTATCCAATATCATAACTATCTAGGATATAAATTAGCATAAAAAATATGTGACACATTATTATACATAACTCGAGCTTTTTTTATTTTATGCTGAGTTTGTTATAATGTTCTTCTATACAACTCTCGACCTATATATTGGTTTTGTGAATTAACGTTTGATGCAAAAAAAAAAAAAAAAAATGACGATGACTATGATGAGATTTCGCGAATCAATAAATTATTGAATGAATTACTTAACAAAATCGTAAAAATAAAATGTTTGGTGGGATTTTAAAATATTTGTTTAGTTGCATTTGCATACCGGACTGGCTAGGTGATAATTCATGGAAATTGTAATATTGGTAAAAATATGGTGTGATTGTAATGTATATGGTGTGCACGAATCTTAGTAGGCAAGTTGAAAGAGATTACAGTTACAGACAATCGTATGTTATAAAAATTATAGCTACAATGTACGAAACACCAATTCAGGAAACTTCCTATGAAATGCTTTACTACTGATGTGCAGTTCTTCACAGAGGATGACAGGCTGCCTTTAAGTGTATCGCCTAATTTATTTGATATGGATCTTTATATTTCTGAGGAACAGTAAGTGCTGGAAGTCAGTCAAAAAGAAAAAGTTTAATAACGTTTCGATTTCTTGTCGACTTGAGTAGAGTTTCGGAAGGATACGTAGACGTCCTATAGATCTACAAGAGTCAATTTTTTTTTCTTGCGCTTGGTTTTGTTTCCTCGTCAAATATAGAGCAGTGGTTAAGAAATTTTCTTACAATACCATGGTTCCTAATTCGATTCTGGCAACTAACCAAACATGATTTGACAGACATAATAAATGATTTTGTGTAAAATCGTTCTTTGGGGTTATCACCTGGAACGCGGTTTTCCGAAATTATTTGAGTGAATCTGAGTTGTGGCAAGTTAGAACCTTACCGATGATCCAGATCGTTTCGAAACAATCAAGTTAACTTGCTTAATATTACTGACTTCCACCAATTTTCATAAATAATTCAATTTCACATTAATCGTCAGATTTTTTAGAAATCTTTGTGAGTTTCATAGATTTCTAACCAAACCATTGACTTTTCTAAATTGTTGACTAGTCCATGCCAGTCATCCATAGATGGCATAAGGGTCAATAAGACAAGCTGTGCCTTGCTTTGTATTATTCTAAATAGTAACTATTGGAACGTGCTCAAATTTCGTGTAAATACTTTTCGTTTTGGCTTGCGTGCAGGTTAATTATTTAATAAAATTATCTATACAAAATATTAAATTAATTTATTGCCGTTACTAGAAAATCTTAAGACTTTCAAAGTTGTAGATAAGTTCGACCAAAAATCGAAACAGACTATATTTTCAGCAGTGCTAAAGCAAAGTGAAGACGGACCTTCTGTTCAGCCAAAAGTTTCCCCGATACTTGTTTTGACCTGACTTATATTTCCTAATAGAACGTGCGAAGGCAAAGTAGGGCTCGTGGTTGCAGTAATATAATCCGCATTAACCTAAGAAATGAGGCGAAAATGGCTAATACATCATAAAAAATATATCTAAGATCTGTTAGTAAAAGTTAAGGCGAGATATTTTATCCTTACGATGTTAAGATCAGATAGTTAGTAGCTCAGATTAAGCTTAAAGTAGACCACCTTTTGAAATTTGCAGAACGGAACAATTCTAGGAAATTTTTAAGAAAAGACGGTGATCTAGTTTTAGAGAAAGAAGAAATCGTTCCTATTGCTATTAAATATTTTCTTAAGGCAGGCCCAACAATTCTTCTCGGTTGCTGAAGGTGAATGTCAGAGTAATTACACGTAATCTGACTCCATAGAAATTAAAATGGCTTTAGGTTCTGACAGATATTTAGATTAATGCTGTGTGCATAAGGTCAATTTTTTTGGCTAAATTTTCGACTTTTCTAAGTAGTTAGTCAACTCAAACCAGTCATTCATATATTATAGCGACATAGTTTAAACGACATGTATTGCTGTTTGAATAAATTAACCAGGCATACTGTATGAAATTTCGATTTGTGTTGTGTGCAATAGCACGGTGTATAAATTTATGGCGCTTGGATTTGAAAATACCGGGTTTGTAACTCGAGGCGATGGAATGATCCCCAGATTCCATATTTTACAATTGTTCAGTATTCCTCGTCCATAAAATATCGAAAATTTGCATAAACTCAACTGTTGCTGTCGACTGGGATGCAAAATGTCTGATCAATATTTTTAAAGGCTACAGTATGAAGGAGGTTAGCAATCCTAAATAGACTTGGGAGGGAGTGTTTTAGTTCCTTGCAATGGAAGCACGATTAAGCTAAAATTGTAGAACTTATTAATCAGAACGGTGTCATATTTGGGTTTGACAGTTCGATTCTGATTGATGATTACATTGATTATGAAAGATAGCTGAATAACGATATTCGAGAGATCAGTCATGCATTTGATAATTGCCCTAAATAAGAAAATAGGATATTCGACTTTAAAAAAATCGCAGAATCAGAAATTTCACCCGAATGATGCAGAATGCTGAACACGAAATGAACGGCTTCTCGGTCCTCTGAGGCACTTTTTTGTAGGTGCAGAGGTCACTGTAGATGGTGTTGGCTCCTCTTCTTAGAGAATGCTTATCCGTATTAATAGCCTAAATTAAATGTAAACTTCAAATTTTCATTAAATTTAAAAAACTGCATATCTGCTGAGGTTGTGGGCATTTCAAATGATGCGCACAATATTCTTTACTTGACAAGTTGTATGTAAAAAACTGCCGTTACTATGTGTGCCGCAATTGTTAAATGCCTATCAAAAAGAAACTCAAAAGAACATGTAAAGTCAATTTTCATCGCAACCCGAAACTTTTTGTGTTAATTCGCGACTGCAGCTTGTGGACGAAACACTATTTTGAGTTTCGTAAACTTATTTCTTAGATCCATGGAAGAATTGCAAAATCACATGAACAAATCGCTTGACCAGGTATGTATATACAAATGTGCACTGACGTCGTTTTAAATGGGTTAATATACGTCCGACGGTGTCATTTAGAACATCGATACCAATACTGATTGATGTCTTCTTTTACAATTTGCAATGCTGTATCTCAATTTCTAACATCGCTCCGCCACTGATTACGGCTTGTTAGTGCTGAAGATTGGAGAATACTCATTTTAAAGGGTGGCGTGAATATAAAAAAATAAAAGCTTTTCAATTTTTTCAAAAATTATATTTTTTGCATGTCTGTTTACCTGTTGGACAACACAATGAATGGAATGAATAAAGAAAGAAATGTTTTAACTTGAATTTTTCAAGTTTTTTACTTGATAACTAAACATCTTCAGTATTATTTACTTGTCAGTATCTACTTCAATAACAACGTTTACAAATTTTAAGAAAAACTATCAAAATGAGTGGTTAAACATATTATTGGGGAAATATTGTACGGCGAAATTTATGTGAAAGGGTGACATACGGAGCACATCTAAACGAAATTAATTTTCATTATAAAGAATAACCTAACACAAAAATTGTATAATTACCATTATTTAAAGTTGAAGTTGTGGCCTACCTAACTGAATACTCGTTACTCCCAGTAGTGTCTGTATAAATTTGGCATGGACTATTTTACCAATATCATATACGCTTACAATTACGACTCGAATATTGAATTAATTTTTTTCATTTTTAATACATTTGGCCAGATGAAGACAGAGTGGGGATACATATTTTAGAAACGTTTTGAAACATGAGGCTGGTTCTGTAATTTGTACAAAACTTTTATAAACGATTTATGTCTTGCTTAAATTGCGCTAAATATAATTATCAATAATAATAGTGAACAAACTGAATTTATTACTCATTAGCGTTAGTATGCTACAAAACACTGAGCAAATTTAAATTTTACAAAACGCATATTAATCCAAGCACTCTATCTATAAAGGACAACTAATTTTTTTTTTTCCGCTGGCGTTACATCCCATAGAGGGATTTAGCCGCTTCATTTTTGAAGTTTCGTAATCATTTTGTTAATGGATAATGAGTGATTAATTCATTGATCCTACCCTTGACCAGCCGTGATTTTTTCATCACCCGCCGGGAATCGAACCCGGGACCTCCGGAGCGTAAAGCAAGTATGCTAACCACTGTGCCACCGGGGCGGCGTAGCAACTAATGCTGTGTTTTTTTATAAAAGCGTGTTCGATTGGACTGAATTAACTGAAGTAGTAGCTGTATCTGAAGTAATTGAAATGAAGAGACTGTTCGAATGACAACTCTTCACTTTTCAGTTAAAAATTGAGCAATTGAATTAACTGAAGAGATATTTTGCTTATGTAGTTACTTCAGATGAGTTATTTGTTTTTCTTTTATGAATTTATTTGTTTTCGTTTGTTTTTATTCTCGAGTGTAAAAGTAATTTTTAATAATAAATTTCTAGAAATTAATAGAAAATTAAATTTTGAAACATTTTTCCTAACACAAGCCAAACTGAAATAAATTGTTTTATTTTTATTTTGACATTTAATTGAAGTGAAGAATACCAATCGAACAGTCTCTTCTCTTCAGTAACTCAATTAAGTGAAGAGTAACTCAATTAACTGAAGTGAAGAGTTGTACTCTTCAGTCCAATCGAATACGCTTTAAGTCTCGATAGATCTCAATAGATCGCATCCAGATGTTTTCTATTTTTGTGGTTAAGCTGCAATTGATTCAGTTTATTTTAATGAAGAATAACTTTTTATTCAACATTTTATCGTTTTTAATTCATTTCCTTAAATTACACAACATATTAATTGTACATTAAAATCTTGCTTTTATCCAGATATGCTATCGAGACTACAGATTTTCCCTTTTATGAGTAAAGACACACATTAAAAATTTGTATTTTAGCATGGAAGCATTCCAAAGTCAATTTTTAGTACATCTATCATACAATAGGAGACTAGTAGCTGATTTACATTTAAACTTTTGCTCTATTTTAAAAGACAGAAGATGTACGATAAATTTCATTCCATTATGAAGAGGCAGATTCAAAATGTGTTATTTAATACCGTTTACCGCAATCCACAAGTTTTTTGGCTAAAAATAATGGAAAAATCGAAAAATGAACCTGTTTATCATTTTTCGTAAAAGTTGCTCAAAATTTAAAAGATCATAGTAACATTTTAAAAGAAAAAAATTTCAGTATATCCGTCTCATTTTTATATATGGATAAAATGTATTCGCACTTTTCCCCATGTATTTATGCTTTTGTAATAATAAAATGTAATGAAAACAACATGACGTAGCGTTGTTAAAATAAACACAATTCTTAGTGCTGTGAGTGCCAGTATTTTTAAGTGGATGATAGAAGTACCTACAATTTCCCATTTTTTTTTTTGGCAAATATCTGATCTGAATAGATCTATCGAGACTTATAAAAAAACACAGCATAAATTGAAAAGTAACATCACGAGGAGACTTTTTGTTGGCCGCCTGGCGGTGAATAGTGTAATGTTGTTTTGAAATGAAAAGTCGAAAATTTAGTCAAAAAAATCGACCAGCACCCGAATTCCGGTTCGATGACAAATAATAATGAGAAAGGACTTGATTTTTTATTTCGCCTACTCTAAATAAAAATGCAACCGACTATAGTTGAAATAAAAATTCAAATCATTTCTCATTATCATTTGTCATCGAACCGGAATTCGGGCGCAGAGGGCACACAGCAGATAAGAAATTATTCGAATTATTCTCTGGAGTAATCGAAACTATTCCTGTTGTGCAAGATCTAATAGACTTAAACATACACATAAATATGAATCGTGAATTTAATTGATTTTGAAGATTATTCGTAATTTCAATATTTCAGGTATTTCGATATTTTCTAGATTATTCGAGAATCTTCAGATGGTTCAAGTTTTACGTGGAGTTGATTAGTATGTATAGGACAATTATGGACAATTTGACATTTTTAAAGTTACTTCGAAATTATTGAGACTTTTCAATTTATATTCGAAGTTTCTGATATTTTCTCGAAACGTTTAGAAATATAAAAAGCAAAAAGAGGCTGCTTTAAGTAGCTTAGAAAAATTAGCTTCTACATTTAGTATTTCTCTATTTAATAACGAGTTTAAGCAAATTTTGATTAATTAGTAGTAAAAGCTTAACCGGTAAATTTACCAGTAATAAGTAAAGGTTTTCGTATAACTGAATCGAATTCATTTTAACGGGTAAATTTTCTATCAAAAATGACCATTTGCGGGAAATATGATATCGTAGTAGAATTATTTTGTGTGAAACAAGTATGTTCGTAAAAACACGTTTGAAATAAAAATTCGCTGCAATACTACCGCAACTAATCGTTATGAAAATCTTTAAATTTCGATAATCGATGATGTAAGAGTTCAATTCTTACAAGAAAATCAAATTTCCTGGCAGAACTTTTATTTGAATTTAATTAACCTAAGAATGTAGCAATTTCAGATCTGGCATAATATTTGTTGTGGCTGAGTTTTTCTTATAAATGAAAACTAAATTTTACATTTTATCAGTAAGAACTATGATCACTTTGAGATGATAATAAGCGTTTGCCGATCAACAGCTGCTTTAACAAAATTTTCAAAATTGCAGCATATCGCTGGTAAGGCCAAGAAGGCTGTGCCTAAACTTGAGATCGCCTGTCCTCTTAAGAATTTCCAGAATTTAAACTAATTTTAAGATATCGAAAATTTAAAATTTTTAAATTTTCCAAGAAGTAAACAAATTTACAGAATTTCAACAATTTTAAGAAATTTAAATTCTTGAAAATTTATAAATTTCAGTATTCAGAATCTCAATAATTTTAAAAGCAATAAATTTTAAGAATTTTAACAAATTATTATTTATGTAAGGATTAAAATTTTTAGAATTGAAAAAATGTATATAACCCTTATCAGCATGGGTTGAGTCTCGCAGACTCATTTAACTTTATTAGATAAAAAATAACCGAAAAATATTTTTTTATGTAAATGGAGCTTTATGTATACTAATGCTAATAATTATTATTTAACATCTAGAATCATCTACTAACAATTTTTTACTTGTATCGAATATAGGGCCGGTTAGGCCCATTTAAAAAAAAAACAAACGTAAAACATACGATGAGTCTCTTAGACTCAAGAGGTGTTGAAGGAAATACACTTGGTATGGCTAAAGTCCAACATTTTAGTCCTTTTACAGATTACTGGTAGAATGAAAATTCAATGCAGATGTTTATCCATCATTTTATGCATTTTGATTATATAGTCCAATGAGAGGCGGCTGGACCTCGACCAAAATCTTGTAGCAGTAATGTTTAGGGCACATAACCATTTTTGAGTCTATTTTTTTAAGCAGCCGCAAGTAGTGAAAAACAATTTGTTTTCAAAATTTGTTTGTTCCAATAACAACTTTGCTTCTCTGAATAATTTTCTTTTGGGAACTTAAAGTTAAACTAAAAACTCTCGAATAATTTAAAAATTTGCAATAATCGCGAAAATTTACCGCATGCCTAATCTCAAAATCTCATAAATCAGGAGACAAGTCTTTAACAATAATCTCGATAACAAGCAACCCTGGAAAATTTGAAATATTCCCACAAAATATCGTCTATGTAACTCAACATCTTCCAAGCTTATCAGTGTATAGCTCAATGCATTAAAAATTTCAACAAAAAATCACTCATTATGTAACAAGACGCACCTAAAACCCCTGTAAATTCGAGGAATATCGAGAAACCTGAAAAATTTCGAAATGACCAAATAATCTCGAAATGGTAGAGTAATCTTTCTAGAAATCTTAAATAAATTTAGAAACTTATTAATAATCTTGGAAAAACGAGAAACTACTAAGGATCTCGAAATTTGAATGGTTATAATTTTGCTGTCATAGGCCACTTAACGCTATTTAAAAAAAAAATCTAGATAAATCCTAACATCTAAATTTAGAATCCAAAAAGCTAGATAAATCTTAACATCTAAATCCATTAAAATATCAAAAATCTCAACATAAATCGAACAAACTCGAATAGGCTGTGTTAAACCATGTGTTTTAGACGAGTGTACAGATTTTTTTCAAAATTGCGACAAAACGCGATTATGTAAGAAATTTTCAGCTCTCATAACGCGTACTTACATAATTGCGTTTTCCTACAATTGCGTCTTTGCGTATATTGAGTTCTGGAGTGGAAACTCGCAGCTGGAAAAACGAGAGATACATAAACGGCACTCAGAGGTTACCCGAGGAGATGAAATTGAAATGTGGATGTACATATTACTATAACTGACAATTTTCTTGCTGATTCTAATTCTTTTGAGAAATTATTTTTTTACAAAATTTAAGAAATAATTCAAAATACATTTTCCTCTAGATAAAGATCGGTTATTATCGGATCGTGTATGATTTCCCTATCTGTGGTCGAATTCTTTCAAATTAGATGTTGACAAATTGAAAGGTCTAGAGAATTTACTTGCTCGAGATGAAGCTTGCTCAAGAACAAAACAGAGCCGACATTTTATTTCGTCGATTTTTTCAGTGACCCGTATTTTCTTAAAAAAAAAAGAAACCTAATCAATAATCGCTGGTGGCCTTTCTTTATAAAATTTAGATCAGAGTTTATCAGCAATTGTAATGTTATAGCAAGCCAATAATTAGCAAACGATAAATGACGATTACCAAAATATTTCTTGTAAAATTAGAACAGGAACCCGTTGTATCATACAGAAATAAACGCAGGTCCCTTAATTCATATTAATGCAATAACTACTGCAGACACCTACTTTGCTTAGTATAATTCGACCAACCAATTCCCAAACTAAATTTTGTAGAAATGTTACACGACGATTATTTGATCTTTACAGAAAATTTATATATAAAAAGCTTAAGTGGTGCATTTTGTTTCCGGCACTTAAGGAAGTTCTTCAGCTAAGTAACTGCCAAATTGAATTTTATTTTTGTTATTGTAATTCGTAAATAAATCATTTTCTAATGTAGTAATTTTTTTCAGTTTTGTCCGAGAGACGGAGAGACTCATCGCATGCATTTACACAAGTAAAATGACCCATGCTGATTAGGGGTTATCAGGAGAACACGGGATATTTTAAGAACTTTGAAAGAAATTAAATTTTTGAGGTTCCAACAAATTATAGAATTTCAAAATTTTCAATAGGTTTAAGAATTACATAGAATTTTGATTATTTTAACATATCTATAAGAATTTAAAGTATGTATTTTAGAATTTCAAATTTTTCAAGGAAATAAAAGATTTCGTCAAATTCTTCGAAAAAGGTCAGGGTTTTAGTAATTTAAAGAATTTGACCGTTTTTACATATATTTCAATTATTTGTTATAAGCAAACTTAACGCTCCACACCGATTTTTTTAAATCAATTATTTTATTACATGTAACTACCAAATTGCAACCGATCATAACCGAATCTGAATTAAACTCTGTTACAATTTTTTCTTCAAAATAAATAAATTTATATTTAAAAATTCATGAATTTAAATACCAACATTTTTAAATGTTTCAAGAAATTTACAAATTTAAAGAATTTCGACAAAAACTTCAACTAATTTCTTAAGTTTTCCAAAATTTACAAATTTAAAGACCGTGTTATATCAGAATTTCAGTAATTTTGAGAATATCAAGAAATTCAAAAAATTTAAGATGCACCGAGTTGAGTGTTCATTTGCGAAATTTTGACTTTGCTAATTTTGTAAGCGCATGTTTGGCACTAAGATTTTTTCAGAATGTCAACCATTGGAATTTGGAATGAGATTTTATAAGAAGCAAAAGAGTTTGATTGCCCAGCAAAGATCCGAATATTATGTCATTGCCATCATTATGTTCTGTTGCAAGTTGCTCTACCTTACTCGAAGTACATACAAAACCATAAAGATTGTTTTTTCTGAAGGGATTGAAATTTATAAATAAGAAACACAGAAGAAAATAATAAATGATTGCTTGGTGGCTTTTAATATTATTAATACCTAGCTAGTAGCTGCTTCCATATTTATCGTATCTTTAAATAAATTGTGTTGCCAACAAAATTACCAACCAAAGTAGAGCATATAGCAAAATGAAATATTTATTGTGGTGGTCCTCATACTTATTCTAGAGACACATCTAGCGTGGTCACGTCTGAATTAATTAAAGTAATCTACTCTAATTACAACCTGAACGTTGAGCACAACTTTGTATTTTACTATACTACTTAAATTTAGGTCACACGTATAGTATGAAACGAATTCGTATATAAACAAATCACCAAAACTATCTAGAACATACATCCATTTCAATTATATCGACCACATTAGTTTAGCATAAAAAAGTTCTGTCTAAACACATAAACCTTATTACTCTTTTGGGTGTACCTAGTTATTCCATAAAATCGTATCGTATATAGTCTCACATTTATTTAGATTACTCTAATAATAGTAATGTAACATGTACAAATTTATTTACCTGTCTGTCTTATATACACGGAAGGAATATATAAAACTTTCGTTATTATCTTTGTGCCAAATTATGATGATATATTTGGAACATTGTCAATGCAAACATTGGTGCTCATTGGGTTAAGTTCAAATTCTGAAAAAAAAAAAAAAAAAAATATTTAATGAATTGAATATTGATTGAATTTGGCGATATTTGAGCGCCGTTCACCCCAAAAAAAAATGTATGTTCATACAATATGTGTAACACAACAATTTATATGCTTTTTCTCCCATTTTATATTATATTAAAATTAACATTTTTCATTTTAATTTTCTTCATACCATAACCCGACTACTGTTACTATTTGTTTTGTCGAATTTGAATTGAATTGAATTCCATTTTAAAATGGAAACGAGAAGAAATACAATTTTTTTTGTTGGGTCATTTTGTGTGTCTTAATTAATTTGCAAGAATTGTGATTTCGAAACATAAGATAAGTTTATACACTCACAAATCGACAGGATGTGATTGTAAACTGCGCGATATGTATGGTAATATGAGATACATATTTTTTGTATTATTTCGAATTAAAATACCGGATTTCTAAATTATCACCAGCTCGATTTAATATAAATAACTTTGTGGTCAAAAAGTGTGCGCAGCGCGGTATGTGGGTGGAGAAGATAATAATGCATTTCATCGCTTTGTTTTTGGACACAACGATTCGAGATGACTAAGCAAAAGAGAATTTTGAAGTCATAATTTCTTTCTTTTTCGTACAATACTGTATTATATTTAGTCGATACAACACAAAAAAAAAATGTACCAAACCATTGAACCATTTAATTACCTATTGTCTTTTAATCCGCAGCTGTATTGTACAAAGTAAAATTCAAAAAACGCAGAACAAAAGTACAGTGATACTTAACGTTTTTTTAACTATAGTTCATATTTAAAATGTTATTAAATATAACCGAAATATTCATTTAGCAGGAGTGTTGAGCTATCATGAATTTAAATTTTCATTCTCTTAAAAATACCTGCAGGGTGTGAATCTAGTGCAGTAAACCATCTGGCCGAAAATATATAAGTCAAAAATGCCTCGTTAACCTTTTCCTATCTCTATCCATGGTTGGAAAATTGTTTTTCTTTATAAAATTGAAGTTTTAAGTTGGAGTGGGAAAAATTATTAAAGCCAAATAATCTACTGTTTTCCCAACATAAATTGTTTCTTCCTTACAATTTTTGTTACATATTGTCCTATAGAGCGATTTTGAACCTGTCATCCGGTTTGCTAACTAAATACATACACGTAGTAAAATGAAGGAAAAGGTAGATTACGTTGGTTATTTGATTAATTTTGGAAAATCGTAAGTTAAATTGTGTTTGTAATTTAAAATATCTTAATTTTACAACAAAACCATGATTATCTCTATTACCAAAATCATGCTTACAGAACTTAAGAGGGGTTACAGGTATTGGAAGAAAATAGAGGTGATTTTTCCGTCAGGTCTAAACCAAGTTCTTTACTGACGCTTGTAAAAGTAGAATAATGAGTGAAAAATAATAAAATGTTTGATGGATAATTATTCACTCTTTAATTATTGATTATTTTCTGCATACTGATAGATTTCTCATTCATTATTCACCTTTCATTACTCATCATTCGCCTTTCAGTGAATAATGAATGAGTAATGGATGAATAATGAGTGAATAATGAATTAATAATCTGTGAATAATGTGAAGTGATTAGAGAGTAGAGTATGAATGATAAGTGAATAACGAGAGAATACTGTGTGAATTCTGTGCGAATAACGAGCATAAAGAATGAATAATAGCTGAATAATGAGGAAATAATGAGTGAATAATGACTGAATAATATTTGAATAATCAGTAAATTACGAGTTAATATAATCTCTGAATAATCAATGAATATTGAGTGTTAATGATTAGGTTAGGTTAGGTTTGGGTGGCGGTCCACCAGGACCGGGCATAGACACAAAAAGGTGTTAATGATTAAATTGCAAATATTTAGGAATGAATATGAATAATCAGTGAAAAAAGTGGGGATAATTAGTGAATACTAGAAAAATACTGAGTGAATAATGGCTGAAATCATCATTCGTTAGGGAAATAGTAAGGGAGTACTGAGTGAAGATTCCTTCAATATTGTGTGAATATTGTTTGAACAATGAATGAATAATCGTGAATATTCATTCAGCGAATAATAAATAAATTATAAGTGAGTAATGAGTGAATAATAGCCTAGCTGTATTGCTTAAATTTTTGATTTGTTCATCAAATATCACGTTAATCGATCCTAAACTTCACAAAAAAGTTAAGTGTTGTTGAAATAAAAATTAAACAATTTAAAAAATCTTGATTTTTGATCACTTCATTATTTTAAATCTCATTGAATTTTTTGTTTTATTTTAAACCAAAGTCACAATCACAGTGCAAACGGGAGCTCTGTTTAAACGGTTTTATTCAACTAAACATGTTGGGCGTTTGAAACTAATTTTGACATATTTTGCTTTCCTACAAAATTTCGAAACATCTCATCTGCAAAAACACTCGAAAATCATAGAAAATTATACCCGTAACATCGCAAAGTCTAGAATATTACAAAATTATTTTTTTACATTAAGAAGTTTCACGGGAACTTTTAAAATAAAAATTACACTAAATTTTTAAATTTATCCTTCAAATTTCAAAGAATTTTCAACATATCATCGAGTGTCCCATGAAAGCAAATCAATCATTTTCTAGACAAATCTCAAGAATTTCAAAGGAACTCAGAATCTCAACAAAAAAAATCGTTCCATAGGAGCATCAAGCAAGTCAATCCGAGGCAACCTAACGGTTCAGTCAAATCTCAAAACTTAAATAATTTCCAATAATTACGAATAATCCCAAACTTGAGCTTAGTAAAATAATAAAATACAAAAACTCGTAATCTCAAATCTTATTTCGAAAGCTTCGAATATTTTAAATAATGGATAATATCATGGAATCAACAACTAACCTTTAACACTTGAATAACCATGAATAATCTATACGAGTTCAATATGTTCTATCCAAGCTAGTTGGGTTTCTATCCAAGCTGTAATCGTACATTACTTTTTCAAGTCAGTTTTAAACCGCATCCAAGTCAAAGTTGGTAAAAATTTAGCTTTGTTTTGAACAAATCAAGCAGTTTATAAACAACAAATCTTTAGAAAGTGAATAACAACCGTTTATGTTCTTCCGATAAATTTTAAACTATGGAAAACTTGAAATAACCAGAATTCTTGAGTAGATTCCGGTGTCCGACAGCTCAATCGTCGCTATATTTTTCGCAGTTGCTTAATTTTTGAGTATTTGTTGATTAAGGTTTCAGATTTAGTTTAATCTTCATCTATTCAAATTTATAACTTTAGATTTTTGAGATCTGCAAACAATTTTGGATTAGTTGCGTATAATTTCTTCACAAGTCTTCTTCAAAGAAATTTGAAACAAAATAGCTTTTTAGTTTTACTTTTTCTCACAAATAAAATTTACAGCTAATAGCCATTCGGCCGGGGATTTATTTCCGGGGTTGCCCCGGAACCTATTTTAAGTTGAGTTGTCGTGGAGTATATGGTGTTTAGTTGGGACTGAACAACAGGTTTCAGATAAGGATTTAAGTAGGTGTTGAGTCCGGGGTTCAGGTGTAAATTAGATTAAGCTGAATTCATGTATTCTAGTAGTTTTTAAATCGTATTGATTTAGGATTTGAGTTGAAGGTTAAGTTCGGGGTTCAGTTGAAGGTTGATTTATAATTGAGTTATGGCTGGGTTTCCCTTCATTGCAAGATGCAATGAAAATCTTAGTTTTTAATTCTATTTAAGAAAAGATACAAAACACAAGAAGTTTAATTCCTAAAAGAAAGAAAACAGGGAGCGTTGGCGTTAATGCATTCCACTGTTTATTAGCATACACTTTGCTCTTTAGAAAATCCCATAAAATGAAGTCCAGAGTTGGTAAATCTGGCGAACGATACGGGAGACAATCAACAATCCCTTTCCGGGAGATAATTTAGTCTGCCTTTATTCAATGTGGCACCGATCCGTTCAAATGACATATTGAGCAAATCTAAAGCATCATCATGTGCCAAAAAAAATTTCAATCATGTAGCGGTACTGAAAAAGTACGGTTTTTTTTCTGAAAAAATGTGGAACGTCGACTAAGAATTGATCGTTATTCCTGAAATTGTGCCGTGCTTTAAACCTCTTGTTTCGGTGCCCACGCCTAAAATTAAAAACATAACGCTTGAAATACATACGGATGTTTCAATGGTAAAACTCTCAAATTGATGAAGTTAAAGCTTTCCATTTTTCTAGCACCACTTACAGATTAGCAATTGGTGTATATTTTTTTGTGCTGTTCAAGTATCTCATAAATAATCAGTTGGGGTTTAGGTCGTGGCACTTGGCCGGCAGTTTCTTGGAATACATTTATTTAATTTTGCCAAGCGGAGCTATGAAACCCAATTAAATGTTCAAGTTGCACTGTGCAAACAACGATCCTTAGATATAGTGAAATTGATTTCACCATTTCTAGGCTACGAAGGAATAGCTGCTTATATAAGTAGCAGATTTCAAGTATCAATTTGCCCTGACGAGTTTGGCTTAAAAGCGAGCGAAACCAGGACAGACTCGTTATCATCTGAAACCAACACGAAAAATTGACTTAACTGGCCAAAAAGGTACCAACAATATGGCGAAAGTATTATTGAGGTCATTTCTAAATTGCTGCGAAATTATAAAAAGGTATTTGAAATTTTTTTATTTGAATACTTCTAACCAATTTGTTCAAGGTTTCGGGACATCTGGGTCTAATTATGTGCATGGAAGAATTGATGAAACATAATTCAAAATTGTTAGCTTCTACTCTAATGCACAGCGGCAACAGCGTCATGATTTGAGCTATCAATTTGGAAAATTATTTCTAGGCCGGCGTGAGCTAGTAATCTAGCAGCAGCAAGATAATGTTCCATGTCCCATAGCACGAAGTAGCCGGGAGTGGTTTCAGTAACATAAAATACATGTGTTGGAATGGCTCGTCCAGAGCCCCAACCTAAACCCACCCAATTGAATCTGTCGATTGCCTATACGCTAGTTTTAGACGAATTCTATTTAGATTAACTGTTTTTAGATACAAAAAAATCCGTTTTTCAGTAAAAGTATCTAGAACAATATTTTGTGTAAGTGTACAGGAAAAGTGTAGTTTAGTTGTAATTGTAAAGGCAGGTTTTGGGTTGCATTCATTCGTTCGCTCTTTCGTTCTGAATTTTTTTTTAATCAATCGTATTCCCTGAAAATGATGTTATTTTTCATTCGTGTTCCTTTGATTGGATTAAAAAAAATTTCAGGACGAAAAAACCAACAAACGACTGCAACTCAAAATCCGCCTTAATTTTCAATATTACTTTCTTTTACGAAGTAAAATAAAGTATAGTAATCATGAAAATTTTCGACCTTGAGATTATTGAAGATTTATCTGTTTTGAGGGCCCCTGAGTCCGAAAAAGTGGGTTTCAAAATTATGTCTGTCTGTCAGTCTGTCCGTCTGTCTGTCTGTATGTCTGTCCGTCTGTCCGTCTGTGTCCGCTCTGCAGCTCAGATGGCTTAACCAATCGAACTGAAACTTCAGACTTAAGCTTTTTTGATAAATTGGAAGGCCCCAGTGAATTTTAGTCCAAATCGGGTAACCGGAAGTGGCCACTCCCTTGGGCCAGAAAATTTGTTTTGCAAATATCTCAAAAAGTATAAGGTTTACAAAAAACTACTAAAACAAAATGTTTCCAAAAAATAAAAGTAAAAAAAAATAAAAAATAAAAATTAAAAATTAAAAAAAAAAAAATTAAAAAATTAAAAAAAAAAAAAAATTAAAAAAAATAAAAATTAAAAAAAAAATTAAAATATTTTATAAAAAAATAAAATTGATGTGTGGCCAACACATTTCTTCTACGAACAGGGAATTTTGAGAAACCAATTACGCAAACTTCTTACAAATTTATTAATTTTTATTACTTTCTTTTACATAAGTAAAGCTTAAATCTAAAGTTTTTGTTCGATTGTTTAAGCCATTTGGGCTATAGAGAAGACACAGCCTGATAGACGGACGGACAAACGGACAGACTGACAGACAGACATCATTTCGAAACCTACTTTTTCGGACTCAGGGGACCTCAACACAGATATATCTTCATTAATGCCTTACATAATATTTGGGGTTACAGCTCCCAGATTCCGCGAAACAGAAAATTTATTTTGCAAATATTTCAAAAATATACAATTTACAGAAAACATGAAAAAATAAAAACAATCTTAATTAAGTTTGCAAGAAATTTGTATTATAATAGTTTCTTAAAATTCGCTGTTCGTAAAAGAAAGTCGTGTGTTGGCCACACCTCCATTTCTTAAGTCATTTTCGTAATATTGAACAATTTGGCGAACATGCTCCTATCCCTTTTATTTTAATAAAAAAAATGTTTCGGAAAATCTGACCTTACAACAAGTACAATTAATTACACTATTTTACACTTATTCGAATTTGTTCAAATCAAATATCGAACAGCAAACCATATGGTGAATTCAAACGAAATCTTGACTTTCTAAAAACGGAATATTACTTTACCAGTTCATATTCTATTAGATATAGGATATAGAAAGACCAGGTAGAGGAAATTCAAAAGATGTTCTCGTTAAAATATTTTTTTCGATGGTCGGTTTATCGAGACGGTGTGTGTACCTGTTAAAATTTGCGTTACATAATTTTGAACTATTAGGATTAAACGATTTTGAATCTGTCGAAATATCGATTTTCAAAAATAGTTCTAAAATTGAAATATCAATTCGTTTCATTTTTAAGTTCGAAATTTGTATTATCTAAACATTAAATTTTAAACTGTCTAAATATTGAACAGGTGTTGAACCTTAGGATCGAGATCTGGCTACAATGAAAATTTATAAAATAAAAACCGCGAGTGAGATACACTAAATTAAGTTCATTCACCTATAAATATTAATCAACCTGTGGGCCTAAATTTGTGCACTTTCACCTGCTTATCGTTTTATCGTACCGCTCGCTCCGAAAGCGTATGTACAAAGTCTCAAATGTCTACTAAATTTTAAATTTTTCACTTTTTATTGTTGTTGTCGCATTTATTTAGCTTTAGAAAGTCATTCCATTCAAAGCCATAAAATAATGATGGGAGTTTTCTAGAGTAAGTAAATACCGCATACACAATATGTACAAGATTTAAGATTTAATTATTTACCCAAGTGACAATAAAGTCTAAATATAATAAATAAGCTGTCGAGAGTGTATACTATACATATGTGTACATATATGAATGAAAGTTATAAGAAAGAAATTAACACAGATAGTTGTTGTTGTTGGTTATTTTTTCAGTGACAAGGTCAATTAACTAGTAAATGTGTATAATAATAGTGTGTGAAAAAATTGATTGTGTGTGGCTTACAAATCATATGTTACAGCACCCAGCCGAGTGTATGTACATAATATTTACAAAACAGAACAGTACACAATGGATTGTTGTATAGTTTTTATTTTGCTATTGTACAATTTAAAGAAAGTATGTCTCTATTTTCTACTTACTTACATCTGTGGAAAAATAAATTTATTAATGTCGGTTTTTATGGGGTTTTAAATATGATCGATAGTTGAAGATATGTATAGTCAAAGACTTTATCGTTTTTCTTTAGCTCATGTGTACATATTGTGTTCAATGAATAGGAAAAACTAGAATACTATACATCGTAGGGTAATTAAATTATGAAATTTCTAATAGCGATCAGTGGTTCTTAACTGATGGTCTGTGTACCAATCCAAAGTTTTCTTATTACACAAATTTTAAATAACTTTTGAAATATTTTAGGAAGAAGCCATGTTTTATCTTCAAAAAACTCAGCTCTCGTCAGGTCTAATGAATGGATGATTCCCAGATCCCAGTACAAAATTATTTATAAATTACAACTTTTCTTGCTGTATAAAGCTTGTTTTGATCTAATTCGTTTTGGCGTGTGTAGACATTTGATGGATTTTGATTGGGAAATTAACTAAAATATTTTGAATAATTTTGAATTGGCCGGCCCAAGTTCAACTTTAATTTTTTTGCGCAAACCTTGTCATGAAAAGGTTACGTGTAATTCAGTAACATATAATGCAACTCAATGTCAAAATTCGAGAAACTCGAAGAATCTCCGCAATAATCCCTGTTAAGAAAATGCCAATTGCATTTCAAACTTTATTTAAAAAAAATCCGAATCCAAAAATCAAGGCGCTTAGTGGCCTTGTCCAAAAGCGACAGAACGCGATTCAAAATACATGAGGTACGTAATCGACACAAAGAGATAACTCGAGAAGATGCAATTTAAAAATGTGGATGGCTCGAACGAATTCAACTAAAGTTACAAAAATATCTAAAGAGTGAGAAAATCATTTTCTAGAGCTTTTCAAAAATTAATGGCATTGTAATTGCTGTTACGAGTAAATCCAAATGTTGCACCGAAAAACTAAACATTTTTTCAAATTCTAATAGCATTTAAATTCAATATCGTGTAAACTGGTATTAATCGGCGAGTTACCGCCTTCAAGTTTACCCGATTTTCAACTTAGGAAAATTTAAAATGACCTCAGACAATACGGGAATAAAAATCTCTCCCATAGAATGGAGATTTAAAATTCACAAATCGATATATGTAGTTAATAACACTGACAGTTATCGCTGGGCTAATTCTAAAATAGCTTTGTTCTTGGAAAATTTCCGATATATAAAAAAACGTATAAATGCATCGCATTCACACAAACGTATAAATGCATCGCATTAAAATTTCCGATATATAAATAAACGTATAAATGCATCGCATTCATGAGACCTTTCAGAATTGGCCCCGAAGCATTTCTTCTTTTGTAATTACCTTAATAAACCATGCAAAAAAAGTTTGGAAGGGATTTTTTATTCGCATGTTGTCAGAAGTCAGTTTAGATAATAACAAGGCGCTGGTAATTTCAATTAAAAAGGCTAAGTATTATCGTGGTTTCTAACCATTCAAATCAGTTTAGTATAATAATAACCAAGAAACTAAGACTTTAAACCGGTAATTCTTATTATTTATCTGTTGTTTAGTCAAGTATGTAATTTGAACCTCGCAATGAGCAAAAATAAATATTTCAAAGGATGATATTATTAAAATCCAGAATAAAACCGAAATTGACAAAAATTTCAGGATCAAACTTTGAAATTACTTTATTAAACCTCAGATTATGATAAAAATCAGAAACAACGAAAAATATTTCAGAATTTAATTAAATTTTTATTTTCTAACGAATTTGACTAAAACTTAAACTAAAAGTTCAGAGTTGATTGATTTAGAGTAAGGAATGTACTTTGTTTAACAGAATATCAACAAAATATCAATATACCAGATTATAACTTGCAGCAGCGAAAGCAATTGCAGGAAATACGGAATAAATTTAATCTATTTAAATCTCCCCCTCAATCTCGTAATGCGTATTACATTTTTTGTTGAGGGCTTTCAAGCGAACTGGTATACAGTGGGTATTATTCTCTTAGAAGTGTTTGGTTATTGTGCAGGAACATACAATCCAACTACCAAAACCCATAAAAGTCTAATTAAACATCAGGATGGGGTAGAAAAAATCCCCTTTTGAATTTAAATATTTTATCTTTTGAATCGGAGGGCCTAGAGCAATGATGCAATGATATAAAAGCCGTATTCAAAATCGTTTAATTATCTTGAGTTATATGAAATTTCCAGAATATGGAATTAAAATTCTTCTGTAAGAAATTTCAAATAAAAATGAGGTGAAGGGTAAACTGTTTTTTTTTTCTAATTAGGCTTGATCACATTTTATATGACAGAACATCCAGCCAAATTTCTACATAAATACATGTAGCAGATTAGTAAAACTAGACACTTGATTTTTTTTTTCGTTATCAGAAAATCAAAAAAATAT
Source organism: Tipula helvola (assembly GCA_963556165.1). Classification (NCBI taxonomy): domain Eukaryota; kingdom Metazoa; phylum Arthropoda; class Insecta; order Diptera; family Tipulidae; genus Tipula; species Tipula helvola. The sequence goes on along the minus strand of OY744483.1, from coordinate 346,687,325 downwards.
GATAAGAGAATTTAGGTCAACATTATCTTCGAAGTGTATTGTTTACCCAGTATAGTTAAAAAATTATCACATTTGAACTAATTTGGACGTACAATTTTTTAAAAGTGCAATAGTTCAACCGCTTATTAAGGCGGATTAACAGGAGTATCCATTTTCTGAAAGAGATTGAGTTTAAGAGCTGTCACCTGATTTTTATTTGAAGTTTCTATCTGTATATTAGTTCGACAGAGTAGAGTAGAGTAGTTAGTAAGTTGGAAAACTGGACTGGATATTTTATCCGATTGATTTCATGAAATTTCTACCGATTTTCAGAATATGGCCCTTGGATTTCAGATAAATAAAAAATCAATTTTTCTAATTTTCACGTCAAATTACAAGAAACTCAAATATTTTATTTTTCTAAATATAATTTCTACAATTTCAGATATGATTTGTGATTATTTTTTTTGAAATATAGGTACGAAGCATTTATTTTTTTTGTCCAACAGAGTACACGGCCCAATTTTGGGTTGAACTTATGGGCTAACCAGCGCCAAACAAATATTTGACATATCAACCACCGAATCCGTAATAAGTGACAAATACAGTACATATTAAAATTGTAATGTGAATAGCCAAATTATTATTTTTAAGAAAAGTATGCTTTGGAAATTTTGATGTATTCTGACATTTCCTTCAGTTTGTGCGTTAATTTTCGCTCTGTTAAGTGACAGCTGAACTGAACGAAAAGTTCTAAAAGATTCGCTGGCCAGTAACATGTACTTTCTGTATATCGCATTATTACGTTAAGTTGTTACTGATTCGCTGGTTGGGCCATATGTACTTTTTGTATATCGCATTATTACGTTACGTTGCTACTGATTCGCTGGTTGGGCCATAAGATTTGGTTTGTATCACATAATGAAGATTTTGTTTATGCATTCCAAATTTTCACCTAATGAATGTGGACAACGTTGAGAGTTGTATGACATTCCTCAAAATAAAAACCGGGAGCAAAACATTTAAAATTTATCGGAATATTGTTGAGGAAATGTTAAAGGGAAAAGTCGAAAGGTTGATAATAAAGGGTAATCGAGATGTACATATCATTGCCGGAAGGTGAAGAAGATGGAATAAATACGTTGATAAAGTGGACATGCCTGCTACAAAAGCCGATTCAAAACAGGACTATTATATATAATCTACGTACTTATATGGGAAGACACAACGAAGTATATCAGAATTTGGGATTTGGGACCTCAATTCGGCTTATTATGATTGAAAACTCGTCTTATGACAGATAATCCTATTTAAGTTTTAATTTGGTAATTTTTCAACAGCAGTGCCGCGTATTTCTAGCCGTTTGGAATAGTTTCTAACTGAGTTTTGTTTGGTGAAGGTTTTTTATGGCATTAATTTTGAAACTGATTGTTTTGGTTTGGATTTTCAGAGCTAGTAATGATTTGGTTGTTGAGTTTGATTCTGTGTGTTTTTTACCGTTTGTATTCTTTAAGGGATGTGAATAAAGATTATTTCTTGGTTTACTAATAAGCTGATTTCCAGTATAGAGTATAGTGCATGAATTTATATCTATTAGTGGGAGCAAAATTTTAATCCCATATGTTGGCATGGAAATTCGCCTGATGTAAACCCCATCGAGAATTAGTAGGCGATTTTGAAGGCAAAACTACAAAAGCTGGATTGCAGTACTCTACAGGCAATGGAGACCTTCATCAATAACATATGGTACACCCGGACGTTATGAATAAAATCAGTGAATTTTCGAAAACTGTGGATTAATCCGTCGATTTATCCTTGTATAAAAATACGAGCCTAACTGTTTAATTTCAGACTTTGCTCGAATTAGAAGAGAGTCATTTTCTGGCAAACAATTAAAGAAATTAATAATATCGATATTTCAAATTCCGTAAGCTTTATCCTATCTTTGGTGGTGGAATAATACTCGTACCTAATAAAATTCACTCAAAAATAAAAATGAAAGACCTGACTAAATACAATTTCTTCAAGCTTTTTTAGCTTATGAAATTCACTCAAAAATTTCAGGATAGTTGTTAAAACACAGGTACAAATTTTCATGTTATCACCGACAAATTACCAATTCAATCCCCATCTCTAAAACACCGTCGCATCTCATCATAAACCACTTTCAATTCCCAAGTGTCAAAAAAAATAATTATTTCTAATCGTTCCATTTTATTCTTCTCGTATATTTCTCATCCATAATATATAGTGTCGCCTCTTGTCATTTCTTAATTAAATTATAAAGACGATATACATATATTCCACACTCCCATAACCATTTAGACTTAGACATAAGACTTGAGTATAAAAAAAAAAAATTTATTTGATTTTTATTTCAAGTCGTAAATTAAGTCAAATTCAATTTGTTTTTCGTTTCTTCAATGATGGAGTAAAAATATTTCTATCTAATTTCCGTTATCATGTCGATTATATGATGATTAAAACTATAACTATCTGTATTTAACTACCTGGTGGTTATGTGTGAAGCATATTTCATTGGAAATCGGTAATTTTAATTTATATTATATAAGTAAGGTAATAAATGTAATTTTCTAATCGCACATCTCTTTCAAGATAATAAGTCGGTGTTGAAGTGAGAGACATGAAAGTAGAATAATGGGTTATGATTGATATGAGATTAGCGGCGTTTAACGAATATTAAACCCTACATAAACAGATCGGTACTTATGTAAGCCTGTGTTTTGTACAATATTTTTTTTATTTTTTAGTTCTCTAATTTGCATGCCATCAAAATTCTAACGGATTTTTTCTAATGAGTTCTGACTTTAATAGAATAATGGATTTAGAGAGGGGTGCGCACACACAGCAAATTAAATTGTTAAAATCACGAGATTAAAGTTGCTGATCGTATCATGTGCATCATTATTATATACCGACGTATGCTATAAATAAACTATGTATACGTTTGATGTACTATACGTGTACATCGTTACAAACACGCACACACACACACACACACAAAGTACAAATGCATTTCTATTTTCAAATCATCTGGAAATTTTATTTATTATTTAGTAATAGCTATACAGATCAAAAAATTTGACCAGAAATCCATTAAACCGGAGTTAATTTTAGAACATACACGATTTGTGGTACATTACAATGCAATATGTAAGCTTCGATTGATTGTTGTTGTTGTAATCGTAAAAATATTATGGGGTTAATTTATATGTTATGTGTGGTATAGACTACTCAAAATGTGGTTCTATTTATGATTTTCTAATTTTAAATTGATTGGTGTATAGAAGAGGGGAAGCTGTACAACATAATTATTTTGTTTGTCATGAAAAATTCCCACATCAATCATAGACAAAAAGGCAACAAAAATTCGGAACTAAAATTCCTGTAACGGAATATATCTTAAGACTAAAAATGAAACCATATCGGAGAACAGATCATTTATATCGGGGGTGTTTGAAAATGTGTGTAAAACATTAAGGACACAGACCCTAAAAGAAAATTAACAAAATTCATAAAAATCAATAGAATTTTTTTTTTTTTTTTTTTAAATTTGATACTAGTTTGAAAGCAATTTTAGAGCAAATTTCACGTTAATTTGATACTCATCTAACAATTCAATATTCTAGTTCCATTTAATAATTATTTGATGCTAGTTTGAAGCTGTTTTTATGTAGTTTGACACTAGTTTGATTTGGTTTGAAAGCTAAAATTTGCTTACAATCAATGTAATCATTGGGATAATATGTTAGTGCGCACAAATACCAAAACTAATCATATCACTACGTCTGGTCTACACACTAAAGATCGTCTGTCTCGTAAATATTGCAATTTACCGATATTCTGTCTTTGCCCTCTAATTTGTTATGTACCCAATACCTTTTTTGCCAAAATCGAGTAGTAAGCGATGGTGGAGTAAGATCGTTTATGTATCATGATTAAAACGAATAGTAGATCGAATTGGTCTTGCCGATCTCAATAAAGAATTGTAGTAAAAATGAAGGCTAAAATCAGAAAATCTGTTCTTAGGCTGCGGTCGAATTCTCGGGTAAATCATTTACTACGGTAAATGTAGATTCTTAATGTTCGTTTTCTGTTAAATTACGCGTATTTTTTCTATTTTTTACTCGTTCAGTTCTTATAACAATAAAAAATAAAGTATCCAAACGTGAAACAGTTACGTTTTTTATTTCGATTATCCTCCATCAATAAAAGGTTAAATGCATTTACCGAATTTTGCGGATTTACTCGAGAATTCGACCGCAGCCTTAGTTTTAGATGGTGTGCTTAAAATAAATAATTAAAAATACCCGACGTTGAAAAGTTTAAAGATGTTAAAGAGTGGCTCAGCATATTATTCAACGTTCTGATGAAACCACCAGCAAGGTTTTAAAGTGCAAAACATTAAGAACGCAGATTCTAGCAGTGGAAAATTACAAAAAAATAAGCAAAAAAAAATTTAAATTTAAATTTTTTTTTTTTTAATTTGATACTAGTTTGAAAGCAATTTTAGAGCAAATCTCACGTTAATTTTAAAGCCATCTAACAATTAAATATTGTAGTTTCATTTAATAATAATTTGTTGCTAGTTTGAAATTGATTTGATGTAGTTTGACACCAGTTTGATTTGGTTTGAAAGCTAAAATTTGCTTGCAATCAATGTAATTATTATATGTTGGCACACAAAAATACTAAAACTAGCCGTACCATTGTCTAGTCTACACACTAATGATCGTCTAGTGTCTCATAAACATTGCAATTTACCGATATTCTGTCTTTACCCCCTAATTTGTTATGTGTACAATACCTTTTTTGCCAAAAACCGATCACAAGCAAAAAATAAAAACCTACTTATTTTAAAAATTCGGTGTCAAAATCAGTCAATGCACCAAAAACAGATCGCGTAAGTACAAAATCTATATTTGGACTAAAGACATAATATTGTGTAGGTAAATGTAAAAACGTAAACATAATGAGACATTATGAACATAAAATAATTTTGGTCATCAAGTTTAGTCAATTGTCATCACGATTTATGATTTTGAGCCGTGTAAATTTTTTGTTTTTGTTTTTAAACTCAGGTAAGACATACAAAGTACCACCATCATAATTTCTTTCTAAATTGGTATTTTTTTAATGATTTTGAACTTGACAGCAATTTACTTACATATTTTATTTTTTGATTGTATATTTTTATGTATTCCGACTCGTGAAAGTTGTGACAAAACGATTTTAGGTTTTTTTGTTTGTTGATTAATTTTTAATTTGCATATATTTAGTCATGTTATGCAAAGTATCATGAAACGAGGCTAACTATTGGTTTACTAGATTGCGTGCAATTTTTTTTGTGCACACATTCATAAACACAGTCATTCAAATGTGTTGGAATAAAATGAATGGATTTTTATTTTTTAGTTTTTTGGATGAAGGTTGCTAATTTTAAATGGTTTTGTTTTGGGTGATGAATTTAAATTCCCACGCTAATGCTTGTGTTTCCCTCAACTTAATCCCTAACTGTACCTAATTTTATCTATCCCTAAAACTATAATAATATTATGCGGATAAGTTTTGGGTTTGGTTTTAAATACGAAAATCAATTATTTAGCTATTAATCATACTCGTACTATATAGCTGACTGACTAAACAATAAAAAAAAATTTATTTGAATTACAATAGATACTTATTGTTTGTTATTTGTATATTTATGGTAAAATAGACTGCTTAACCGGAAAAATGCTATAATCAAATAATAATAATAATAATAAAGAATATAGATTATGTCGTATTTAATTTATTTTTTATTTTTATGTACATTACGGAGATAAATTTGATAGTAAACAGAAACGTGTTTCGTACACAGACGCAGAAAACCCCTTTTTTGGTCAATAAAATTATTTTCTCTTTTGCTTTTTTTTTTTGTTTCAAAGATAAATTCATTTTATTAAATTAATATTTTCATTTAGTTATCTTCATGTAATGTAATATGTACATATGTATAAAGAAAGACAACAATCCACTTTTTTGTAAAAGAAAAATTACTTGAACTTATCACTTAACCCAATTAGAAGATTAAATGAACTATAGTACACACACAACATGAATAATATACACACAATTGATTTTTATATCAATTTAATTATTTAATTCAAGCCCGCGAGATATGACGATTGTGATGATGATGATCGAACGATTAAATATTTTTATCGTTAATGGGTGTGAATTTAATCATATAACGTCTCTCAAAAGGTTTTTTCTTATATACGAGAGTACATATATATCGTGACAATGAGGTTAAAACTAAATAATTTCAAAACGAACCATATTTGAATTATTTCATTAATCCACTTGAAAATAAACGCAGCTCGCTAGTTCAATTCTATTCTTGTATGTACACACAGAAAGTGACTCAAAACAAATTCAATTACCCTAATTAATTCTAATTATTTTTAATCTATTTTAACAAATTTAAATTTTTAGTTTTCTACTATTTTGTTTTTAGTTGATTGTGTTTCAATTCAAGTGGTGTGGAAAGTGATGAAATAAAATTACAAAAATCCATCTACTTTGTCTGTAACATTCGTTCAATCACATCATCATCGTGTATGTTGCATGAAAGGTATTTTTTTGAAATTGTATCCTATTTAATTACTTTGAAATACAAATCTGTACAATATATTAAATTACAAATATTTTTTTTTTAATGCTAAATAATAAAAATATTAATTCGGAAAAAGAACATCATCAATGCAATCACAATGTATAATGGGTATATTAAATTAGTTTTTGTTTTAAGGGCTAATATTTTGCAGTTTTAAACTAAAATTTACTTTAAACTGCAATCAAACCAAATCAAATATGCACCAAATATTTATGAAACCTTTAAAACCTTATAATAAGAAAGGGAATTCTGATTGTGTCGTTATCGATTAATTAAATAAAACTATTCAAACCAAATCAAATCAATTTAAACTTCACATTCAAACTGTTTTCAATTAAGCGACATACTAATTTGTGGCTCTCGATTGAAACACACCTGTTAATCTGAAAAGAAAAACTACGTAATACTAATTCAAAAAGGTTTCAAACTAACCTCAAATTATTAGACGTTGTTGCAAAAACGTTTGTTGATGATTTCGTTATTGGAACAATGATCTGAAATGTAACTCAAACCAAACCAAATCAGATAAAAACTGCTACTAAATCACTAATTTCTTGATTCTAATTTACTTCGTAATATGATTAGCAGCTGATGAATAAAGACTGAAAACTCAAATAGAAATCAAACGTAAAATACAAAACTGCCAACCTGACCATATCAGATTAAGTCATAAAATCTCCAAAAACAGTACTTATTAACAAAGGAATGATAAACCAGCTTTCAAACTGAATCAAACTGGTATAAAATCAAATTAATCATTGCTTTCAACTGTCATCAAATCGTCAATAATGACACATAATAATTCAAAGAAATTTAAGAAAAACGATCTAGTAACAAGGGAAGCCCAAATCACCTTTCAAACTTAATCAATTTTTTATAAAGTCAAATCAAATCGACTTTCAACTATCACTAGAGCATCAGAAAATTGTTTTTAAATTAAGTAAAATTTAGCTTTTACCGTGTAGTCAGCTAAACTAACACAAACCAAAACAAATACTAGGATTTAGAATAGGAACAAACACAAATAAGGCTAAATCACTTATAAAACAACACAAAATGAAATTCATACACATTTGAAAATGCAAAACTGAGGTTATTTCACATTTAAAACAAACTATTATTTGATACACAATAAGGCACAATTGCTATTTGTACATATTGAAGCACTATCGGCCCAAACTCCTTGCACCGTACATCAAACAGCAACGGGACGCGCACCATTGAGCTAGCTATACTGTAAAACTTGGTGGTTTTCAGCACATACTTCCCACATAAGCATATTCATAAAGCTACATGGAAATCAAACGACGGGACAATGTTCAACCAAATCGACCACGTCCTCTTGTCCAAGAGACATTTTTCTAGCCCTAAAAACATCAAAACTAAACGTGGGGCTAACATTAATTCAGACCATTTCCTGGTAGTTGCTGAATTAAAATTTCGTCTATCAACCACATATAATCATCGCTTCAAGCGCATCATTCGTTGGAACACTGCGGCACTGAACAACCAAGTTACCAGGACCACCTTCGGGATGACTGTATCAAAAATCTTGGAAAATAAACCACTTCCTGACTCCGTTCAAGAACAGTGGGACATTATCAAAACAGCGGTAACCGATGCCTCAAAGTTCACCATAGGCCAAATCCATCAACGCCTAAAAATCTCTGTTTTGATGATTTTTTTTTTTTTTTCTCAAATCACGCTTTATATTTAACTAATCATATAATACTTAATGCTCGGGCTAAAGCTGATTACAAAAAAGGCCTGTACATTTATAATTTTGATAAAATCTGCTCCATTGGAGTCTCATTTTATAATCTTTAATTTTTATAGAAATTCAATCAGTCTTTTTGTTTACGTTAATTTTTTCTGTGGGTTTCAATGTTTTATCTTAGTATAGTGTTGGCTAAAAAAGGGTTAAAATTAAAAAAATGCCAAACTGTTTCCTACTGGAAACAAGTCCGGTAGTGATGATGAAGTGACATTAGATCGCTCGCTTCAGTCCGCGATCCTTCGTCCTTCCCATTACCGGCTCATTATTCCCTATGCTTTTATATTTATGATCTGGGTTGTATTGAGTTGTATGTCTTTTCCCTCTGTTGATTGATTTTAGGGTGGTTGCGGGTTGAGCCACCAATATTTTGTCCGGTTTCTTGCGTTCTTTTGCGGGTCTATAAGGATATTTGAGAATTTATGACGGTTATGTATGTGATATTCTTCTCTGTTGGCAAAGATTTGGTCATCAAATCCTTTTATATTTGGCCGTCTTTCCAGGTGATAGATGAGTGGGTATCTTGTGTCTTTATCTTCGATATAACCAATTCGGTCCAAATAGGGGAATGTTTCTGGACCTGGGTTGTTTTCTTTTTGGCAGCTGATTTTGTTTATGTTGTCTTCGGTATAGTAGGGTCCAAATACTAACGAGTTCTCCATTGTTTCGGTTGTTCTTTTGATATGGTTTCTTATCTGCGTTAATATGTGTAGGTCTATACGGTCTTTATCAAATTTGTTGTATTGCTGTTGGTTTGAGATGTAATGTTTGTAGTCTGTGCTTGCTTTCCGGAATTTTCCATGGCAGTATCGGAGGCACTTCCGTTCAAACACTCTCATTTTCTACATCGTATTTGGACCTACGTTCCACCAAATAGGGCAAACATATGTTAGTATTCGTCGTACCAAAGTTTTATAACATATTTGTTTTACTGCAGTTGTGATGCCGGCTGTCCCGAAAATTCTTCTATTGTAATGGAAGATTTTTTTGGCTCTCGTTATTTGTTGTACTATGTGGTCATCTAAGTAGAGAAGCCGGTCTAAATTTATTCCTAGGTACTTCACTGTTGGTTTTTGCATACAGTTCGTACCCCCTATGTTGATTAGGAATTTCTTCCAGTTGTTACGTGTGTCAGCTGTACACGGTGTGCGGGAAGCCGAAAAAAGTTGGTCTAAAATGCCGAAAAAAACTAGCGTCATATATAAATACAGCATACTCTACAGTGTCATAATCCACAATCGCGAAAAACGCGATTTTTTTAATTTTAATTGAAAATATCATTTCGTCGGCTAATTTAAAAAGGAAAAAATTAAAGATGATAGAACTTTTATACTTTTTTCTTAATCTGTATTCCTTTATCTACAAAATGAACCCTATATCAACATTTTGCGATAACTAGTTTTTGTTTTATAACCAAAAATACACTAACATACAATGCCGAAAATCAAAATACTCTGCCTACTTTGCTTGAAGCAATACTAACTCAAGGACAAGGTCACTGTGTACGGAGAGGGGAAAGAAATTTGCCCAATAAGTATACTGAATTCAATAAAAATTTAACCATTTTACACAGAATCAAAAAAGGACCATAATTAGACAGGTTAGAAGAGCTGGGAATATACAAAAACAACAATTTACTTAACGTCGAAATCAAAACCAAAGCCAATAAAAATTATAATTACGACTTAATTTTATCCATAACTTAAAAGCAAAGGAGGTGCCAAACAACAGCACAGCAACAGTATATAAACAGCTTCAAAATAAATTATGTAATAGTAGTAAAAAAGAAACCGAAGAAGAAATTATCCTCGAAATCGATATTTCTAAAAAAGTTAAAAATTGTAACAATAAAATTAAAAATAAAAAGCTTTTCATTTAAATATAAAGTGACAAAAGAACACAACAAATAAAGTGAAAATCGGCTTGTGAAATATGGATAGACGTTTTAAACTCAATTGCTTTTGTTACGTGTGTGGAAAATTTAAAATTATGACTAATCACCGCAAAATAAGTGATGAAACCGCTGATTTATATCGACTATACTTTTCACAAAATGTTATTAGTGGTGTAAATTGGACGCCGCGCGGCAAGCATTTTCTATCTGCATAAATGGCAAAACACTGAAGCCGCAATGTCATTTAGTGTCCTGATGATTTGGAAGTACATGATGCGATTCGTGAATGGTGCGTAAATTATATTCTCGGTACAAACAGAAAAAAAATTGGTGCTTTGGCATACACTACAACGACATATGCTCAATTACCACTGCCGCATTCAGATGAAATTCCTGTTCCGGAAAGATCAAACCCAACTGAAGAATATTTACCACTAACATTTGAATCGGATGAGAAACACCTGTATCAATGTATCAACCATCAAATGTCACTGCGCCATGCAATCACATTGAAATCTCGCAAAACCGTTTGGATATTATGGTACGACGTCTGAAACTATCGCAGCGGCAATCCATTATTTTGTCAAAGGGTTTAAAACAAGTGAACATTTTGGCTCCAAATGTTCAGATGTATGCAGCAATAAATCGTCATCGTCAATTTACGAATTTTTTCAATTCAGTTGAGAATAATTGACTCGCTTTTTGCATTGGTTTCGTTTCCACAATGTAACATGCATATAATTCCGAAGATTGACGATTGCCTATCGATTCCTCTAAAAACCGTTTGAAGCAAGTTAGTTCTCTTCCACGTTACCAACTCAAAAATGTGTAGGCAAATTTCTTTCCCCTTTCCGTACACAGTGACCTTGAGTTAGTATTGTTTCAAGCAAAGTAGGCAGAGTATTTTGATTTTCGGCATTGTATGTTAGTGTATTTTTGGTTATAAAACAAAAACTAGTTATCGCAAAATGTTGATATAGGGTTCATTTTGTAGATAAAGGAATACAGATTAAGAAAAAAGTATAAAAGTTCTATCATCTTTAATTTTTTCCTTTTTAAATTAGCCGACGAAATGATATTTTTAATTAAAATTTAAAAAATCGCGTTTTTTCGCAATTTCTTTGTTAAATGATCAGGTACGATTTTCTGTTTAGTGGATTATGACACTGTAGAGCATGCTGTATTTATATATGACGCTAGTTTTTTTCGGCATTTTAGACCAACTTTTTTCGGCTTCCCGCACACCGTGTGTAGCTCGTTGGTATGGTTTACGAAAGAGGATTGCCTTGCATTTCGTTGGGTTGATCTTTATCCGCCATGTGTGCAAATAATCCAAAGTGTAGCCCACTGATTTTTGGATGTTTTGCTTGATGATTTGTATTTTCTTTGCCGTACCGTGAATGACCAAATCATCCGCGTAGGCTATTGCCTGTATCTCTGGTGAGTTTAGTTGATCGCATTCAATCAGTTCCTTTGTGTACAGGCTGAATAGGACTGGAGCTGTGATTGATCCTTGCTGCAGCCCATTGTGTATTCTGAATGTTTTATCCGATATTAAATTGCCGTTCGTTGTTTTAAATTTACGGTCGTATAGTAACTCGTAGCTCAGCTGCAATATGTCATTATTGAACTTCATTTGCGTCAGCTTATGAATTAGTCCATTAATATTGTTCCGGTACATTTTTTTGGTTTAGGTTTCTGCATATATCAGCAGTTAGTTTGGTTATAGCGCGAACAGTAGAGTGTTTATGTCTAAATCCAAATTGATTGTCTGGTAATATATTGTTGTCATTAATGTGATTTTGTATTTTGTTGTGTATGATTATTTCGTATATTTTTCCAAGGTTGGAAAGTAGGCTTATTGGCCGATAGTTTGCTGGGTTTAGCGGGGTTTTTCCTTTTTTATGGATAGGGTAAATTTTGCCGATTTTCCATATTTTAGGGAAATTACGATTATTTAAACATTGGTTGAATAAACAGCAGATTTCTTTTATCACTTCTTTAGGTAAATGTTTTATCACTACGCACGGTAATAGATAACTTACCGAAAAATCCGAAGGATTTCTTAGTGTTTAAGCATTTCATTATGGTATTTAATTGTTCTATTGTTATGAAGTAGTTATTATTTTGTGGGTTTGTGGCTGTGAAGTTATTATTAAATTTAATTTTTGTTATGTGATTATTTTTGTTGTTTTCAAATTAAGATTTTAATGGTTCTACTATTTGTTTGATCATTTGTTCGTGGTGTGGTTTGCCAAGGGGTGGGTTTGGTATTGTTACTTTTTCTATATAATGTCCAATTATGTTTAAATTATGATATTGTTCATAACTATTATATTTTGTGCCTTCTTTTTCTATTTTTGCCCAATTTGTTTTGATGATGATTGTATTGATGCTATTCGGGAAAAAGATCGCGCACGACAACGAAATCTATCGCAAAGAACAAGACAATCACATAACGCCTACATGTCTGCGAGGAGAATCGCCAATCGGCTATGTAGACGGAAGAAATGGGAATGGCGTGAACAACAGGCATGCAATATCCAAAATTCTAGCCTGAGAGATAGATATCGTTGCATAAGAGAATTAGCTGCGGACTTTCATCCACGTATAGCAGCGCTATTCGCAACAAATCCGGTGAGTTGGAAATGGACACTAAAACCGTTTTCGAAGTGTGGCGGAATTATTTCTCCTCACTTCTAAATAGGCACCATCTTCCGAGCAACAACCCCTCTTGCTTCAACGCGATATTAACGTCGAGAAGACATCACCACCTCCTCCATCATATGATGAAATGCGGAACTTGATATCGCAGATGAAAAATTACAAGACACCTGGTGAGGATGGTATCTGCAACGAAATGCTCAAATATGGCGGTGATTATCTGTTCTACCGCATGTTTGAGCTAATATCAACAATTTGGTCTAGAGAAGAAATCCGAGTAGAGTGGTAGACGGCTCTTATTTGTCCACTTCATAAAAAGGGAGATCAATTGAACTGCAAGTCTGCAACAACTATCGCCGTGTAGCTTTACTGAATACGGGCTACAAGGTTTTGCCCAACGTAGTGCAGCAGAGTTATAAACTTATAGCGAGAGGATCTTGGGTGATTATCAATGTGGTTTTCGACCAAATAGATCAACCACCGATCAAACTTTTACGCTGAGGATTGTGCTGGAGAAATGCTATGAAAAGAACATCCCTGTACACAGTATATTCATAGACTTTCAACAGGCGTACGACAGCATTAAGAGGAAAACGTTATGGAACGTATTGTCCTACCTGGGCATACCGTCAAAATTAACTTCAATGTGCCAGCTTTTAATGGATGGCTTAATATGAAAGGTGCTAATAGAAGGCAAAATTTCGGATGCCTTTGAGATAACATCTGGAGTGCGGCAAGGAGACCCAATAGCTCAAACTCTCTTCAATCTATCATTGGAGTATGTCATTCGTCAGCTCAATATAGCGCAGCGTAGCTGCCTGTATTATAAATCAACCCAGCTATTAGCATACGCTGACGATATTTACATTCTGGGTTGCAACATCATCTCTCTGAAAGAGGTTCTCCTCCCATTGGAATTAACAGCCCAAAATAGGTCTTCAGATCAATGAAGCGAATACCAAATACATGGTGACCGCTAGAAGGCAGAATCGTAGGGACTTCATTTCAGGAGATACTCAATATGAAAAGGTAAATGAGTTCAAATAGCTAGGATTACTGATCACTGAGCAAAACTCCGTTTCTGTAGACATTTCATCGAGGATCGCAGCAGGCTACCGAGCATTTTACGGCAATATTAAAATTTTCAAGTCTCCTCATATCTCGCAAAATAAAATTGGACATCTACAAGGCGCTGATTAGACCAGTTATCACCTTTGGTTGCGAATCTTGAACACTAACAGCGCAAAGCATCCAGAAAATCGCTGTAACTGAGCGTAAGATGATAAGAAGAATTCTCGGTTCCATTAAAGAGGGAGCCACTTACAAAATGCGAATGAATCACGAGATCAGAAATGATCTCGATAAAGTCGACATCATCGGATTCATAAAATCATCAAGGATCATTCAAACTTAAAAATCTGGGCTTGAACCTTTTTCAGTGAAGCAGCATTTTGATTTTAAATTAAACCATGAATTAGAAGGTTGTGAAAAAACACTGCTCTTGATCTGCAAATAGAATTTAACAGCTAAAAATCAAAATTTAATCAAGATTTTCTTTCAAACCAAATTAAATTTGATGATAGTTTAACTAAATTAACTAAGCTTCAAATAATCAAGAAACCTTTAAAAAATTTTGCTAAAATTAGTGAGTAATAATTGAAAATCAGATATTGTTGTTATCAATAAATGAAGTAGAATGGTTCAAATCAGATCAAACAATAATCAAACTCTACTAAAATCAACAAACTGCTACAATGTATTTTGAAATGAGCAGCATACTGATTTTAAAGTAGAACATAAGTGCCTGCTAGGCTAAGAATTGAGACTACAAACGAAATCAAATAAGTTTCAAATTGACAACAAAGCAGGATTTAGATCGGAACAACCACAAATAAGGCTAATTCACTTATAAAACAACATAAAATGAAATTCATAAAATTAAAGATGGCTGATACACTTTAAAAAATATTCAAAACTGAGGCTATTTCACATAAAAAAATATTTGTTGTATGTATGATTAATTTTTATTTTAAATTTTTTAAAGACGACCGTTCCTGCGCCACTCGATTTAGGGCCGAAATTTTTAAAATTTCAATATATGCCATGTGATATATCAAATGAAAGGCAATTCAATCGGATATTTAACAATGTTGTATATATACATTGAAAAACTGTTTTGGAGGTAAAGATATTGTATAAAAATAACAATCACTTTCTACATTATAGACGGTACTTTCTAAAATTCATTACTCGTGCAAACTCTATAACCATCACTCAATACAGGGTTACCGCTCTTCTTCAATAACGCATTCTACACGTTTCTTTTCAATAGTACAACAAATTTTATACATAAAAAAATCGTTTTTTATTCAGCACACTATGAACATAATCTTAACAACAAATTAACTTTTTATGGTTGAAGGTGAAGTATGGTGAAACAAGTGTATTTTCCTAATTGATCTTCGGTATTTCCAATTTATTACTTTATTTATGGATAATGCACCACATTTGCCTGCTTATAGTATATATAGTATGGGAATAGTTTAAAATACTTATATGTGTACACAGTGTTACCGCGGATTTAATACTGCCTTTTTTTGAAGATTATTAACCGCAAACAAATAAATTTCGATATAAATATGATACATTTAATTAAATTACAATGGATTTAATTAATCAATAAATAAAATATATTACAAGTATTAAAGTGATGATAAACCACCACCACACTCTTATATACATACTTACCACCGTTAATTTATTTATGTATTTATTTGATGGTGTTAAGTCAAGTACTGAGTAAATAAAATGAGCTCATCAATTTTTTTTTTGAAGAGTGTCGGAAATGATTGTATACAATGTAAAATATAGGGTGATTGCGTGTTCTGGTCAATACGAAAATTGGCCCATTATTAACTAGATACATATGTATGTACATAACGTCATTGTTTCGCGTTAAAATTAAAATGTATGAATCATCCATCGTACAAAGCAGCAAATTCTTCAATTTGATTTTGCAATTTTTTTTTGTTCCCTTCTTTCGTATATTATATTTGTACATGCTGCGGTGTAATATACGACTGACTTTTGTTGTTAATGGTTAGAGTTAAGAATTTCAAAAATGTAAGTTTGCGAAATACGAGAAAATAAACAAAACTAAAAAAAAATGCATCCGATATACTTAACTAAACACTTATACAAAAACTATGTAGTATAGTTCGCATATTGCGATATTTGATTGATTATTTAGCATTGGAATCAATGAAATGATTCAAACTAAGTAAATTATAAATTTAATTGAATACGAAATCTACACTGTAGTCGAGGAGAGATAAGAAAATTGTTTTGGGTGTGTCGCCCAGATACTTATTTACGTATATATGTATGTGTAATATCTATAAATTGTTTGTCGTCGCCAATAAATCAATGAATGGAACAGAAAACTAAATCAATAAAAAATGATATACTACATAAGTAGTTTGATTGATAAATAAAACTATATAAATTCGAGTGCTGTGACCTGAATCAATCCTCATTCGTGAAATTCAGCAACCGGGGTTACTGTACATCGCTTATATGTGGGTGGTATACATTTAAACAAAACGAAATGCATTTTACAAAAATTTCAGATTCTCCAAATTGCATAAACTGTTGTTTAACTCGAAATCACAACACTATAAGACGTTGACTAATTAAAAATCTTGAATTAATGATATGTGGTTGTTAGTAAAATTATTTTCAATTCAATTGAGTCATTCCCACCGACTGGAGTGTTTCAGATTTCTAGAATAAATCGATGAAGTGGTCGCCATAGATTTCATCTGTGTGTCAAGTGAAAGTACCCAGCTTGATGGAGCTGCTTAAAATATTAGGTAAGGGCTTTTAAAATGAGTTGCAATGGTTTGGCTGTACACACTTAAGCCGAGTGTTATATGATCGGAATAATTAAACATATTGAGCTCTAAATGGATAAACCTCTAACCATCTTTACAAATCGGACACTGTATTTAGCTAACAGAGTTGCCATTTCTGGTTTACTCAACCATAAGGCCTGATCCAAGCGTCCTCCCATTTTTCTACATTTAATGAAAGTAATCACCCAAACGGATCACTCACGGCAGAAAAACTACTTGGAATTACTTAAGATGCGGCAAATCAACTCCGATGAATTGCGGTAAACAACAAACATCACATAGAAACGTAAAAAATTGAGTAACCAGTACATGAACCGTAGAATTTGGGACCATCAAAAAGCAGGAAGGCGTATCCTATATTGCATACGGTAAAATAGAGCATTCAAAGATACATGAACGCGTTAAAATTATTTAGCTTCAGACGTGTCAATACCTGTGCGTCGTCGAAACACTCGTCTATTGGAGAATGTTGTGCCTAAAAGTGTGATTAAGATTCCGAATCTTAAATACCATTCTTCTCGGCAGAATACAGACAACCAATTAATAAAATAAAAAAACACGTCCCTGATGAGAATAATGGGCATATTGTAAGTAGCTGAATCATAATAGTCTCAGCAAATTATGTTGCCGATTTTTGTCATTGCAGTTTATCGCCGTTTAGTGTACTTGAGAATAACACCCAGGCAATGCCTTTTTATTTCGGCGCCATCTTGCTGATGTATGTACTGTTTTGTCTTCATCAGAAGCTTTGCCAGAAAACGGTCTTGTTCTCGTGGAGTCGCTTATTGTCTAGTATCAAAATGTGTGCTGGTTCATATGTCCTTACTGTCCGTAGTAGACCCAAAGTTCTTCAGTATTGTGTCGTTAAGGAAAAGCTTTAAAATATTTCTTCCAAATAGTCTGTGGCTTCTTGTTCGTTAGCTCTGTTTTTCACTAGGGTCAGTTTACTAACCGGTCAATCAGCCCTGATATAGTGATATCTATAGTAAGATTCTCTCTAGCCTCTTGATTTATCACGCTCTCAAGCTCTCTCATGATTACATTTGTAAGAACTTAAATCTGCTAGTTGGTTTTTTTGCAAATATGTAGATGCTTACCACTTTACGTATGGCTTCCCTAAAGGTATCTCAAGAGGTTCAATGTACTGTCGCTACCAGAATGTTGAATGTCTTCATTTGTAATATACTCTTTAGCTAGTTTTAGAAACTACCAATCTTTCTATTTGATCGTATTCTACCCTCTCGACGCGAGAGATGACACCAAACATTTTATCAAAATCGACTCCTAGTCCTTCGACTGTTTAACCGTCAGCTATTCCTTATATAGATTTATGTTTAGTGTGTTTGGTTGGTAATAACAATTACAATTCTGCCAGATGATTAAGTAGTTATTGATTATGAAGTAAATACCACCATAGATTATCAAAAGCTGTGTTCACAATTGAACAAAACTACAATCGTCAAAATAATCGTATTTGTGAAAAACACCTCCCGAAAAAGCTCGAATTGTTTCAGAAGCCAACAACTTAAGTCTGTTATTGTTCGGGCGAATTTACCGCTGTGGGAAAGCGACCGCTCAAATTCATCAATGAAAGGATCAAAGTGAAGCAATTAAATTATCGCCATAGACTTTTAATTTGTCTATTTTATTAGGTCTGTTGCAAATTATGTTATTAGTTAGGCTAAATTATAGACCATTTAAACAAACTTTTTAATAAATTTCTTTATTAAAAAATTTTTCTCCTTTAAATCCACTTTTGCCAAATTTTCGGTTGTTTAAACCATTTTCAAGGCACTCAAAAAATTACTAAAAAAATAACAACTTGTGTATATACCAACGAACTATTTTTCACACAACTATTTGTGAAAAATAGTTCGTTGGTATATACACAAGTTGTTATTTTTTTAGTAATTTTTTGAGTGCCTTGAAAATGGTTTAAACAACCGAAAATTTGGCAAAAGTGGATTTAAAGGAGAAAAAATTTTTAATAAAGAAATTTATTAAAAAGTTTGTTTAAATGGTCTATAATTTAGCCTAACTAATAACATAGACTTTTAAGCATTTAAACAATGATTGGAGCTTCTAACAAAATTCTGCTTCGGCTCACAAAGCGACATTGACTCAACTAGAAATGCTTTGAACTGCTGTTCATAACTTTAATAAACATTTAAAGTTATGTATTGATGCTCACGGCGGCTATTTTGAAAATTTTTATTTTTTCTAATAAATATACGTGTTATTTACAAGTCTATAAAATTTTCAAATGATTTGGTACAGACTATTTGGAAATATTTGAAATTTAATCAGTCTCCGTATTTTATTGTCACCCGTGTATTTAACACTATCTTAAAATGCATCCAATAACCGATCAGTAATCAATTTCTCGAGTAATATACCCAAGACTGGCAGCAGCATGATTGCTCTTTATGCTTTTAGGTCGGTTTGATCTGGTTACGAGAGCCCTGAGACGGCTATTAATAACATTAGTGATATATAGTAGGTCGCTATTACTGGCCAGGCTCTTTGGATCACTTCGAGCTCAAGGTTGATTATAAGAAACATTCGTTATCGCCAGAAAATTTACCGTTGTGAAAAAGTATCCAAGGCCAACGGTTCACTGTTTCATATCTACAGCCAAAGAGTTTTTGGGGTCACCGTCTCACTTCTACCACTCACCTATTATTCTCTGCAGGTAAAGCGCATTGAGCTTATTTGTTTGCTAGTTTCTCCAGATGTGCTTATATTTACTTTGATTGCTCTCAACACTTAAAATGTTTATATTTTTGAAAGATGAGCATGAGTTTCTAAAGAAGGTCACCAGATTACAAAATTTACCAAAAGACATATCAAAATGACCGCAAAAAAACTATTTTCGCAATTATGTTTTGCCTGACCTGTCTCGCTGACAAAATTCTGTTCGTTTTCGGCGGGTTATTTATGATAATTGGGCTCCTTTGTGTGCAATCTGCATGGCGGTATATTTCTTGTTTCGCTACGTTTATTTGTAAGAAACTTTCAAGTTCTTCTGTCTTGTGTTGTACGCTTTTCCTAACCGGTCTCGCCAGTGGTGAGGGTCATATCGGTTTCGGTTTATTTTTTTGGACAACGCTGCCAAGTGCGATTGGTATTCTATACAAATTAAATATAGCGCCATAGTTTTAAGTCAAAACGTAAAACTTCGTCAACCAAATGCGCAAAATAGACGGTATTAGACTAGTATACCTTTACCAAATTGAATACATCATAGAAAAAAAAAACTCAAACCGTTAAATATTTGTTTGGACATTACTCTTATCTACCCAATATATTTTTCCAAACCATCGATGATAAGATCAAAATTATCTCTGTGTAAAGTGCATGAAATACGAATACATACACACAACGATAAAAGATAACAGAACAGTTGAAAATCCACTGAAATAAAGACACCAACAACAAGCATAATCTGAACTTCTTTTTAACCAAGCAAGCAAGTCACGTATACATGCATACAATATATTGTATAATATTTCACCCCATACTTACTTACTTATAAGAATTTTAAAATGTTAAAAAAAAATTTTGTCGTCGCTGTGTGCTCATCTTCATACATTTGTGTTTCAACAGGTAAAACGGCTTATCAAAAAATAAACAAAAACTTTAAAACTAACAAATTATTTAAATTTTTGTACATAACGTTATCACACAGAAACCATAATAGTGAATATAGATAACAAGTTGAGTACATAAAAAGAAAAATTATGTCGGTATTTCTTCACCTGTTCCCTCTTGTTGTCTTCCTATTGTTTTGGTTGTTGTTTTCTATTTAGCAGAGGTTTTTAATTCATATTCCGCGTATTTTTTCATATTTTATTTTACTCTTGGATACGTTCAGAACATTATTTGATATTAGCTTCAATGGCTGCCTGTAATTCGGACAAGCTTCAGTTCGAACAAGCTGGTAAATTAAAATGCAGATGTTAAAATTCTCAAGCCACAAATATGGAAAACGAACAGTTCAAACAGAAGTTTCTAGATGTAGAACCGCTGATCGTTCAGTATAATAAGTACTAATGCCGCTGATGTACAATTTTCATATGTACGTCGAGGTTTTTTATACATCGATCAAGGCTTTTAAATATATTTATAAAGCATTTGACTGTGTCAATATCGAAATCAGTATGACGCTGTCAAACAAGTTGTATTTCACCGAAATCTATTGAAATGTAAGGAAGAATCATTCTGATTTTGCACGATATAAACTTTGCATAATGTATTACGACAATTTCGAAACTGAACCACTAAATTATTGTTTTCAAACAGGTCATCCGAGCGATCGACTCTGAAGACATTCCACAACAATATTTTTTCCTGGGCAGACCTTTATAATACTCTTATGAGGTTCTTCAGAGACAGAGGAAGCATGTGGTACTAAAATAATTGGATTCAAGATTCAAGCTTTCTATACCGTCAGTAGAAACATCAGTGTCAAACTGAAGCAGAGATAATTCAGAATATTGATGAAGTAACGACGCTAGCAAAACTTGGCTTACACGGGGCCTAGACGTGTTGCTAAAGAAGCTAAATGAATAGCAATCATCGATTTGGGGGCACAATTATAATCATTAGTGGTGATGATCTTAGGCATTCAGCAGCCGTGGTACAATAATGAGTTGGTACATCTCCAGAAACCCCGCAATATGTTCCATTCTTTAAACAGGTGGTGCGGGGTGCAATTTTATCCCAATTTTGATAAAGCCCGCAAAGAGTTTAAAAGTTTACATTGGTTCTTTGTAACCAGTAAATAGTGCGAAATCCTATAAGGAGTTCCGGAATTTTATGAAATAATTAATAAAAAGTGGTTGGGTTTCCGACACCTAAATTTGTTGTTAATAAGGGTGCTGGTCACGATGGTATTCCGTCGATCCTTATTAAGTTTACGTAGAGAGTTTTTTCTCAACTCTTAGAGAAAATTTCCTGCACCCATCTTATCTTCAAGGCGGGTAAAAAAACAAGGTAGTAATTGTCGAGGGATTGAAATTCTCTCCGTCTTACGCAAGCAATTTAAACCTATGGTTCACAGAGTCTTGGTTTTCGTACTAAATCGTTTTTTACTCCTGCTCACTATGAATTTTATCCTGCGGCAGATCCACATTGACTAATTTGGTTTCTTTTTGTGGCTATTTATTTAACAGTTTAAACTCCAGACAGCAACTGGACGTTGTTTAGACTGATGTTGTAAAGTCTTTTGATAAGATCGACAACTTAATCATTGTGAGTTATGTGTTTATGACCAAAGAGCAGCATGACCCAATTATTAAATTACATGAGCAAATTAAAAAGTGATATTATTCATGGTATTGAGCAGCTCAAAACGAGAGCAAGAAGCACAAGCAATTTTTGAGACATTCATGAACCTCGAAGAACATATTATTCGGTGCAACCCAAATGAACAGCCTGACCTTGGTTTGGGGTTGTTCGGGGTTAAATTCGTAGACTAGAAAAAATGGCATATCCGAAGGAATATCATACCACTCAAGTAAATATACGGTTAACTTGCCTCAAAGCCATCGGACCGATGTCAGAATTCCTAAAATAAATATTCCTATTTTTAACGGGGAATATAAGGAGTGGCAATCGTTTTTCGATTTATTTACGTCGTCTCAGCACAAAAGTTCCAGTATTTGAATAGTTTCAGAGGTGACGCAGAGCGATTTCTATGCAAGACAAATGTGACTGAGAAAAATTATCAAGTAGCTCTTCAAAAACTTATAAAGCGATACGTAAAAAACACCACACCATCGCGCCGCCGTAAATTAGAAACAAATATTCGACCGCTACTTGACACTTCGGATGAAGAACTTCGTGGTCTCACATGTTTAGGAACTAAAGCGGAACAGCGGGATACTTGGCTTATTTAAATTTTACTGAACAAACTAGATTTGAGATTTTTCCACAACAGAGGATTGAAAATAATGATTATCCTGATCTATAAGAATTTTTTGAATTTTTAGAAAGCCTCACTGATGCATTGAAGTCCTTGAAAGCTGTACATACAAAAAAACTTCTCCAAATCCGTCGACGAAAATACTTAAGTCAAATGCATTCGCTATATCGACCAGCAGTAAAAGCGATGTTTTAACTGGCTCAACTTCAATCATATCGTTTGTGTATAGATCTAGGTCAGATGTCGCTATTGTCAACGAAAACATCATAAGTTGTTATACATTAAAGAACAAGTGAATATTAGCCCACCAACACAAGCTACGACCACCGATTCAAGTCAAACTATTTCATCCAACAATTACTAGGTCTTGACGACATCCCAAGTCGAGATGAGTTAGATTGCAGATCTCTATTAGATTCTTCGTCCCAAGAATCTTTCATTACTAAAGAAGGTGCTCAGGAGAAGAAATGTGCAATGACCAATTAAAAGGATTGACTTTAGCAGATCCAAAGTTCAACAGGAGCGGTTCAGTTGAGGTTCCGTTTGATTCCGAAATTTACTATGACATAATTGAAGACAAAAGATTACATTTAAGTAACCGTTTGGTCGCAGAAGAGAAATCACTGGGCATCAAATTTCACAGTGTTTTGCAGACATAAAATTATATTTTAAATAATAAAATCGCTTAAGTGCACTTATGTGGTTTTCGCTTGAACTAGGCCATATTGAGAAAATAGACAAAATGATGAATTAGCCCAGCAGCAGAATTACCTCCCTCGTGTTTGACACTTAAGCTAAGTCAAATGCAGGCAAATCATTAAATAACGTCTTGCGTGTGGACCCAGTCATATAATCGTCATTAATGGATATCGTTTGGGCTTTCATCAACATCAATTTATCTTGACAGGAGACGTCGAAAAAACGTATCGTCAGGTATTAGTTGATCCGAAGCAGCTTCTTATATCACAAGGCATCCAATAAATTTACGGCATAAATCTGTAATCACTAAAGCCAATGTACGAAACTATCTCAACAAATTTTATCAGGCCGGTATCAATTTAACCAGTGACATGTTACGCAGCAGATACTGGATTATACGGGCCAAAGATGTTTCACGAAAGCTAATCCCCGAGTTCTAAGTCGAGGTGGATTATGCTGGCCCGTTTAAGGTTACTCCTGTGAGAAGAAGGGGATAGGTGTCAGTCAAAGCAAACATTTTCATATTTTTATGTCTCAGCACTAAAGCGGTACACATAGAAATTGTGTGCGATTTAATGTCACAAAGTTTTTTGGCAGCTTTGAGTCGTATGACGACAAGACGACGACTTTACAATATTAGACAATATTAGTTCCTCTCTTTTAAGGCAAGAAATTATGTGGAATTTTAGCCCCAGGTGCTTATGAATGGGCTATGGCAAGTAGCTGTAAAGTCAGTCAAGACTCACCTTAAACGGGTCGTTGGTGACTCCATTTTGTTTGGGTGACTCTATTTTGGCAGAAAGCATACTCAGCTAAATGATTTACCATCCGCTGATATAGATGACCTAATTTTGACGCCATCACACTTCACTATTGGGCGGGCACTTCTAGGAAAAGATCTAAACAACAAATTATCAACCAATGCCAGTTGTGAGCTCAAAAAGGCTCAAGCAGCATGGATTAATAAACATGAAAATCTCAAGCCGAATGACGTTGTAAGGATGAAAATGTTGCTTTAAATTGTTTATTCGAGAGTTTTTGGAATACATATTCTATATTTTTTGAGTATATTGAGATTATTCGCGATTATGTGAACTTTCTGAAATAATTTGGCCGCCCTATATTTATGTTTATTAAGCCAATATTTAAATAATTTTAACAAATTTTTTATTGGTTTTGAACTCTTTAATAAAAAGCTCAAAACCAATAAAAAATTTGTTAAAATAATTTAGACCTATTGCAGTTTCTCGGCATTACCTAAAATTTGTAAAGCTTTGAGTTGCATGATGATGCAAAATTAGCGATAAATCGAGAGTTTTCATAATATTATTCGGCTTTGAGCCGATGTAATTCGATTTTTATATGTAATTCGATTAGTTGAAGTTCATCGAATCGATTTGCTTTATGCTATACAGATATGATATTCTCGAAATTCGAGTTTTTGCAGGTAATTTTTTCCAAATTTGCAAGAGGTTCCCAATATTGAAGTTATTCGCATTTTTCATCTCGATATTAGTAGAAATTTGCAAGGGGCTCACGAAGTTGCGTGATGTACATAAGTTAATAAGTAATAAATCGCAATTCTCTATTTTTTCATATTCTCATTATAGATGAAATTTTCGAGTATATTTGAGACTTTCCGAGATCCCTATCTCAAGGCAGCCTTATTGGTCCATTGTTATTTAGTTTATTTACTAACGAAATTGTTGACTTTCCGATTGCGTCAAGCTGCAAGATGATTTGAACGGATTTTGTATTCGAAGTCATACATTATGTCGGGCTTCATTGAGCGGAACTGCAATTACTGAACTTTTCTTTGTTCGAGAAGCAATTTGTTTTGATGTCTTTGATGTTTTTGAGGACTTTGATGTCTATCGTCTGACTAACGGTCTATTGAATATGTTCTTCCACCCTATCAAGACAGCTGTGTCCTATTGAATCTAAACCGGTTAGATTATCAGAGTAGATTACCTCGCTTAACGAGCGACGTTTCGCAAAAACGAGTGACGAGAAAAGGGGTGAGACTCGAATTGTGCGCCTATCTTTCGAAACCAATCTTGAAAGCATCGCGTTTGTTTAATTTAGTGTTTGGAATTTCATGGCGTTGACTTCAAAACTCGACAGTTCTTCTGTTGCAAAATTACCAAACAAGTTACTGTCGACAGTACTTCAAGTATGCGCAATCACTAGTAAGAACTAAATAGTCGGATGTGTTCTTTCTGTTTATTTTTCAATTTTTTTTGTAGCATTGAATAGTATTGAAACCCCATTGAAATTCAGCTTTTAGTGATAAAGTAGGTTTATGTTAGAGCACTCTGTGTCTTTATTCTTAAGTATCATGTTTTTTTTTTTTTTTTTTCGCTGGCGCTACATCCCATAGAGGGATTTGGCCGCTTCATATTGAAGTTTCGTAATCATTTTTTTAACGGATAATGAGTGATTAATTCATTGATCCTACATTGATCAGCCGTGATTTTTTCATCACCCGCCGGGAATCGAACCCGGGACCTCCTGGGCTTAAAGCAAGCATGCTAACAACTGTGCCACCGGGGCGGCAACTTTTAGTGATAAAGTAGGTTTATGTTAAAGCACTCTGTGTCTTTATTCTTAAGTATCATGTTGGCTATCTCAAAATCAAAGCAGGAAATCCGAGCCACTCAATTTTGAGGTAAACAAATTTGTAAATTTGCAATGCGAGATTATTAGAAATATACCGACAATCCGAAAGATTGCCCAATTCTACAAAGAGTAACCTTTCTAAAATTGGTGTTTAGAAGGTTTTTGCAAATATAATTCATTTGCACAAACCTACAATTTTGCCCAATTCGCTAAGCTTACTTGGCCACATTTAGTTTGTCCTCCTTGCCACTGAAATCGTTGAATTTCCGGAAAACAAATTGTCTTCCCTAAATTTCGCTATTGGCTTGCATTTTTTTGAGGCTATTTCGGATAGTCTATCCAGTTTGGTCTGCTGAGATTAGATGTAAATAGTTGTGTTCGGATCTAACTATAAGTAACCTTTAAGTAGCTTCCTCAACCAAATCATCGTCTGAAACCGTCGGCCCAAATATCGGCTGGTTTGGTGTAGCTAATAACTGTTCAATTTTTTGGGTTCAATTGGGTTATTGCAAGCTAAGAATCCGACAGAAAACGGCTCGCATAGGTGAATTAAAAATTCGGTTTCTATGCTGTCGAATTGCTCGATGAAAATTGCTCACAAATAATCTGTTTTTCGCCTATCAAGTCAACGGTTCGCAGAGCGTTAAAAAGGTTGAAAACCCCTGGAATCGCATCAAAACCATTCATTACTATTCGTATATACTTTACCCATAAAAAAATCGTTTGACCTACAATATGATTTGACTGCAAACTAGCGCTCTGTAGCTAATATTCTCTGTATAACTAATGTCGATCACGTCAAATGATGAATACATTATACAATTTACTACTTTCAAGTACATGAGTTTGTGCACGCGGGACTGCATTCTACTAATAAATTTTATGTAGTTTACTTTAGTTGGATATTTAAAGTATCTAAATACGAAATCTAAATATTTTATAGTCTTGAGTCATAATGTTTTGGAATAAAAAGTAAATTTCTCAAGTGGTTATGTTTTTTATGATGATTTCCAAGAAAACTAAGAAATGTGTGCAGAAGAATTTCTTAATCGAGTTTTTATAGTAACTAAACCTTGCTGTTGTATATACTATGAATTGTACGTACACTGGATACATGACACACAACTATAAAAAGAATAGTAAAATATAGTTTTTGAAAGTATATTGAGAGTGGCGTGCGAGAAAGGCAATTAGCCTTTGAAATCGTATTGTTATAAACAAAATATGAAATTATGTAGATATGTAAATAAATATAAGAGACAATATTTTAAACCGTTTTAAGCTGGTCGATGAACTTTGATACGCGCGCATATATTTTACATAATTAGTGAATGATAGCAAACCAAAAAATAAAAAATTAGCAACAGCATCTTTTATAATGGAGCCAATTTTTTATTGTTGTCGCTGCGAAATTAATAATATTTGGCCATGTAATTTTACAATAAAGGTCAGTGTTTATAGAGTAGGAGAATGTCGTGCTGTATGAATTTTGAATTGATTAGTTGAAAATTCAGGGTTTGAGAACATATACTTAAGTATTTATAGCTTAACTCATTTAAAATAAGTTCTTCGTATATTTTGATCGCCTCATCTGTTGAATAAATCTGATCACATCAAGGATAAATAAGTATAAGGGGCAACCACTGCCTTCACATATTCGAAAACTATAAATATCAAAGGCCACAGTATTTCGATTGTCTTCAGCGATTGATATATCATTAAATTTCGAGAATTTGTCGGCAGTTTTGTCCAACGACATCTAATTCTCCTTCATTGCTACACCCATTTGCATAATGTGAACCACAATTTCTAGAATCCTGCCACCAAATTGTTTAACGAGAAGACCTACATTATTATGTAGTAATTCGCAAATAGTTGGGGGTTACCAGTTATTTTATTTCTGAACGCGCTCTGCAGCTTTTTTAAGCCAAAAAACGCAGACGGTCATTTTTAAAAGCAAATTCACCTCCCACGGGCTAGTATCACTTAGTTTTTTTTACCGTAAGCATCGACGAGGAACTCATCGTTCACTAAATGATTGACTTTTATCCACAAAGACAATTACGCCAGTGAAAACGATAAGATCAAAATTGAGCTTCCCCAATCGCGTGTCGCGATAGCTGTTCCAGGAAAATTATTGGGCACGATTGTGAACGTAATGCAGAATGCGCTCACAATCGTTACGAAATCGGCTGGCAAATGTGGACTGGGAATTTACCCGTCCAAGAAACAGCTGGTACTCTTTACTAAGAAATACTCCCGGTAGTAATCCTTCCAACTTTAAACGGCACAAGGCTTACTTTTATGGACGGAGCAAAATATTGGGGCGTTATCTTGTTAAGTAAGCTTAGTTGAAGGCCCTAGCACTAGAATCGTCCTGGCACTAGAATTCCTAATTTCTTCCCGTATTGTTGGGACCTGTAGATCTCTGTGAATTATATCGTTTGATGCGAACCATGGTACATGATTCTTAGAAATTTAGACTGGAACCGCTGAAAAATGTCCAAGTTCGAGTTGCTGGCCGTTCCCGACAGCTGTATACGGTATGTCCAGATAGGTTTTATTACCATTTTATAGAGCAGTAGTTTGTTTTCAATCGACAAACTTGATTTTCTTCCTATCAGCCAATACATTTTTGTCAGTTTCATTCCCAATTGCTTTCTTTTTGTCCATATATGTTTACGACATGTTAATCATTTGTCGAGGTGAATACCTAAATATTTTACTTTATCAGTTTCAGGTATATTCTGGATATTCGTTTGCATTGGTGGCATGTACCTCTTCGCATAGGAAAGCTTACATGATTAGATTTAGCATCATTAACTTTAATTCTCCAATTTTTGATCCAGGCTTGAATACTTTTAATATTTTCCTGCAGAACTTCTGTAGCTTTACTGGGGCATTCATGTGATGAGGGTACTGCCATAGCGTCTGCAAATGTTGCGACAGTTACTTGATTGCTTGTAGGTATATCTACGGTGTATAGCAAATATAATATCGGTCCAAGCACGCTGCCCTGTGGTACACCAGGTTTAATTGGGCGGACCTTTGTATACGCACCTTGTTAATATTCTGTAGAAAGCATGTGGCAACAATCGCTTAATTTTGTATTGTAATCCCACATGCCACACCTCGTCAAAAGCTTGTGCTACGTCCATGCATAAAGCAGAACAAGATCTTTTTTCCTGTAGGGCTTCTTCAATTATTTGAATTATTCGATTCATTTGTTCTATTGTTGAGTGTTCTGGCCTTAACCCAAACTGATGATCCGGAATCAGCTTCTTCTCCAGCAATATAGGCTTTACACGCTTAAGTAGTAATTTTTCAAATAATTTAGGCATTTAGGGAAAATCCTGTCCTAAGTATAGCGTTGAATATGTAAGTTATAAATCGAATACCCTTATCTGGCAACTGTTGCAATATGTTTCCTGTGATAAGATCATATCCTGGCGCCTTTTTATGATTTAACTCTCTCTGTATACAGTTCTTAATTCTAATATAGAAAACCTCGTGATAACATGATTCATTTGCAGTGGTGCTTCCAAGTAGTTTTGAATGGTGTTGTTCTCCAGTTACCATCACTTTTACGTATCGGTGGAATATGCTGTTGTATTTGTTTCAGCTTCTTAGTCGCCTTCCACAGTGAATAATCTGTGTTTTCTGTTGGTGAGAGTCGTGATAAATATTATTAAATTGACTGGTTTTTTTCATTGAGAAGCAGTTCTTTTAACTTTTTTTCGGCTTTGTTTAGTTTACGTTAATCTCCCGCTACTTAGTCGATATCGTTGCCATTGCTGTCTTAACTTTCTTTTGTCCTTAATCATTTTCTTGACAACATTCGTCCATTCTCCTATTTCCCCGTTCTCATTTTGTAGCGGTGTGGACTTTCAAGCTGCCGACTGAATACATTTATTGAGATGTTCCACTGCTTCATCTAAATCACATTCCCTCTTTAACTTGATGTTTGTGTTTAAATTCTCTGTTACTTTCTCCGTTAAGGCCAGTTTACACCTCTCGTGAACATGAACGTGAACAAAACATTTTTTGTTGATAAATCTGAAATTACTTGATTTTTTTCATTAAAACTGGTTGGAATAAACTTGAAATAAAATTACGTGTCGAATAATTATGAAAATAATGAATAAAATGTCATTATAACAATATTTTTTTCAATTCCCCGATGATTTCATTTTGTTCACAGACAATTCATCGGGGAATTGAAAAAAATATTGTTATAATGACATTTTATTCATTATTTTCATAATTATTTGATACGTAATTTTATTTCAAGTTTATTTTAATCAGTTTTAATGAAAAAAATCAAGTAATTTCAGATTTATCAACAAAAAATGATTTGTTCACGTTCATGTTCACGAGAGGTGTAAACTGAGCTTTACTGTGAGTGGTCCGATGACAGGTCCAAGCATGGCATCGCTTTAATTTAATTACATGTTATTCCTTTGGTGATGCGGAAATCTATGACATCTGGGATCTTTCTCATATCACTTGGCCAATAAGCAGGTACACTAGTAGATACGTGATGAAGATTACTTTTTTGAATTGATTTTAATAATTCTTGTCCTCTCGTTGTCACCAATCTTGATCCCCAGTGTTGATGTTTTGCATTATAATCACCCCTGCTATGAAATAATGACCCAAAGCATTTTTATAAAAATGATCAAATTGTTTCATTTTTATTGGATGTTTTGGTGGGCAGTATATGGCCGAAATGGCTATAGGACCTAGCCAATCTTCTATTACTACAGTAGTTGCTTGTAAATGCTCTTTCTTATATTGTTTTGCTTCATGATGTTTAATTATGTTTTTGATTATGCTGTTCCATCAGGATAATTTGTGTTGTAGATGGTGTATCTGGTGTATGTCCATATCTTTAACAAGTAGTGCATTAAACTACTTCAAGCTTGGCATGTGGCTTTTCAACTTGAACAACGGCATGCATCAGTCTACTTTTCGAATGTATATCTTTATTTGATTCACTCATTCGAAGCTCAACTTTAAAGAGTGTGAGTGGGTTTTTCGTACCACTTTACCTCATGTTGGAGGTATTAACAACATCGTGGTCTAGATTAACTAACTCACTTTTCAAGTCTTCCATGTTAATTGATGGATGCAAGTTTCGTATGACCACCTGGTAGGTTTTCTCCACTTTCTGTTGGAACGAATGGAATTCGGTGTTTCGCTCGTTAAGGGCTCTGATCAAATGATCACCAACACCAACGGATACAGCTCGGCATCTTTGGTTAATTACAATTATTTTTAAATCGAAGTTGTCTTCAGCCAGTTCCTTTAACAAGACAGTTAAAGGATTTATTGTTTCTACACCTTTCACAAATATTTGTGGCGCCATTATTTTTTTTGGGTTGGAGTGGTTCTTTGACTTCCTCGGGCAAACTATCATATCTTCCAGATGGCACTGCAGCTGCAGGTTGCGCTAACCAGTAATCATTTATCATCATTTGTTTGCATTTGGTGTTAGGTGTTAGTGGACTCGTGCCTCTATCCCTTTTGTTGGCCGTGTGGTCCATCCTTCGTTATCTTCAGATGTAGATATGGACGGCGTGAACACAGTTGGATCGCTCGACTCTTCAGGTTGTCCTGATTGTGGAAGTAGTTACGGAGTTAGCGGAATTATATGTTTGGACGGCAACGGAGAATAATTTTGTTGTATAGATGGACATGTTTTCTGATGAATTTTGATTCATTTGTGTCATTTGAAGCGAACTAAATGAAAAAAAATCGATCTTGAACATTGCAATGTGTGCCTACAATCTAGGTCATTAACACCCTACCACGTTAAATCACTTTTTGTCTACCAGCTGACGTGATAGCGATTGTCACGCACCTCTTAATGAGATCGGTGAGCATTTTAACATTCACTTAAACTGGATCCCTGGTCAACCAGCTGATGTGATAGCGGTTGAAGCATAATGTGGTATCCTCAGGTGATATCTGAATCTAAGTGGACAGCCAAGCAGCATTCAGATCACTGGAATCAGTCTCTTTGGATTTACGGGTGGCGTTGAGTTGTCACTCGCCTCTTAATGAGATGGCTGAGCATTTCAACATTCACTTAAACTGGGTCCCTGGTCACTCGGACGTCATGGGGAACTGCAGGGCGGTACGACCCTCCAGCTGATCAACCAATTTAGGTTGATTGTAGCTTGTATCTGATTTATAGATTACATGATACACCAGTTAATGTATTTTTGCATGAAATTTGGGATTTTATTAGCAATATTAAGTCGACAAATTGCTAAATTTTCACTGTGTTTCCGTAGCCCATTTCACTACTTATTAAGAACGAATAAAAGCCGAATGCCTAAAGTAAATATCATTTTTAGAAGGGATTCTTTAGAAGAAAAGCCAAAATGCTCAAATAAGTGTCGTTAAACTCGTTGGAAAATTCACAACTGCTATTCTTAAATTCTCATTTGGTTTAAATTTGCGAAGAACTTTTCTTAACTCTATGATTACTGTGAATCAGCCTTCAAATTACCGTAATAAACCAAAACATTATTTTTGTTGTTGTGCTAAAAACAAAAAAATAAATCGCACTTTGACATTTCAGGTTCACAAACTGTCAAAATTCTAGCCATTCAACATGCTCCGCTACACAAAACATGACGCTACATAATGCAAAAATACACAACACAGGACGCACACACACACACACATCTATAAAATATTCTCGAACCAAACAACAAATTGTTGCACAAACGACAAAAGCAACTTTGTAAATTTTTATATGATGGCAAAACAAATCTACACAAATAAATCTAGTACGGAATTCACCAATTATTGAATTATCTAATCAAAAAAAGTGAAATGTAAGTACAAATTATGCATAAATTAAAAAACAAAAATTATGTGCAACATCATAAAAAATTAAAAAACATGAAACAAATTAAGTAACGCATGCGTAATTTTATGTAATATCAACACAAACACACACACCACACACATGTTAAAAAACCAATCCGTTCACTCATACCAACGGACGAAAAAAAAAAAATCGAGAAATGTTTGTACCAAAAAAAAGAACAACAAAACAAAAGAAATACAACAACACAAACTAATAAAATGCCGATGGACTGGACTTTTTGTGAAACAAAAAATCCGAGACCAACAGACACGATACATGAGGAGAATAAATTGCACTTGAAAAACAGGATGTTTCCTGTTTACCTATATCGTTTTTTTTTGTTGGGATTTTTAGCGTACTCAAGAAATCATATTTGTTGTGTCTTTTTGTTTGTAATAAAGAAAATGAAATTAAAATAACGTTACCTTAATTTTATTTTTTATTTTTTTTTTGTCTATTTTACAATAAATAAAAAAAACAAGTAAAGAAAACGACCAAGAAGAAGAAGACGTAAATCCAGTTATAGTGAAGTGAAGACAACAACGTATTTTCAAAATGAATCGAAAACTAGTATATGTAATATACGGTTGTCTCAGTTTCACATGCACAAAATTATTTATTATTCACTGTATTCAATCTATCACTATGCTTATTTCACACACACAAAATACTTTTTATTTCATATTTTTCATAAAAACAACTTTAAATATTTTTTTTATTTTAATCACAATCAAATAACAAATAAACTATTAATCACAATTACTTTTTAAATTTAATTAATATATTTATTTATATATTAATTAATTCACGATATTTACTTGTATATATTAATAAAAAATAAACACAACACTACATCACGGTTTAAGCAACTTAACTGATTGATCACCACCTTGAAATTCTTAAGTAAACTAACTTATTTAACACAAATGGCGTAACGATCGGTAAAAAGGGGACCGTGACTTAATATGCTGGACTGCTGAATTACAATTTGATATGTATTATATTTCCCCGTTGCGGCGCTGAATAAACATTATTAACAAATTTTATTCGGGGTGATTGTATCGCATCGCATGACTTATTTAATTATTAAACTGAATATATTGATTTTTTTTTCTGTTTTGATTTCAAGTTATGGCGAAAGGTAAACAACTAAACTAATTATGTATATTTATAAAAATAAAAACTAAAAATAACTTTTTTATGGTTATGCGTTATGAACGCATGTTTAATGTGAGTTAGCTAAAAAACGAATCATTTTAATTTAGTACAACAAATTAATCGACATTTAGGGGTAGATGC
Source organism: Tipula helvola (assembly GCA_963556165.1). NCBI lineage: Eukaryota > Metazoa > Arthropoda > Insecta > Diptera > Tipulidae > Tipula > Tipula helvola. Next base: position 346,652,995 of record OY744483.1, on the reverse strand, counting down.
ATTTGAGCTTTTTTTACAGTTGTAACCACATTATTTTAATTATGCGAGCCAAATAAAGGATTTCAATTAAATTTAACTTACGGTGTAATTAAATATAATATTTTTGTATCAGATTGGAATATGTATGAGTAGGTAAAGGTAAGTTTAATAATTGTATACAGTTATTTTGCTCAATGCCGAAGAGATGTAACGCCTGGTTCGTTGAAAACATCTTTTCCTCTGAGGAAATGGATGTTCTCGTGCTTGGAGTTTTCCAGTTTTGTATTAACGTCCAACCATAAACACTGATGTAGGACACTTTGAAAAATTGCTGCCGGTGTTTACCATCCTTCTAGAGCTTTTCATCGGTTCTGTTTCGTATAATGCTTGCAAAATAGTGCCATCCTATGGTATTCGTTCGAGCACATCTTTAACATTTGACGGCGATATTTTTTTAAAGGAAACCACAACGGAGCTTTATTAGGCGGTGTTGATTTTTAATTTTCTAACTTCCTGTAAAATTTCTGCTCCAGACATTAAGTTTCGATAAAAATCGGTTAACGCTATTTCTGATGCTCAAGGACAACGATGTTTCTCGTATTTTGCCAGTTGTTACAATATCTTAACCATAACCACTAAATATGAAGCAGCTTTAAACAAAAGCTGTCAAATTTTGATGTGGCTTATTTTAGGTTTGTATCATTCAAGCCCACTACGAATCTTGATTTAGCAGATACATCGAAAGCCCGTCGATTGGTGGTTTCGCTGTTCTCGCAACTAAACGACATGACGAGGTAAATGTAAGATGCGGTGTACTTGAATAGTCCTTGCTTAGGTTTCGATAGGTATCGAAAACAACGTTCATGTGACCTATAATTTTCCGAACTCGGCGAGAAAGTGCTTGTAAATTACAGTTTGATTTTGCCATCACCTTTACGTATGTATGCAGGTTTTCGAAATTTTCCCTACGTTAGTGCTCGCTTTGTTGGTATTTCTCCATATTTCTCTGATCCGTGGGCTATATTTCGATTCGATCAAGGGATTTTGCAATTAAAGGACGATTTTACTGGTAATAATTTTCAATCTTTATCTTCCAAGACCTAACTATTATTTTGTGACGGTCAACATATACGCATGGTTTAATCGAAATAACAGGACCGCCGGCTATGGTTCCGGTGTTGAGCAAGATAACGCAGGGGACCACAAGGTACCACCATCTTACCTGTGCACTCAACGATCGGATTTCCCAGGCGCCGTATATGGATTTAAAGAAAGCAATTTTGGAGAGAATGGATGAATCACGTCAAACACGGATCCACCGTCTCTTGCAAGGAATTGTATTAGGCGTTCTGAAGCTCTCTCAATTACTTTGTAATTGTAAACCAGCGGTGGATCTGCTGATGGTGATAAAGCAATAAAAACCATCAGATTTCCCGTTCGCGCTCAGGAGATGTTGGCACTAACAGCCGACTCATTCCCAGCATCAAAATTAGCGGAACTAGCGGATCGGTTGCATGTAACGATGTCATCATCCCACATAATGTCCGTCGCATTACCATCGCCGCCAAGCCACGACACCAACATCACCAAACAACTAAGTGAGAATGCACGTCGCCTTGATCAAATGGTACATCGCCACACCAGAACAGAGTTCCTCACACAAACGAAGATACCTCATCTGTGTTATTTTCATCAACCAACACAACATATTTTATATAGATATCGCAGCCGACGTATCGGTTGTAACGGCGACATGAATCAGACCGGACCTCGACCTTAGGAGGCAGTTTCAGTGGACATTCGTTATAGCGGAAATTACGATACCCATAATCGGTGCAAACTTCCTTAACCAATCAGGTCTTCTTGTCGATAAATAACACGGACAACACAAAAAAGCATATACGGTCCGAGTAATAAACGCAACCGGAGTCGTCACATAGATTTTGACACTTCTGGAAAACTACAAGTCAAATACACATGACAATGAAGTATCAAAGCCGAGCAAACATCGAGTCACACACCACATTGTAACTAGCGGACCATCGGTTTTCACCAGACTGTGAGGATTACAGGGCGCAAGGCAACGATACAAGCTCGGTACCCAATCCCATTCATCCAAGACTTTACACAACATTTATTGGAAGAAGTAGAGATAATGGCGATTTCTATTCCTTTCGGCCTCTACGAGATCACAAGAATGACTTTTGGCCTGTGTAACACTGGAAATATCTTTCAGTGCAATATCTTATGCACACTGTTTTCCAAGGGTTACAATTTTGCTTCGTGACGATGTACTGGTAGCATCCGAAACAACGGAGGAGCTCGTCGAGCACTTGGAGATCATATTTTCCAGATTAAACAACGCGGGACACTCACATTCCACTACCTAAGGTCATTAATCACCGACGCTGATTCCTGGGGATTATCAACTTCTATCGTATGTTTGTCCCCATAATGCTAGCCGAAACCAGTCTATTCTGAATTATTACCTCAAAGGCAGCAAGAAGAACGATCATCGGAGTGATCAAGTGTTCCGAAGCAGAGCTAGAGGAAACATTCAACCTTACGAAAACACAATTAATCGAAGCAAATCTGTTGGTTCATCCATCACCAGCAGTTAGGCTAGTCTTGAAGGCCGATGCATACGATACGGCGGTCGGAGCGGTGATCCAGCAATGGGGCCAGAACACAGATGTCGGGTGGCAGCGAAACTGTCTTCGGCGCAGCAGCGTTACAGCGCATATGATAAGGAGCTTTTGGTCTCGTACGCGTCTTCACTATATATATCGAGCATACCAGCGATTTATCTATACGCTTTCAACCAGAACTTGGAAAAGGCATTTCCACGTCAATATAGGTACCTCGATTTTATTTGGCAGTTTTCCTCAGATTTACAACATGAGAGTATCCAATATCCGGAAACTATGGACAAGGTCATTCATTCCAATACACTTCCGCGGAAGAGTTTTCGAAGCGATACACAATTTGTCACATTCTGGCGTAGCAGTATCCTTAAAAATACTATTGGGACATACAAAAAGTTCACCAGGAGAATTTGCACCAGTAAGCACGCGGTTCGCAGAGATACATCTGGACATAATCGGTTCACTCTGCCTGTAGATATCCATTAGATGTCCATTAGCATATTGGGTGCCGGTTCCGAGCGATGCATTGATCCGCTTCTTCGAAATTAGGATTAGGGAAAACGTCGTTAGTAACGCACACAAAATCAAAATCCGTGATGGTGAAGAATCAATAAAACAGTGATACCAAGAACTGGATCGCATGGTTTCACTAGGTGTCATTGAACCAAGTCACAGTGGTTGGTCGTCGCCTGTGGCCCTTATGCACAAGGCGTCGGATAAACTGAGCTTGTGTTTGGATGCTCGCGAGGTGAATAAGGTAACCGAAAGGATTGTTGGGTCGACTAGATCAAACTCAATATAATTCGGCAATCGATTTAAAAGACGCCTTTTGGTGGATTCCGCTTGACCCACAGTCTCGAGACATGACAACGTTGACAGTACCTGGACGGCCCTTCGTGGTGATGCCATTCGGCTTGTGCAACGCACCACAAACAATGTGTCGCCTTATGCATAAGGCTATACCTCCGGAACTGCATAAGAATATTCTTGTACACCTGAATGACTTATTAATCACATCTTCTTCTTTGCACGAACTTTTCGTTTGTTAAAGCTAGTGGCAGAGCGGTTAAAATTTGCTAGTTTGACGGTGAATATCGATAAATGTAAATTTGTCATGAAGGAAGTTGCATACTTAGCGTACATCGCCGGTGATTGCTGTCTTCGTACAAATCCGGCGAAAATACAAGGAATTATTGACTATCCCCCACCAAAGTCATTAAATCAAATCGGGCGTTTTATAAGCTTCTGCTGAAAAGAATAAAAAAATTATTTAGAACTCAAATGGCCAAGAAATTGTAGATGTCCCTTTCGACAGCACCGGTATTAGCAAACCCCGATTTCAGCCAGCCGTTCTACATCCAATATGATGCGTGTAAAGACGGTATAGGGAGTGTACTATTCCAAGTTGATGATAATGGGGCGGAGCGTCCGAGAGTATTTATCTCTCAGAAGCTAAACGCCGCCCAGAGAAATTATTCAATCATTGAGTTGGAGTGTTTAGCAGCAGTCCTGAGTGTTAAAAGATTCCCTTGTAATATCGAAGGATATCCATTCACGATATACACGGATCACGCTTCATTAAAATGGCTCATGCTCCAAAAGGGTCTGTCGGGAAGGTTGGCAAATATACGACTTTAAAATAGACTACCGTAAAGGAGTAAGCAATACGGTAGCAGATTCTCTTTCTAGAGCATTTTGTGAATCTCAAATATGGTCGCTGGTTTGAATTGGTTGATACGGTATGAATGCCAATTAGAGTCCAATACCAGGAACAAATTCAAACTATCAAAAACTTGCCTGCCAATACGAGCTGCAACTATATCATATTGAGGATGGTAAAATCTTAATTCAATTAGGGAATATGGATCACGCTACGATAAAACCGATATTCCGGAATGGAAATTAGTCATACCACTGGAACTAACACAAAATTTAATTCAACTCGCACATGGGAATTCACAAAATCACAGAAAAACTACAACGTCAATTTTACTGGCCGAATATGATCAAGGATGTACGAGAATACATATTGAATTGCAATTTGCAACCAATGCAAAATGAGCAAGCCCGTCAATTACTCAATAAAACCGCCAATTGGGGAACAAAGGGAATCTTGTTGACCTTTTATTAATAGTGCTGCACCATTATTCGAAATTTGTCCTGCTGAAATTTATTTGAGAGGCCACGGCATCCCATCTGAACGAGTTTATGGAGCAACAAATATTTAATTTATTTTCTGTACCCGAAATCATTACAACCGATAATGGAAAACAGTTTGTATCGAAACAATTTCAGAAGTTATTGGCAAAATATGCGGGGTTCACCACAATCGCACCCCTATTTACTAACCACAATGTAACGTATCAGAAAGAGTCAACCGGACCGTAATTTACGCTATATGAGCGTACAATAACGATTCTCACTCCAACTGCTCAAATTGCTTCTGCCATTCGGAATTGTATTCATGGTTCGATCAAATATTCACCACATTTCTTGGTGGTCGTTACATGGGTCGGACTGCAAACTTCGCCGATTATTAAGGAATTTCGATGATAATTACCTGCATATTAATTCACAGTCAGATCAAATTAATTCAAAGTCAGAAATGCTCATACGTACAATCTCCGTTCTCGTGTTTGACTTTGGAAATTGAACAAAAGGTATTCGTAAAATAATGCCGCAAATAAATTCGTAGCCAAATTGTACCACAAGTTTATATCTGCGGTTATCGAAGACTGGGTCGGGCGTGTTGCGTACCGTGTCAAAGATGAAAATACTAAACCTTTGGGTTTATTCCATACCTCAAGGACATTCGAACCTAACCAATTCCATTTTGCTATGTATTACTTTTACCCGGCGTTATTGAGGCCTATTCTCAGGTGCGTCGTCCCCACGATTTGTAATGATTTATCATGTATATTTGTACTCTGTCTATTTTCCCTTATATGTGTGATTGGATTCCTGTTCGACAATTGAATTGTAATGACTCATTAATTATCGTAAAAATTTACCGTTTACCATTTTTTTTTGTTGATCATAAATCCGGTTTGGTTTAATTTTTTTTTTTTTTGAAGTCGAGAGATAGATAATAAATCGATCAGTCGATTGCAAATTCTGTTACCGTTACCATACAGATAATTAATTGTGTCGTGTAGTGTTTTTTCTGCTAACAGGATATTTTTTAGATCAGATCAATTTTGTATAGCAATGCTTAAGTACATTGATCTTAATAATTAGACGATAAAAATTCGGCGTTTCCTTCTGCAAGGACGACATTTTTTGTTTCCTGCAAATAAATCTAGTGTGAACAATAAGTGAACAATTAACATTAGTGATTAAGTGAACAGTTACATAATAAACAGTGAACAAACATTAGTGAAAAAAACGAAAACAGTTTAATTTGGTGATTCAAAATCAAATTTTTTCTCGTAATCCCATAAATAGGCCTCCACTACGCGCGTGTTTTTATAGCGGAGGAGGGGCGATTGGGAGGTCATCATCTAAGCTAAGTGTTATTTTCCTATTTATTTATTTTATTGAATACTTTTTGAATCATCTAGTTTCTCTTTGTTAATATTCGGTTTACGCCCATCTTAGTAGGATGGCCGTATAGTTTTTCGGTTCATTTTATTTTTATTATGAGCAGTAATCTAAGTATTGGATGGATACCACAATTGACCCACACTAAAGACTGAGCTTAGACCGGAAAAGGCTGCAGGTGGTGACTCCAGTACATTCTGTGGACGGACGATCGACTGCATGGTCGATCGAATGTTACAGGATGTAGACATTTTAAAAATCGATAATTTAAATGTGATTCAAAAGTATGGCTGGATATAAAAGTAGAGTCGTTAGCAGTTAAAGTTGAGGTGGACACAGATTAAATCCTTTAGAGATTCAATCTACCGATATCAAGTTGGTGACGTACTGTGGAGGTAGTTTTGATGTGGTAGGAGTTATAGACGTAAGTGTAGGAAAAGGCGACATTAATATACATTTACCATTGTATATTGTAAAGACAAATAGGCATGCATTGTTAGGACGCGAGTGGATGCTCAAACTAAGTTGTGACAGGAGCAAAATTTTAAATACAAAAACCGTTAGTACAATTTCTGCGAAGGTACAGGACATGCAAGGGATGTATAGTATATCGGTTTTCTACAAGGCAAGGCCGATTCCTTTTGCTATTAGACCCGCTGTGGAATCTGAAATTGATAGTTTAATACAAAACGGAGTTTTGGAAAAGGTCAGCCGTAGTGAATGGGCAACTCCATTACTACCTGTTATGAAATCAAACGGTACAGTGCGGTTGTGCGGGGATTTCAAAATAACCGTAAATCCAAATTTAATAATTGATGATCATCCATTTCCAACCATTGAGGAGTTATTCGCATCAATGTCGGATGGAAGTAAATTTATAAAGATAAAAATTAGCAATGCGTATCTTCAAATGGAAGTAAGAGCAGAAGATCGTTCTATTTTGACCTTGAATACTCATAAGGGGCTATATAGGCCAACTCGCCTGATGTATGGCATAGCCTCAGCACCCGCTGTGTGGCAACGCCAAATGGAAATCAATTTTCCAGGATATAGAAGGCGTATCCGTATTTTTGGATGATAGAAATATAATGGGGCCGGATAACAAATGGGTCCCAGTCATCGTATTTACATGGGGGTAATTTTATTTGATAGCCCTTATCATAAGCTAACTAGCCAAAGCTATAACTAGCCATGTATCTCGAATTTCTTAAACATCTCTGTAATCGGCCAATCCTTAATAAAGTGAACGTCAAAATTTGAAATTGGCAAATTTACGATTCATCATCACCACAAATGGGTCTCGGTCATCGTATTTACATGGGGGCAATTTTATTTAATAGCCCAATTATAAGCTAACTAGCCAAAGCTAACTAGCCATGTATCTCGAATTTATTAAACATCTCTGTAATCCGACCAATCCTTAATAAAGTGAACCTAAAAAATTCAAATTTGCAAATTTACCATTCATCATCACCACAAATGGGTCTCGGTCATCGTATTAACATGGGGGTAATTTATTTGATGCCGTTGTCATAAGCTAACTAGCCAAAGATAACTATCCATGTATCTCGAATTTCTTAAACATCTCTATGTAATCCGGCCAATCCTTCAACCTCAAAATTTCAAATTTGTCATCGTTTTACATGGGGGTCTCGGTCATCGTTTTACATGGGGATAATTTTGTTTGATAGCCCTATCATAAGCTAACTAGCCATGTATCTCGAATTTCTTAAACATCTCTGCAATCAGGCCAATCCTTAATAAAGTGAACCTATAAAATTAAAATTTGCAAATTTACGATTCATCATCACAACAAATAGGTCTCGGCCATCGTATTAACATGGGGGTAATTTTATTTGATACCGTTATTATAAGCTTACTAGCCAAAGCTAACTAGCCATGTATTTCGAATTTCTTAAACATCTCTGTAATTCGGCCAATCCTTAATAAAGTGAACCTAAAAAATTCAAATTTGCAAATTTACGATTCATCATCACCATAAATAGGTCTCGGTCATCGTATTTACATAGGGACAATTTTATTTGATGCCGTTGTCATAAGCTAACTAGCCAAAGCTAACTAGCCATGTATCTCGAATTTCATAAACATCTCTGTAATCCGGTCAATCCTTAATAAAGTGAACCTAAAAAATTCATATTTGCAAATTTACGATTCATCATCACCACAAATAGGTCTCGGTCATCGTATTAACAAGCGGGCAATTTTATTTGATAGCCCTATCATAAGCTTACTAACCAAAGCTAACTAGCCATGTACATATCTCGAATTTCTTAAACATCTCTGTAATTCGGCCAATCCTTAATAAAGTGAACCTAAAAAAATTCAAATTTGCAAATTTAAGTTTCATCATCACCACAAATAGGTCTCGGTCATCGTATTAACATGGGGGTAATTTTATTTGATACCGTTATCATAAGCTAACTAACCAAAGCTAACTAGCCATGTATATCGAATTTCTTAAACATCTCTGTAATCCGACCAATCCTTAATAAAGTGAACCTAAAAAATTCAAATTTGCAAATTTAAGTTTCATCATCACCACAAATAGGTCTCGGTCATCGTATTAACATGGGGGTAATTTTATTTGATACCGTTATCATAAGCTAACTAACCAAAGCTAACTAGCCATGTATCTCGAATTTATTAATCATCTCTGTAATCCGGCCAATCCTTAATAACGTGAACCTCAAAATTTCAAATTTGCAAATTTACGAGCCATCATCAATAACGAATAGGTCTCGGTCATCGTATTAACATGGGGGTAATTTTATTTGATGCCGTTGTCATAAGCTAACTAGCCAAAGCTAACTAGCCATGTATCTCGAATTTCTTAAACATCTCTGTAATCCGGCCAATCCTTAATAAAGTGAACCTAAAAAATTCAAATTTGCAAATTTACGAGCCATCATCAATAACAAATGGGTCTCGCTCGGTCATTGTATTTACATGGGGGCAATTTTATTTAATAGCCCTATCATAAGCTAACTAGCCATGTATCTCGAATTTCTTAAACATCTCTGTAATCCGGCCAATCCTTAATAAAGTGAACCTCAAAAATTCAAATTTTGCAAATTTACGAGCCATCATCAATAACAAACGGGTCTCGCTCAGTCATTGTATTTACATGGGGGCAATTTTATTTAATAGCCCTATCATAAGCTAACCAGCCATGGATCTCGAATTTCTAAAACATCTCTGTAATCCGGCCAATCCTTAATAAAGTGAACCTCAAAATTTCAAATTTGCAAATTTACGATTCATCATCACCACAAATAGGTCTCGGTCATCGTATTTACATGGGGGTAATGTTGTTTGATGCCGTTATCATAAGCTTACTAGCCAAAGCTAACTAGCCATGTATCTCGAATTTCTTTAACATCTCTGTAATCCGGCCAATCCTTAATAAAGTGAACCTCAAAATTTCAAATTTGCAAATTTACGATTCATCATCACCACAAATAGGTCGTGGTCATCGTATTTACATGGGGGCAATTTTATTTGATAGCCCTATCATAAGCTAACTAGCCAAAGCTAACTAGCCATGTATCTCGAATGTCTAAAACATCTCTGTAATCCGGCCAATCCTTAATAAAGTGAACCTAAAAAATTCATATTTGCAAATTTACGATTCATCATCACCACAAATAGGTCTCGGTCATCGTATTAACATAGGGGTAATTTTATTTGATACTGTTATCATAAGCTTACTATCCAAAACTAACTAGCCATGTATCTCGAATTTCTTAAACATCTCTGTAATCAGGCCAATGCTTAATAAAGTGAACCTAAAATATTCAAATTTGCAAATTTACGATTCATCATCACCACAAATAGGTCTCGGTCATCGTATTTACATAGGGATAATTTTATTTGATAGCCCTATCATAAGCTAACTAGCCAAAGCTAACTAGCCATGTATCTCGAATGTCTAAAACATCTCTGTAATCCGGCCAATCCTTAATAAAGTGAACCTAAAAAATTCATATTTGCAAATTTACGATTCATCATCACCACAAATAGGTCTCGGTCATCGTATTAACAAGGGGGCAATTTTATTTGATAGCTCTATCATAAGCTAACTAACCAAAGCTAACTAGTCATGTACATATCTCGAATTTCTTAAACATCTCTGTAATCCGGCCAATCCTCAATAACGTGAACCTCAAAATTTCAAATTTGCAAATTTACGAGCCATCATCAATAATGAATAGGTCTCGATCATCGTATTAACATGGGGGTAATTTTATTTGATGCCGTTATCATAAGCTAACTAGCCAAAGCTAACTAGCCATGTATCTCGAATTTCTTAAACATCTCTGTAATCCGGCCAATCCTTAATAAAGTGAACCTAAAAAATTCAAATTGGCAAATTTACGAGCCATCATCAATAATAAATGGATCTCGGTCATCGGACTTACATGGGGCAATTTTATTTGATAGCCCTATCATAAGCTAACTAGCCAAAGCTATTTAGCCATGTTTCTCAAATTTCTTAAACATCTCTGTAATACGGCCAATCCTTATTAAAGTGAACCTCAAAATTTAAAATTGACAAATTTACGATTCATCATCAATAACAAATGGGTCTCGCTCGGTCATCGTATTTACATGGGGGCAATTTTGTTTAATAGCCCTATCATAAGCTAACTAGCCATGTATCTCGAATTTCTTAAACATCTCTGTAATCCGGCCAATCCTTAATAATTTGAACCTAAAAAATTCAAATTTGCAAATTTACGAGCCATCATCAATAACAAATGGGTCTCGCTCGGTCATCTTATTTACATGGGGGCAATTTTGTTTAATAGCCCTATCATAAGCTAACTAGCCATGTATCTCGAAATTCTTAAACATCTCTGTGATCCGGCCAATCCTTAATATAGTGAACCTAAAAAATTCAAATTTTGCAAATTTACGAGCCATCATCAATAACAAATGGGTCTCGCTCGGTCATCGTATTTACATGGGGGCAATTTTATTTAATAGCCCTATCATAAGCTAACTAGCCATGTATCTCGAATTTCTTAAACATCTCTGTAATCCGGCCAATCCTTAATAAAGTGAACAGCAAAATTTCAAATTTGCAAATTTACGATTCATCATCACCACAAATAGGTCTCATGGGGGTAATTTTGTATTTACATGGGGGTAATTTTGTTTGATGCCGTTATCATAAGCTAACTAGCCAAAGCAAACTAGCCATGTATCTCGAATTTCTTAAACATCTCTGTGATCCGGCCAATCCTTAATAAAGTGAACCTAAAAAATTCAAATTTTGCAAATTTACGAGCCATCATCAATAACAAACGGGTCTCGCTAGGTCATCGTATTTAATGGGGGCAATTTTATTTAATAGCCCTATCATAAGCTAACTAGCCATGGATCTCGAATTTCTTAAACATCTCTGTAATCCGGCCAATCCTTAATAAAGTGAACCTCAAAATTTCAAATTTGCAAATTTACGATTCATCATCACCACAAATAGGTCTCGGTCATCTTATTTACATGGGGGCAATTTTGTTTAATAGCCCTATCATAAGCTAACTAGCCATGTATCTCGAATTTCTTAAACATCTCTGTGATCCGGCCAATCCTTAATATAGTGAACCTAAAAAATTCAAATTTTGCAAATTTACGAGCCATCATCAATAACAAATGGGTCTCGCTCGGTCATCGTATTTATATGGGGGCAATTATATTTAATAGCCCTATCATAAGCTAACTAGCCATGTATCTCGAATTTCTTAAACATCTCTGTAATCCGGCCAATCCTTAATAAAGTGAACAGCAAAATTTCAAATTTGCAAATTTACGATTCATCATCACCACAAATAGGTCTCATGGGGGTAATTTTGTATTTACATGGGGGTAATTTTGTTTGATGCCGTTATCATAAGCTAACTAGCCAAAGCAAACTAGCCATGTATCTCGAATTTCTTAAACATCTCTGTGATCCGGCCAATCCTTAATAAAGTGAACCTAAAAAATTCAAATTTTGCAAATTTACGAGCCATCATCAATAACAAACGGGTCTCGCTAGGTCATCGTATTTAATGGGGGCAATTTTATTTAATAGCCCTATCATAAGCTAACTAGCCATGGATCTCGAATTTCTTAAACATCTCTGTAATCCGGCCAATCCTTAATAAAGTGAACCTCAAAATTTCAAATTTGCAAATTTACGATTCATCATCACCACAAATAGGTCTCGGTCATCGTATTTACATGGGGGCAATTTTGTTTGATACCGCTATCATAAGCTAACTAGCCAAAGCTAACTAGCCATGTATCTCGAATTTCTAAAACATCTCTGTAATCCGGCCAATCCTTAATAAAGTGAACCTAAAAAATTCATATTTGCAAATTTACGATTCATCATCACCACAAATAGGTCTCGGTCATCGTATTAACATAGGGGTAATTTTATTTGATACCGTTATCATAAGCTTACTATCCAAAACTAACTAGCCATGTATTTCGAATTTCTTAAACATCTCTGTAATTAGGCCAATGCTTAATAAAGTGAACCTAAAATATTCAAATTTGCAAATTTACGATTCATCATCACCACAAATAGGTCTCGGTCATCGTATTTACATAGGGACAATTTTATTTGATAGCCCTATCATAAGCTAACTAGCCAAAGCTAACTAGTCATGTATCTCGAATGTCTAAAACATCTCTGTAATCCGGCCAATCCTTAATAAAGTGAACCTAAAAAATTCATATTTGCAAATTTACGATTCATCATCACCACAAATAGGTCTCGGTCATCGTATTAACAAGGGGGCAATTTTATTTGATAGCCCTATCATAAGCTAACTAGCCAAAGCTAACTAGCCATGTATCTCGAATGTCTAAAACATCTCTGTAATCCGGCCAATCCTTAATAAAGTGAACCTAAAAAATTCATATTTGCAAATTTACGATTCATCATCACCACAAATAGGTCTCGGTCATCGTATTAACATAGGGGTAATTTTATTTGATACCGTTATCATAAGCTTACTATCCAAAACTAACTAGCCATGTATTTCGAATTTCTTAAACATCTCTGTAATTAGGCCAATGCTTAATAAAGTGAACCTAAAATATTCAAATTTGCAAATTTACGATTCATCATCACCACAAATAGGTCTCGGTCATCGTATTTACATAGGGACAATTTTATTTGATAGCTCTATCATAAGCTAACTAGCCAAAGCTAACTAGCCATGGATCTCGAATTTCTTAAACATCTCTGTAATCCGGCCAATCCTTAATAAAGTGAACCTCAAAATTTCAAATTTGCAAATTTACGATTCATCATCACCACAAATAGGTCTCGGTCATCGTATTTACATGGGGGCAATTTTGTTTGATGCCGCTATCATAAGCTAACTAGCCAAAGCTAACTAGCCATGTATCTCGAATTTCTAAAACATCTCTGTAATCCGGCCAATCCTTAATAAAGTGAACCTAAAAAATTCATATTTGCAAATTTACGATTCATCATCACCACAAATAGGTCTCGGTCATCGTATTAACATAGGGGTAATTTTATTTGATACCGTTATCATAAGCTTACTATCCAAAACTAACTAGCCATGTATTTCGAATTTCTTAAACATCTCTGTAATTAGGCCAATGCTTAATAAAGTGAACCTAAAATATTCAAATTTGCAAATTTACGATTCATCATCACCACAAATAGGTCTCGGTCATCGTATTTACATAGGGACAATTTTATTTGATAGCCCTATCATAAGCTAACTAGCCAAAGCTAACTAGCCATGTATCTCGAATGTCTAAAACATCTCTGTAATCCGGCCAATCCTTAATAAAGTGAACCTAAAAAATTCATATTTGCAAATTTACGATTCATCATCACCACAAATAGGTCTCGGTCATCGTATTAACAAGGGGGCAATTTTATTTGATAGCCCTATCATAAGCTAACTGGCCAAAGCTAACTAGCCATGTATCTCGAATGTCTAAAACATCTCTGTAATCCGGCCAATCCTTAATAAAGTGAACCTAAAAAATTCATATTTGCAAATTTACGATTCATCATCACCACAAATAGGTCTCGGTCATCGTATTAACATAGGGGTAATTTTATTTGATACCGTTATCATAAGCTTACTATCCAAAACTAACTAGCCATGTATTTCGAATTTCTTAAACATCTCTGTAATTAGGCCAATGCTTAATAAAGTGAACCTAAAATATTCAAATTTGCAAATTTACGATTCATCATCACCACAAATAGGTCTCGGTCATCGTATTAACAAGCGGACAATTTTATTTGATAGCCCTATCATAAGCTAACTAGCCAAAGCTAACTAGCCATGTATCTCGAATGTCTAAAATATCTCTGTAATCCGGCCAATCCTTAATAAAGTGAACCTAAAAAATTCATATTTGCAAATTTACGATTCATCATCACCACAAATAGGTCTCGGTCATCGTATTAACATAGGGGTAATTTTATTTGATACCGTTATCATAAGCTTACTATCCAAAACTAACTAGCCATGTATTTCGAATTTCTTAAACATCTCTGTAATTAGGCCAATGCTTAATAAAGTGAACCGAAAATATTCATATTTGCAAATTTACGATTCATCATCACCACAAATAGGTCTCGGTCATCGTATTTACATAGGGACAATTTTATTTGATAGCCCTATCATAAGCTAACTAGCCAAAGCTAACTAGCCATGTATCTCGAATGTCTAAAACATCTCTGTAATCCGGCCAATCCTTAATAAAGTGAACCTAAAAAATTCATATTTGCAAATACGATTCATCATCACCACAAATAGGTCTCGGTCATCGTATTAACAAGGGGGCAATTTTATTTGATAGCCCTATCATAAGCTAACTAACCAAAGCTAACTAGTCATGTTCATATCTCGAATGTCTAAAACATCTCTGTAATCCGGCCAATCCTTAATAAAGTGAACCTAAAAAATTCAAATTTGCAAATTTAAGTTTCATCATCACCACAAATAGGTCTCGGTCATCGTATTAACATGGGGGTAATTTTATTTGATACCGTTATCATAAGCTAACTAACCAAAGCTAACTAGCCATGTATCTCGAATTTATTAATCATCTCTGTAATCCGGCCAATCCTTAATAACGTGAACCTCAAAATTTCAAATTTGCAAATTTACGAGCCATCAACAATAACGAATAGGTCTCGGTCATCGTATTAACATGGGGGTAATTTTATGTAATGCCGTTGTCATAAGCTAACTAGCCATGTATCTCGAATTTCTTAAACATCTCTGTAATCCGGCCAATCCTTAATAAAGTGAACCTAAAAAATTCAAATTGGCAAATTTACGAGCCATCATCAATAACAAATGGGTCTCGATCATCGTACTTACATGGGGGCAATTTTATTTAATAGCCCTATCATAAGCTAACTAGCCATGTATCTCGAATTTCTTAAACATCTCTGTAATCCGGCCAGTCCTTAATAAAGTGAACCTAAAAAATTCAAATTTGCAAATTTACGAGCCATCATCAATA
Organism: Tipula helvola; assembly: GCA_963556165.1. Lineage (NCBI taxonomy): Eukaryota > Metazoa > Arthropoda > Insecta > Diptera > Tipulidae > Tipula > Tipula helvola. Next base: position 346,637,288 of record OY744483.1, on the reverse strand, counting down.
ACAAATGGGTCTCGCTCGGTCATCGTATTTACATGGGGGCAATTTTGTTTAATAGCCCTATCATAAGCTAACTAGCCATGTATCTCGAATTTCTTAAACATCTCTGTAATCCGGCCAATCCTTAATAAAGTAAACAGCAAAATTTCAAATCTGCAAATTTACGAGCCATCATCAATAACAATTGGGTCTCGGTCATCGTATTTACATGTGGGCAATTCTATTTAATAGCCCTATCATAAGCTAACTAGCCATGTATCTCGAATTTCTTAAACATCTCTGTAATCCGGCCAATCCTTAATAAAGTGAACCTAAAAAATTCAAATTTGCAAATTTACGAGCCATCATCAATAACAAATGGGTCTCGCTCGGTCATCGTATTTACATGGGGGCAATTTTGTTTAATAGCCCTATCATAAGCTAACTAGCCATGTATCTCGAATTTCTTAAACATCTCTGTAATCCGGCCAATCCTTAATAAAGTGAACCTCAAAAATTCAAATTTTGCAAATTTACGAGCCATCATTAATAACAAATGGGTCTCGCTCAGTCATCGTATTTACATGGGGGCAATTTTATTTAATAGCCCTATCATAAGCTAACCAGCCATGGATCTCGAATTTCTTAAACATCTCTGTAATCCGGCCAATCCTTAATAAAGTGAACCTCAAAATTTCAAATTTGCAAATTTACGATTCATCATCACCACAAATAATTCTCGGTCATCGTATTTACATGGGGGTAAATTTGTTTGATGCCGCTATCATAAGCTAACTAGCCAAAGCTAACTAGCCATGTATCTCGAATTTCTAAAACATCTCTGTAATCCGGCCAATCCTTAATAAAGTGAACCTCAAAATTTCAAATTTGCAAATTTACGATTCATCATCACCACAAATAGGTCTCGGTCATCGTATTTACATGGGGGTAATTTTGTTTGATGCCGTTATCATAAGCTAACTAGCCAAAGCTACCTAGCTATGTATCTCAAATTTCTTTAACATCTCTGTAATCCGGCCAATCCTTAATAAAGTGAACCTCAAAATTTCAAATTTGCAAATTTACGATTCATCATCACCACAAATAGGTCGTGGTCATCGTATTTACATGGGGGCAATTTTATTTGATAGCCCTATCATAAGCTAACTAGCCAAAGCTAACTAGCCATGTATCTCGAATGTCTAAAGCATCTTTGTAATCCGGCCAATCCTTAATAAAGTGAACCTAAAAAATTCATATTTGCAAATTTACGATTCATCATCACCACAAATAGGTCTCGGTCATCGTATTAACATTGGGGTAATTTTATTTGATACCGTTATCATAAGCTTACTATCCAAAACTAACTAGCCATGTATCTCGAATTTTTTGAACATCTCTGTAATCAGGCCAATTCTTAATAAAGTGAACCTAAAAAATTCAAATTTGCAAATTTACGAGCCATCATCAATAACAAATGGGTCTCGCTCGGTCATCGTATTTACATGGGGGCAATTTTGTTTAATAGCCCTATCATAAGCTAACTAGCCATGTATCTCGAATTTCTTAAACATCTCTGTAATCCGGCCAATCCTTAATAAAGTGAACCTCAAAAATTCAAATTTTGCAAATTTACGAGCCATCATCAATAACAAATGGGTCTCGCTCAGTCATCGTATTTACACGGGGGCAATTTTATTTAATAGCCCTATCATAAGCTAACCAGCCATGGATCTCGAATTTCTTAAACATCTCTGTAATCCGGCCAATCCTTAATAAAGTGAACCTCAAAATTTCAAATTTGCAAATTTACGATTCATCATCACCACAAATAGGTCTCATGGGGGTAATTTTGTATTTACATGGGGGTAATTTTGTTTGATGCCGTTATCATAAGCTAACTAGCCAAAGCAAACTAGCCATGTATCTCGAATTTCTAAAACATCTCTGTAATCCGGCCAATCCTTAATAAAGTGAACCTCAAAATTTCAAATTTGCAAATTTACGATTCATCATCACCACAAATAGGTCTCGGTCATCGTATTTACATGGGGGCAATTTTGTTTGATGCCGCTATCATAAGCTAACTAGCCAAAGCTAACTAGCCAAGTATCTCGAATTTCTTAAACATCTCTGTAATCCGGCCAATCCTTAATAAAGTGAACCTCAAAATTTCAAATTTGCAAATTTACGATTCATCATCACCACAAATAGGTCTCGGTCATCGTATTTACATGGGGGTAATTTTGTTTGATGCCGTTATCATAATCTAACTAGCCAAAGCTAACTAGCTATGTATCTCAAATTTGTTTAACATCTCTGTAATCCGGCCAATCCTTAATAAAGTGAACCTCAAAATTTCAAATTTGCAAATTTACGATTCATCATCACCACAAATAGGTCGTGGTCATCGTATTTACATGGGGGCAATTTTATTTGATAACCCTATCATAAGCTAACTAGCCAAAGCTAACTAGCCATGTATCTCGAATGTCTAAAGCATCTTTGTAATCCGGCCAATCCTTAATAAAGTGAACCTAAAAAATTCATATTTGCAAATTTACGATTCATCATCACCACAAATAGGTCTCGGTCATCGTATTTACATAGGGATAATTTTATTTGATAGCCCTATCATAAGCTAACTAGCCAAAGCTAACTAGCCATGTATCTCGAATGTCTAAAACATCTCTGTAATCCGGCCAATCCTTAGTAAAGTGAACCTAAAAAATTCATATTTGCAAATTTGCGATTCATCATCACCACAAATAGGTCTCGGTCATCGTATTAACAAGGGGGCAATTTTATTTGATAGCCCTATCATAAGCTAACTAACCAAAGCTAACTAGTCATGTACATATCTCGAATTTCTTAAACATCTCTGTAATCCGGCCAATCGTTAATAAAGTGAACTTAAAAAATTCAAATTTGCAAATTTAAGTTTCATCATCACCACAAATAGGTCTCGGTCATCGTATTAACATGGGGGTAATTCTATTTGATACCGTTATCATAAGCTAACTAACCAAAGCTAACTAGCCATGTATATCGAATTTCTTAAACATCTCTGTAATCCGGCCAATCCTTAATAAAGTGAACCTCAAAAATTCAAATTTGCAAATTTAAGTTTCACCATCACCACAAATAGGTCTTGGTCATCGTATTAACATGGGGGTAATTTTATTTGATACCGTTATCATTATCTAACTAACCAAAGCTAACTAGCCATGTATCTCGAATTTATTAATCATCTCTGTAATCCGGCCAATCCTTAATAACGTGAACCTCAAAATTTCAAATTTGCAAATTTACGAGCCATCATCAATAATGAATAGGTCTCGGTCATCGTATTAACATGGGGGTAATTTTATTTGATGCCGTTGTCATAAGCTAACTAGCCAAAGCTAACTAGCCATGTATCCCGAATTTCTTAAACATCTCTGTAATCCGGCCAATCCTTAATAAAGTGAACCTAAAAAATTCAAATTGGCAAATTTACGAGCCATCATCAAAAACTAATGGATCTCGGTCATCGTACTTACATGGGGGCAATTTTATTTGACAGCCCTATCATAAGCTAACTAGCCAAAGCTATTTAGCCATGTTTCTCGAATTTCTTAAACATCTCTGTAATACGGCCAATCCTTATTAAAGTGAACCTCAAAATTTAAAATTGGCAAATTTACGATTCATCATCAATAACAAATGGGTCTCGCTCGGTCATCGTATTTACATGGGGGCAATTTTGTTTAATAGCCCTATCATAAGCTAACTAGCCATGTATCTCGAATTTCTTAAACATCTCTGTAATCCGGCCAATCCTTAATAAAGTGAACCTAAAAAATTCAAATTTGCAAATTTACGAGCCATCATCAATAACAAATGGGTCTCGCTCGGTCATCTTATTTACATGGGGGCAATTTTGTTTAATAGCCCTATCATAAGCTAACTAGCTATGTATCTCGAATTTCTTAAACATCTCTGTGATCCGGCCAATCCTTAATATAGTGAACCTAAAAAATTCAAATTTTGCAAATTTACGATTCATCATCACCACAAATAGGTCTCGGTCATCGTATTAACAAGCGGGCAATTTTATTTGATAGCCCTATCATAAGCTAACTAACCAAAGCTAACTAGCCATGTACATATCTCGAATTTCTTAAACATCTCTGTAATCCGGCCAATCCTTAATAAAGTGAACCTAAAAAATTCATATTTGCAAATTTACGATTCATCATCACCACAAATAGGTCTCGGTCATCGTATTAACATAGGGGTAATTTTATTTGATACCGTTATCATAAGCTTACTATCCAAAACTAACTAGCCATGTATTTCGAATTTCTTAAACATCTCTGTAATTAGGCCAATGCTTAATAAAGTGAACCTAAAATATTCAAATTTGCAAATTTACGATTCATCATCACCACAAATAGGTCTCGGTCATCGTATTTACATAGGGACAATTTTATTTGATAGCCCTATCATAAGCTAACTAGCCAAAGCTAACTAGCCAAAGCTAACTAGCCATGTATCTCGAATGTCTAAAACATCTCTGTAATCCGGCCAATCCTTAATAAAGTGAACCTAAAAAATTCATATTTGCAAATTTACGATTCATCATCACCACAAATAGGTCTCGGTCATCGTATTAACATAGGGGTAATTTTATTTGATACCGTTATCATAAGCTTACTATCCAAAACTAACTAGCCATGTATTTCGAATTTCTTAAACATCTCTGTAATTAGGCCAATGCTTAATAAAGTGAACCTAAAATATTCAAATTTGCAAATTTACGATTCATCATCACCACAAATAGGTCTCGGTCATCGTATTTACATAGGGACAATTTTATTTGATAGCCCTATCATAAGCTAACTAGCCAAAGCTAACTAGCCATGTATCTCGAATGTCTAAAACATCTCTGTAATCCGGCCAATCCTTAATAAAGTGAACCTAAAAAATTCATATTTGCAAATACGATTCATCATCACCACAAATAGGTCTCGGTCATCGTATTAACAAGGGGGCAATTTTATTTGATAGCCCTATCATAAGCTAACTAACCAAAGCTAACTAGTCATGTTCATATCTCGAATGTCTAAAACATCTCTGTAATCCGGCCAATCCTTAATAAAGTGAACCTAAAAAATTCAAATTTGCAAATTTAAGTTTCATCATCACCACAAATAGGTCTCGGTCATCGTATTAACATGGGGGTAATTTTATTTGATACCGTTATCATAAGCTAACTAACCAAAGCTAACTAGCCATGTATCTCGAATTTATTAATCATCTCTGTAATCCGGCCAATCCTTAATAACGTGAACCTCAAAATTTCAAATTTGCAAATTTACGAGCCATCAACAATAACGAATAGGTCTCGGTCATCGTATTAACATGGGGGTAATTTTATGTAATGCCGTTGTCATAAGCTAACTAGCCATGTATCTCGAATTTCTTAAACATCTCTGTAATCCGGCCAATCCTTAATAAAGTGAACCTAAAAAATTCAAATTGGCAAATTTACGAGCCATCATCAATAACAAATGGGTCTCGATCATCGTACTTACATGGGGGCAATTTTATTTAATAGCCCTATCATAAGCTAACTAGCCATGTATCTCGAATTTCTTAAACATCTCTGTAATCCGGCCAGTCCTTAATAAAGTGAACCTAAAAAATTCAAATTTGCAAATTTACGAGCCATCATCAATAACAAATGGGTCTCGCTCGGTCATCGTATTTACATGGGGGCAATTTTGTTTAATAGCCCTATCATAAGCTAACTAGCCATGTATCTCGAATTTCTTAAACATCTCTGTAATCCGGCCAATCCTTAATAAAGTAAACAGCAAAATTTCAAATCTGCAAATTTACGAGCCATCATCAATAACAATTGGGTCTCGGTCATCGTATTTACATGTGGGCAATTCTATTTAATAGCCCTATCATAAGCTAACTAGCCATGTATCTCGAATTTCTTAAACATCTCTGTAATCCGGCCAATCCTTAATAAAGTGAACCTAAAAAATTCAAATTTGCAAATTTACGAGCCATCATCAATAACAAATGGGTCTCGCTCGGTCATCGTATTTACATGGGGGCAATTTTGTTTAATAGCCCTATCATAAGCTAACTAGCCATGTATCTCGAATTTCTTAAACATCTCTGTAATCCGGCCAATCCTTAATAAAGTGAACCTCAAAAATTCAAATTTTGCAAATTTACGAGCCATCATTAATAACAAATGGGTCTCGCTCAGTCATCGTATTTACATGGGGGCAATTTTATTTAATAGCCCTATCATAAGCTAACCAGCCATGGATCTCGAATTTCTTAAACATCTCTGTAATCCGGCCAATCCTTAATAAAGTGAACCTCAAAATTTCAAATTTGCAAATTTACGATTCATCATCACCACAAATAATTCTCGGTCATCGTATTTACATGGGGGTAAATTTGTTTGATGCCGCTATCATAAGCTAACTAGCCAAAGCTAACTAGCCATGTATCTCGAATTTCTAAAACATCTCTGTAATCCGGCCAATCCTTAATAAAGTGAACCTCAAAATTTCAAATTTGCAAATTTACGATTCATCATCACCACAAATAGGTCTCGGTCATCGTATTTACATGGGGGTAATTTTGTTTGATGCCGTTATCATAAGCTAACTAGCCAAAGCTACCTAGCTATGTATCTCAAATTTCTTTAACATCTCTGTAATCCGGCCAATCCTTAATAAAGTGAACCTCAAAATTTCAAATTTGCAAATTTACGATTCATCATCACCACAAATAGGTCGTGGTCATCGTATTTACATGGGGGTAATTTTATTTGATAGCCCTATCATAAGCTAACTAGCCAAAGCTAACTAGCCATGTATCTCGAATGTCTAAAGCATCTTTGTAATCCGGCCAATCCTTAATAAAGTGAACCTAAAAAATTCATATTTGCAAATTTACGATTCATCATCACCACAAATAGGTCTCGGTCATCGTATTAACATAGGGGTAATTTTATTTGATACCGTTATCATAAGCTTACTATCCAAAACTAACTAGCCATGTATCTCGAATTTTTTGAACATCTCTGTAATCAGGCCAATTCTTAATAAAGTGAACCTAAAAAATTCAAATTTGCAAATTTACGAGCCATCATCAATAACAAATGGGTCTCGCTCGGTCATCGTAGTTACATGGGGGCAATTTTGTTTAATAGCCCTATCATAAGCTAACTAGCCATGTATCTCGAATTTCTTAAACATCTCTGTAATCCGGCCAATCCTTAATAAAGTGAACCTCAAAAATTCAAATTTTGCAAATTTACGAGCCATCATCAATAACAAATGGGTCTCGCTCAGTCATCGTATTTACACGGGGGCAATTTTATTTAATAGCCCTATCATAAGCTAACCAGCCATGGATCTCGAATTTCTTAAACATCTCTGTAATCCGGCCAATCCTTAATAAAGTGAACCTCAAAATTTCAAATTTGCAAATTTACGATTCATCATCACCACAAATAGGTCTCATGGGGGTAATTTTGTATTTACATGGGGGTAATTTTGTTTGATGCCGTTATCATAAGCTAACTAGCCAAAGCAAACTAGCCATGTATCTCGAATTTCTAAAACATCTCTGTAATCCGGCCAATCCTTAATAAAGTGAACCTCAAAATTTCAAATTTGCAAATTTACGATTCATCATCACCACAAATAGGTCTCGGTCATCGTATTTACATGGGGGCAATTTTGTTTGATGCCGCTATCATAAGCTAACTAGCCAAAGCTAACTAGCCAAGTATCTCGAATTTCTTAAACATCTCTGTAATCCGGCCAATCCTTAATAAAGTGAACCTCAAAATTTCAAATTTGCAAATTTACGATTCATCATCACCACAAATAGGTCTCGGTCATCGTATTTACATGGGGGTAATTTTGTTTGATGCCGTTATCATAATCTAACTAGCCAAAGCTAACTAGCTATGTATCTCAAATTTGTTTAACATCTCTGTAATCCGGCCAATCCTTAATAAAGTGAACCTCAAAATTTCAAATTTGCAAATTTACGATTCATCATCACCACAAATAGGTCGTGGTCATCGTATTTACATGGGGGCAATTTTATTTGATAACCCTATCATAAGCTAACTAGCCAAAGCTAACTAGCCATGTATCTCGAATGTCTAAAGCATCTTTGTAATCCGGCCAATCCTTAATAAAGTGAACCTAAAAAATTCATATTTGCAAATTTACGATTCATCATCACCACAAATAGGTCTCGGTCATCGTATTTACATAGGGATAATTTTATTTGATAGCCCTATCATAAGCTAACTAGCCAAAGCTAACTAGCCATGTATCTCGAATGTCTAAAACATCTCTGTAATCCGGCCAATCCTTAGTAAAGTGAACCTAAAAAATTCATATTTGCAAATTTGCGATTCATCATCACCACAAATAGGTCTCGGTCATCGTATTAACAAGGGGGCAATTTTATTTGATAGCCCTATCATAAGCTAACTAACCAAAGCTAACTAGTCATGTACATATCTCGAATTTCTTAAACATCTCTGTAATCCGGCCAATCGTTAATAAAGTGAACTTAAAAAATTCAAATTTGCAAATTTAAGTTTCATCATCACCACAAATAGGTCTCGGTCATCGTATTAACATGGGGGTAATTCTATTTGATACCGTTATCATAAGCTAACTAACCAAAGCTAACTAGCCATGTATATCGAATTTCTTAAACATCTCTGTAATCCGGCCAATCCTTAATAAAGTGAACCTCAAAAATTCAAATTTGCAAATTTATGCACATTTATGTATTAACATGGGGGTAATTTTATTTGATACCGTTATCATTATCTAACTAACCAAAGCTAACTAGCCATGTATCTCGAATTTATTAATCATCTCTGTAATCCGGCCAATCCTTAATAACGTGAACCTCAAAATTTCAAATTTGCAAATTTACGAGCCATCATCAATAATGAATAGGTCTCGGTCATCGTATTAACATGGGGGTAATTTTATTTGATGCCGTTGTCATAAGCTAACTAGCCAAAGCTAACTAGCCATGTATCCCGAATTTCTTAAACATCTCTGTAATCCGGCCAATCCTTAATAAAGTGAACCTAAAAAATTCAAATTGGCAAATTTACGAGCCATCATCAAAAACTAATGGATCTCGGTCATCGTACTTACATGGGGGCAATTTTATTTGACAGCCCTATCATAAGCTAACTAGCCAAAGCTATTTAGCCATGTTTCTCGAATTTCTTAAACATCTCTGTAATACGGCCAATCCTTATTAAAGTGAACCTCAAAATTTAAAATTGGCAAATTTACGATTCATCATCAATAACAAATGGGTCTCGCTCGGTCATCGTATTTACATGGGGGCAATTTTGTTTAATAGCCCTATCATAAGCTAACTAGCCATGTATCTCGAATTTCTTAAACATCTCTGTAATCCGGCCAATCCTTAATAAAGTGAACCTAAAAAATTCAAATTTGCAAATTTACGAGCCATCATCAATAACAAATGGGTCTCGCTCGGTCATCTTATTTACATGGGGGCAATTTTGTTTAATAGCCCTATCATAAGCTAACTAGCTATGTATCTCGAATTTCTTAAACATCTCTGTGATCCGGCCAATCCTTAATATAGTGAACCTAAAAAATTCAAATTTTGCAAATTTACGATTCATCATCACCACAAATAGGTCTCGGTCATCGTATTAACAAGCGGGCAATTTTATTTGATAGCCCTATCATAAGCTAACTAACCAAAGCTAACTAGCCATGTACATATCTCGAATTTCTTAAACATCTCTGTAATCCGGCCAATCCTTAATAAAGTGAACCTAAAAAATTCATATTTGCAAATTTACGATTCATCATCACCACAAATAGGTCTCGGTCATCGTATTAACATAGGGGTAATTTTATTTGATAACGTTATCATAAGCTTACTATCCAAAACTAACTAGCCATGTATTTCGAATTTCTTAAACATCTCTGTAATTAGGCCAATGCTTAATAAAGTGAACCTAAAATATTCAAATTTGCAAATTTACGATTCATCATCACCACAAATAGGTCTCGGTCATCGTATTTACATAGGGACAATTTTATTTGATAGCCCTATCATAAGCTAACTAGCCAAAGCTAACTAGCCATGTATCTCGAATGTCTAAAACATCTCTGTAATCCGGCCAATCCTTAATAAAGTGAACCTAAAAAATTCATATTTGCAAATTTACGATTCATCATCACCACAAATAGGTCTCGGTCATCGTATTAACATAGGGGTAATTTTATTTGATACCGTTATCATAAGCTTACTATCCAAAACTAACTAGCCATGTATTTCGAATTTCTTAAACATCTCTGTAATTAGGCCAATGCTTAATAAAGTGAACCTAAAATATTCAAATTTGCAAATTTACGATTCATCATCACCACAAATAGGTCTCGGTCATCGTATTTACATAGGGACAATTTTATTTGATAGCCCTATCATAAGCTAACTAGCCAAAGCTAACTAGCCATGTATCTCGAATGTCTAAAACATCTCTGTAATCCGGCCAATCCTTAATAAAGTGAACCTAAAAAATTCATATTTGCAAATTTGCGATTCATCATCACCACAAATAGGTCTCGGTCATCGTATTAACAAGGGGGCAATTTTATTTGATAGCCCTATCATAAGCTAACTAACCAAAGCTAACTAGTCATGTACATATCTCGAATGTCTAAAACATCTCTCTAATCCGGCCAATCCTTAATAAAGTGAACCTAAAAAATTCAAATTTGCAAATTTAAGTTTCATCATCACCACAAATAGGTCTCGGTCATCGTATTAACATGGGGGTAATTTTATTTGATACCGTTATCATAAGCTAACTAACCAAAGCTAACTAGCCATGTATCTCGAATTTATTAATCATCTCTGTAATCCGGCCAATCCTTAATAACGTGAACCTCAAAATTTCAAATTTGCAAATTTACGAGCCATCAACAATAACGAATAGGTCTAGGTCATCGTATTAACATGGGGGTAATTTTATGTAATGCCGTTGTCATAAGCTAACTATCCGAAGCTAACTAGCCATGTATCTCGAATTTCTTAAACATTTCTGTAATCCGGCCAATCCTTAATAAAGTGAACCTAAAAAATTCATATTGGCAAATTTACGAGCCATCATCAATAACAAATGGGTCTCGGTCATCGTACTTACATGGGGGCAATTTTATCTAATAGCTCTATCATAAGCTAACTAGCCAAAGCTATCTAGCCATGTTTCTAGAATTTCTTAAACATCTCTGTAATACGGCCAATCCTTATTAAAGTGAACCTCAAAATTTAAAATTTGCAAATTTACGATTCATCATCAATAACAAATGGGTCTCGCTCGGTCATCGTATTTACATGGGGGCAATTTTGTTTAATAGCCCTATCATAAGCTAACTAGCCATGTATCTCGAATTTCTTAAACATCTCTGTAATCCGGCCAATCCTTAATAAAGTGAACCTAAAAAATTCAAATTTGCAAATTTACGAGCCATCATCAATAACAAATGGGTCTCGCTCGGTCATCGTATTTACATGGGGGCAATTTTGTTTAATAGCCCTATCATAAGCTAACTAGCCATGTATCTCGAATTTATTAAACATCTCTGTGATCCGGCCAATCCTTAATAAAGTGAACCTAAAAAATTCAAATTTTGCAAATTTACGATCCATCATCAATAACAAACGGGTCTCGCTCGGTCATCGTATTTACATGGGGGCAATTTTATTTAATAGCCCTATCATAAGCTAACTAGCCATGGATCTCGAATTTCTTAAACATCTCTGTAATCCGGCCAATCTTTAATAAAGTGAACCTCAAAATTTCAAATTTGCAAATTTACGATTCATCATCACCACAAATAGGTCTCGGTCATCGTATTTACATGGGGGCAATTTTGTTTGTTGCCGTTATCATAAGCTTACTAGCCAAAGCTAACTAGCCATGTATCTCGAATTTCTAAAACATCTCTGTAATCCGGCCAATCCTTAATAAAGTGAACCTCAAAATTTCAAATTTGCAAATTTACGATACATCATCATCACAAATAGGTCTCGGTCATCGTATTAACATAGGGGTAATTTTATTTGATACCGTTATCATAAGCTAACTAGCCAAAGCTAACTAGCCATGTATCTCGAATTTCTTAAACATCTCTGTAATCCGGCCAATCCTTAATAAAGTGAACCTCAAAATTTCAAATTTGCAAATTTACGATTCATCATCACCACAAATAGGTCTTGGTCATCGTATTTACATGGGGGCAATTTTATTTAATAGCCCTATCATAAGCTAACTAGCCAAAGCTAACTAGCCATGTATCTCGAATTTCTTGAGCATCTCTGTAATCCGGCCAATCCTTAATAAAGTGAACCTCAAAATTTCAAATTTGCAAATTTACGATTCATCATCATCACAAATAGGTCTCGGTCATCGTATTTACATGGGGGAAATTTTGTTTGATAGCCCTATCATAAGCTTACTAGCCAAAGCTAACTAGCCATGTATCTCGAATTTCTTAAACATCTCTGTAATCCGGCCAATCCTTAATAAAGTGAACCTCAAAATTTCAAATTTGCAAATTTACGATTCATCATCACCACAAATAGGTCTTGGTCATCGTATTTACATGGGGGCAATTTTATTTAATAGCCCTATCATAAGCTAACTAGCCAAAGCTAACTAGCCATGTATCTCGAATTTCTTAAACATCTCTGTAATCCGGCCAATCCTTAATAAAGTGAACCTCAAAATTTCAAATTGGCAAATTTACGATTCATCATCACCACAAATAGGTCTCGGTCATCGTATTTACATGGGGGTAATTTTGTTTGATGCCGTTATCATAAGCTAACTAGCCAAAGCTAACTAGCCATGTATCTCGAATTTCTTAAACATCTCTGTAATCCGGCCAATCCTTAATAAAGTGAACCTCAAAATTTCAAATTTGCAAATTTACGATTCATCATCACCACAAATAGGTCTTGGTCATCGTATTTACATGGGGGCAATTTTATTTAATAGCCCTATCATAAGCTAACTAGCCAAAGCTAACTAGCCATGTATCTCGAATTTCTTAAACATCTCTGTAATCCGGCCAATCCTTAATAAAGTGAACCTCAAAATTTCAAATTGGCAAATTTACGATTCATCATCACCACAAATAGGTCTCGCCCATCGTATTTACATGGGGGTAATTTTGTTTGATGCCGTTATCATAAGCTAACTAGCCAAAGCTAACTAGCCATGTATCTCGAATTTCTTAAACATCTCTGTAATCCGGCCAATCCTTAATAAAGTGAACCTCAAAATTTCAAATTTGCAAATTTACGATTCATCATCACCACAAATAGGTCTTGGTCATCGTATTTACATGGGGGCAATTTTATTTAATAGCCCTATCATAAGCTAACTAGCCAAAGCTAACTAGCCATGTATCTCGAATTTCTTGAACATCTCTGTAATCCGGCCAATCCTTAATAAAGTGAACCTCAAAATTTCAAATTTGCAAATTTACGATTCATCATCATCACAAATAGGTCTCGGTCATCGTATTTACATGGGGGAAATTTTGTTTGATAGCCCTATCATAAGCTTACTAGCCAAAGCTAACTAGCCATGGATCTCGAATTTCTTAAACATCTCTGTAATCCGGCCAATCCTTAATAAAGTGAACCTCAACATTTCAAATTTGCAAATTTACGATTCATCATCACCACAAATAGGTCTCGGTCATCGTATTTACATGGGGGTAATTTTGTTTGATGCCGTTATCATAAGCAAACTAGCCAAAGCTAACTAGCCATGTATCTCGAATTTCTTAAACATCTCTGTAATCCGGCCAATCCTTAATAAAGTGAACCTAAAAAATTCATATTTGCAAATTTACGATTCATCATCACCACAAATAGGTCTCGGTCATCGTATTAACTAGGGGACAATTTTATTTGATAGCCCTATCATAAGCTAACTAGCCAAAGCTAACTAGCCATGTATCTCGAATGTCTAAAAATAGGTCTAATGGGGGTAATTTTGTATTTACATGGGGGTAATTTTGTTTGATGCCGTTATCATAAGCTAACTAGCCAAAGCAAACTAGCCATGTATCTCGAATTTCTAAAACATCTCTGTAATCCGGCCAATCCTTAATAAAGTGAACCTCAAAATTTCAAATTGGCAAATTTACGATACATCATCAATAACAAATGGGTCTCGGTCATCGTACTAACATACGGGCAATTTTATTTAATAGCCCTATCATATGCTAACTAGCCAAAGCTAACTAGCCATGTATCTCGAAATTCTTAAACATCTCTGTAATCCGGCCAATCCTTAATAAAGTGAACCTCAACATTTCAAATTTGCAAATTTACGATTCATCATCACCACAAATAGGTCTCGGTCATCGTATTTACATGGGGGTAATTTTGTTTGATGCCGTTATCATAAGCAAACTAGCCAAAGCTAACTAGCCATGTATCTCGAATTTCTTAAACATCTCTGTAATCCGGTCAATCCTTAATAAAGTGAACCTAAAAAATTCATATTTGCAAATTTACGATTCATCATCACCACAAATAGGTCTCGGTCATCGTATTAACTGGGGGACAATTTTATTTGATAGCCCTATCATAAGCTAACTAGCCAAAGCTAACTAGCCATGTATCTCGAATGTCTAAAACATCTCTGTAATCCGGCCAATCCTTAATAAAGTGAACCTAAAAAATTCATATTTGCAAATTTACGATTCATCATCACCACAAATAGGTCTCGGTCATCGTATTAACAAGCGGGCAATTTTATTTGATAGCCCTATCATAAGCTAACTAACCAAAGCTAACTAGCCATGTACATATCTCGAATTTCTTAAACATCTCTGTAATCCGGCCAATCCTTAATAAAGTGAACCTAAAAAATTCATATTTGCAAATTTACGATTCATCATCACCACAAATAGGTCTCGGTCATCGTATTAACATAGGGGTAATTTTATTTGATACCGTTATCATAAGCTTACTATCCAAAACTAACTAGCCATGTATTTCGAATTTCTTAAACATCTCTGTAATTAGGCCAATGCTTAATAAAGTGAACCTAAAATATTCAAATTTGCAAATTTACGATTCATCATCACCACAAATAGGTCTCGGTCATCGTATTTACATAGGGACAATTTTATTTGATAGCCCTATCATAAGCTAACTAGCCAAAGCTAACTAGCCATGTATCTCGAATGTCTAAAACATCTCTGTAATCCGGCCAATCCTTAATAAAGTGAACCTAAAAAATTCATATTTGCAAATTTACGATTCATCATCACCACAAATAGGTCTCGGTCATCGTATTAACATAGGGGTAATTTTATTTGATACCGTTGTCATAAGCTTACTATCCAAAACTAACTAGCCATGTATTTCGAATTTCTTAAACATCTCTGTAATTAGGCCAATGCTTAATAAAGTGAACCTAAAATATTCAAATTTGCAAATTTACGATTCATCATCACCACAAATAGGTCTCGGTCATCGTATTTACATAGGGACAATTTTATTTGATAGCCCTATTATAAGCTAACTAGCCATGTATCTCGAATGTCTAAAACATCTCTGTAATCCGGCCAATCCTTAATAAAGTGAACCTAAAAAATTCATATTTGCAAATTTACGATTCATCATCACCACAAATAGGTCTCGGTCATCGTATTAACAAGGGGGCAATTTTATTTGATAGCCCTATCATAAGCTAACTAACCAAAGCTAACTAGTCATGTACATATCTCGAATGTCTAAAACATCTCTCTAATCCGGCCAATCCTTAATAAAGTGAACCTAAAAAATTCAAATTTGC
Organism: Tipula helvola; assembly: GCA_963556165.1. NCBI lineage: Eukaryota > Metazoa > Arthropoda > Insecta > Diptera > Tipulidae > Tipula > Tipula helvola. The sequence continues at coordinate 346,621,375 of OY744483.1, read as the reverse complement.
AAATTTAAGTTTCATCATCACCACAAATAGGTCTCGGTCATCGTATTAACATGGGGGTAATTTTATTTGATACCGTTATCATAAGCTAACTAACCAAAGCTAACTAGCCATGTATCTCGAATTTATTAATCATCTCTGTAATCCGGCCAATCCTTAATAACGTGAACCTCAAAATTTCAAATTTGCAAATTTACGAGCCATCAACAATAACGAATAGGTCTCGGTCATCGTATTAACATGGGGGTAATTTTATGTAATGCCGTTGTCATAAGCTAACTAGCCGAAGCTAACTAGCCATGTATCTCGAATTTCTTAAACATTTCTGTAATCCGGCCAATCCTTAATAAAGTGAACCTAAAAAATTCATATTGGCAAATTTACGAGCCATCATCAATAACAAATGGGTCTCGGTCATCGTACTTACATGGGGGCAATTTTATCTAATAGCCCTATCATAAGCTAACTAGCCAAAGCTATCTAGCCATGTTTCTAGAATTTCTTAAACATCTCTGTAATACGGCCAATCCTTATTAAAGTGAACCTCAAAATTTAAAATTTGCAAATTTACGATTCATCATCAATAACAAATGGGTCTCGCTCGGTCATCGTATTTACATGGGGGCAATTTTGTTTAATAGCCCTATCATAAGCTAACTAGCCATGTATCTCGAATTTCTTAAACATCTCTGTAATCCGGCCAATCCTTAATAAAGTGAACCTAAAAAATTCAAATTTGCAAATTTACGAGCCATCATCAATAACAAATGGGTCTCGCTCGGTCATCGTATTTACATGGGGGCAATTTAGTTTAATAGCCCTATCATAAGCTAACTAGCCATGTATCTCGAATTTATTAAACATCTCTGTGATCCGGCCAATCCTTAATAAAGTGAACCTAAAAAATTCAAATTTTGCAAATTTACAAGCCATCATCAATAACAAACGGGTCTCGCTCGGTCATCGTATTTACATGGGGGCAATTTTATTTAATAGCCCTATCATAAGCTAACTAGCCATGGATCTCGAATTTCTTAAACATCTCTGTAATCCGGCCAATCCTTAATAAAGTGAACCTCAAAATTTCAAATTTGCAAATTTACGATTCATCATCACCACAAATAGGTCTCGGTCATCGTATTTACATGGGGGCAATTTTGTTTGTTGCCGTTATCATAAGCTTACTAGCCAAAGCTAACTAGCCATGTATCTCGAATTTCTAAAACATCTCTGTAATCCGGCCAATCCTTAATAAAGTGAACCTCAACATTTCAAATTTGCAAATTTACGATACATCATCATCACAAATAGGTCTCGGTCATCGTATTAACATAGGGGTAATTTTATTTGATACCGTTATCATATGCTAACTAGCCAAAGCTAACTAGCCATGGATCTCGAATTTCTTAAACATCTCTGTAATCCGGCCAATCCTTAATAAAGTGAACCTCAAAATTTCAAATTTGCAAATTTACGATTCATCATCACCACAAATAGGTCTTGGTCATCGTATTTACATGGGGGCAATTTTATTTAATAGCCCTATCATAAGCTAACTAGCCAAAGCTAACTAGCCATGTATCTCGAATTTCTTGAGCATCTCTGTAATCCGGCCAATCCTTAATAAAGTGAACCTCAAAATTTCAAATTTGCAAATTTACGATTCATCATCATCACAAATAGGTCTCGGTCATCGTATTTACATGGGGGAAATTTTGTTTGATAGCCCTATCATAAGCTTACTAGCCAAAGCTAACTAGCCATGTATCTCGAATTTCTTAAACATCTCTGTAATCCGGCCAATCCTTAATAAAGTGAACCTCAACATTTCAAATTTGCAAATTTACGATTCATCATCACCACAAATAGGTCTCGGTCATCGTATTTACATGGGGGTAATTTTGTTTGATGCCGTTATCATAAGCAAACTAGCCAAAGCTAACTAGCCATGTATCTCGAATTTCTTAAACATCTCTGTAATCCGGCCAATCCTTAATAAAGTGAACCTAAAAAATTCATATTTGCAAATTTACGATTCATCATCACCACAAATAGGTCTCGGTCATCGTATTAACTAGGGGACAATTTTATTTGATAGCCCTATCATAAGCTAACTAGCCAAAGCTAACTAGCCATGTATCTCGAATGTCTAAAAATAGGTCTAATGGGGGTAATTTTGTATTTACATGGGGGTAATTTTGTTTGATGCCGTTATCATAAGCTAACTAGCCAAAGCAAACTAGCCATGTATCTCGAATTTCTAAAACATCTCTGTAATCCGGCCAATCCTTAATAAAGTGAACCTCAAAATTTCAAATTGGCAAATTTACGATACATCATCAATAACAAATGGGTCTCGGTCATCGTACTAACATACGGGCAATTTTATTTAATAGCCCTATCATATGCTAACTAGCCAAAGCTAACTAGCCATGTATCTCGAAATTCTTAAACATCTCTGTAATCCGGCCAATCCTTAATAAAGTGAACCTCAACATTTCAAATTTGCAAATTTACGATTCATCATCACCACAAATAGGTCTCGGTCATCGTATTTACATGGGGGTAATTTTGTTTGATGCCGTTATCATAAGCAAACTAGCCAAAGCTAACTAGCCATGTATCTCGAATTTCTTAAACATCTCTGTAATCCGGTCAATCCTTAATAAAGTGAACCTAAAAAATTCATATTTGCAAATTTACGATTCATCATCACCACAAATAGGTCTCGGTCATCGTATTAACTGGGGGACAATTTTATTTGATAGCCCTATCATAAGCTAACTAGCCAAAGCTAACTAGCCATGTATCTCGAATGTCTAAAACATCTCTGTAATCCGGCCAATCCTTAATAAAGTGAACCTAAAAAATTCATATTTGCAAATTTACGATTCATCATCACCACAAATAGGTCTCGGTCATCGTATTAACAAGCGGGCAATTTTATTTGATAGCCCTATCATAAGCTAACTAACCAAAGCTAACTAGCCATGTACATATCTCGAATTTCTTAAACATCTCTGTAATCCGGCCAATCCTTAATAAAGTGAACCTAAAAAATTCATATTTGCAAATTTACGATTCATCATCACCACAAATAGGTCTCGGTCATCGTATTAACATAGGGGTAATTTTATTTGATACCGTTATCATAAGCTTACTATCCAAAACTAACTAGCCATGTATTTCGAATTTCTTAAACATCTCTGTAATTAGGCCAATGCTTAATAAAGTGAACCTAAAATATTCAAATTTGCAAATTTACGATTCATCATCACCACAAATAGGTCTCGGCCATCGTATTTACATAGGGACAATTTTATTTGATAGCCCTATCATAAGCTAACTAGCCAAAGCTAACTAGCCATGTATCTCGAATGTCTAAAACATCTCTGTAATCCGGCCAATCCTTAATAAAGTGAACCTAAAAAATTCATATTTGCAAATTTACGATTCATCATCACCACAAATAGGTCTCGGTCATCGTATTAACATAGGGGTAATTTTATTTGATACCGTTGTCATAAGCTTACTATCCAAAACTAACTAGCCATGTATTTCGAATTTCTTAAACATCTCTGTAATTAGGCCAATGCTTAATAAAGTGAACCTAAAATATTCAAATTTGCAAATTTACGATTCATCATCACCACAAATAGGTCTCGGTCATCGTATTTACATAGGGACAATTTTATTTGATAGCCCTATTATAAGCTAACTAGCCATGTATCTCGAATGTCTAAAACATCTCTGTAATCCGGCCAATCCTTAATAAAGTGAACCTAAAAAATTCATATTTGCAAATTTACGATTCATCATCACCACAAATAGGTCTCGGTCATCGTATTAACAAGGGGGCAATTTTATTTGATAGCCCTATCATAAGCTAACTAACCAAAGCTAACTAGTCATGTACATATCTCGAATGTCTAAAACATCTCTCTAATCCGGCCAATCCTTAATAAAGTGAACCTAAAAAATTCAAATTTGCAAATTTAAGTTTCATCATCACCACAAATAGGTCTCGGTCATCGTATTAACATGGGGGTAATTTTATTTGATACCGTTATCATAAGCTAACTAACCAAAGCTAACTAGCCATGTATCTCGAATTTATTAATCATCTCTGTAATCCGGCCAATCCTTAATAACGTGAACCTCAAAATTTCAAATTTGCAAATTTACGAGCCATCAACAATAACGAATAGGTCTCGGTCATCGTATTAACATGGGGGTAATTTTATGTAATGCCGTTGTCATAAGCTAACTAGCCGAAGCTAACTAGCCATGTATCTCGAATTTCTTAAACATTTCTGTAATCCGGCCAATCCTTAATAAAGTGAACCTAAAAAATTCATATTGGCAAATTTACGAGCCATCATCAATAACAAATGGGTCTCGGTCATCGTACTTACATGGGGGCAATTTTATCTAATAGCCCTATCATAAGCTAACTAGCCAAAGCTATCTAGCCATGTTTCTAGAATTTCTTAAACATCTCTGTAATACGGCCAATCCTTATTAAAGTGAACCTCAAAATTTAAAATTTGCAAATTTACGATTCATCATCAATAACAAATGGGTCTCGCTCGGTCATCGTATTTACATGGGGGCAATTTTGTTTAATAGCCCTATCATAAGCTAACTAGCCATGTATCTCGAATTTCTTAAACATCTCTGTAATCCGGCCAATCCTTAATAAAGTGAACCTAAAAAATTCAAATTTGCAAATTTACGAGCCATCATCAATAACAAATGGGTCTCGCTCGGTCATCGTATTTACATGGGGGCAATTTAGTTTAATAGCCCTATCATAAGCTAACTAGCCATGTATCTCGAATTTATTAAACATCTCTGTGATCCGGCCAATCCTTAATAAAGTGAACCTAAAAAATTCAAATTTTGCAAATTTACAAGCCATCATCAATAACAAACGGGTCTCGCTCGGTCATCGTATTTACATGGGGGCAATTTTATTTAATAGCCCTATCATAAGCTAACTAGCCATGGATCTCGAATTTCTTAAACATCTCTGTAATCCGGCCAATCCTTAATAAAGTGAACCTCAAAATTTCAAATTTGCAAATTTACGATTCATCATCACCACAAATAGGTCTCGGTCATCGTATTTACATGGGGGCAATTTTGTTTGTTGCCGTTATCATAAGCTTACTAGCCAAAGCTAACTAGCCATGTATCTCGAATTTCTAAAACATCTCTGTAATCCGGCCAATCCTTAATAAAGTGAACCTCAAAATTTCAAATTTGCAAATTTACGATACATCATCATCACAAATAGGTCTCGGTCATCGTATTAACATAGGGGTAATTTTATTTGATACCGTTATCATATGCTAACTAGCCAAAGCTAACTAGCCATGTATCTCGAATTTCTTAAACATCTCTGTAATCCGGCCAATCCTTAATAAAGTGAACCTCAAAATTTCAAATTTGCAAATTTACGATACATCATCATCACAAATAGGTCTCGGTCATCGTATTAACATAGGGGTAATTTTATTTGATACCGTTATCATATGCTAACTAGCCAAAGCTAACTAGCCATGTATCTCGAATTTCTTAAACATCTCTGTAATCCGGCCAATCCTTAATAAAGTGAACCTCAAAATTTCAAATTTGCAAATTTACGATTCATCATCACCACAAATAGGTCTTGGTCATCGTATTTACATGGGGGCAATTTTATTTAATAGCCCTATCATAAGCTAACTAGCCAAAGCTAACTAGCCATGTATCTCGAATTTCTTGAGCATCTCTGTAATCCGGCCAATCCTTAATAAAGTGAACCTCAAAATTTCAAATTTGCAAATTTACGATTCATCATCATCACAAATAGGTCTCGGTCATCGTATTTACATGGGGGAAATTTTGTTTGATAGCCCTATCATAAGCTTACTAGCCAAAGCTAACTAGCCATGTATCTCGAATTTCTTAAACATCTCTGTAATCCGGCCAATCCTTAATAAAGTGAACCTCAAAATTTCAAATTTGCAAATTTACGATTCATCATCACCACAAATAGGTCTTGGTCATCGTATTTACATGGGGGCAATTTTATTTAATAGCCCTATCATAAGCTAACTAGCCAAAGCTAACTAGCCATGTATCTCGAATTTCTTAAACATCTCTGTAATCCGGCCAATCCTTAATAAAGTGAACCTCAAAATTTCAAATTGGCAAATTTACGATTCATCATCACCACAAATAGGTCTCGGTCATCGTATTTACATGGGGGTAATTTTGTTTGATGCCGTTATCATAAGCTAACTAGCCAAAGCTAACTAGCCATGTATCTCGAATTTCTTAAACATCTCTGTAATCCGGCCAATCCTTAATAAAGTGAACCTCAAAATTTCAAATTTGCAAATTTACGATTCATCATCACCACAAATAGGTCTTGGTCATCGTATTTACATGGGGGCAATTTTATTTAATAGCCCTATCATAAGCTAACTAGCCAAAGCTAACTAGCCATGTATCTCGAATTTCTTAAACATCTCTGTAATCCGGCCAATCCTTAATAAAGTGAACCTCAAAATTTCAAATTGGCAAATTTACGATTCATCATCACCACAAATAGGTCTCGGTCATCGTATTTACATGGGGGTAATTTTGTTTGATGCCGTTATCATAAGCTAACTAGCCAAAGCTAACTAGCCATGTATCTCGAATTTCTTAAACATCTCTGTAATCCGGCCAATCCTTAATAAAGTGAACCTCAAAATTTCAAATTTGCAAATTTACGATTCATCATCACCACAAATAGGTCTTGGTCATCGTATTTACATGGGGGCAATTTTATTTAATAGCCCTATCATAAGCTAACTAGCCAAAGCTAACTAGCCATGTATCTCGAATTTCTTGAACATCTCTGAAATCCGGCCAATCCTTAATAAAGTGAACCTCAAAATTTCAAATTTGCAAATTTACGATTCATCATCATCACAAATAGGTCTCGGTCATCGTATTTACATGGGGGAAATTTTGTTTGATAGCCCTATCATAAGCTTACTAGCCAAAGCTAACTAGCCATGTATCTCGAATTTCTTAAACATCTCTGTAATCCTGCCAATCCTTAATAAAGTGAACCTCAAAATTTCAAATTTGCAAATTTACGATTCATCATCGCCACAAATGGGTCTCGGTCATCGTATTTACATGTGGGCAATTTTATTTAATAGCCCTCCCATAAGCTTACTAGCCAAAGCTATCTTGCCATGTATCTCGAACATCTTAAACATCTTTGTAATCCGGCCAATCCTTAATAAAGTGAACCTCAAAATTTCAAATTTGCAAATTTACGAACCATCATCATCACAAATGGGTATCGGTCATCGTATTTACTTGGGGGTAATTTTGTTGATAGCCGTTGTTATAAGCTAACTAGTTAAAACTAACTAGCCATGTATCTCGAAGTTCTAAAACATCTCTGTAATCCGGCCAATCCTTATTAAAGTGAGCCTCAAAATTCAGCGACATCGAGACCCACATCAAAAAATGCGGCATTTGTGAAACCAATTCGAAGGCACCCAGAAAATGCACGTTGCAAGCGTGGCCGATGCCGAAGGGTCCATGGGGTGCATTCACATCGATTATGCTGGGCCCGTCAATTGGTTCTAATACTTAGTTATCGTGGATGCATTTAGCAATTGCCCAGAAGTCTTCAAGATGAGTAGCATAACATCGGAAAAAACCATTGAAAACCTGCAGGAAACATTCGCTCGCCATAGACTTTGTGACAGCATCGTTAGTGGCAACGGCCCATAGTTCATTTCCTACCGTTTTAAGAAGATGTGTAATGAAAATGGCATTGAATATAACTACTACGGCACCATACAACTCACAGTCCAACGGCCGGGCCGAGCTTTTCGTCTTCCTGTTAAAGGCTGGCCTCGAGAAGTTGAAAGGGGAAGGGAACGTTGATAGTATTTTACGCAAAGTCCTGATGTACTACCGAGGCAATCCTACGTATGCGCCAGGAATGAAGTCACCGTACAAACTGATGACAGGATATGAAATGAGGACGAAATTGGATCTAATCAAGCCATCCGCAGTACGAGCCGGTATGCGTAACTCAACAATGGAAGAATAGTTCGGTGCTTATTCACGCGCGGTAAAACGACACCCACACAGTGTAGTACTTGTAATTTGTATTGTAAGTGTAACACATTTTGTTGACCACCCCTGAAATAACTGTTTCATGTATAATATTTATTTATAGGCGAGTTATGCTTCTGTCTAAAAAATTATTTCTCGCTTGAAACTTGAGTATTAATAAGTAAATCGTCGTTAGGATCAGTCGCACAAAAATGTTGCTCTTTTATATGTGGTTGTATTGGATTTTATTTGATTATTGTGTACCATATTCATTTGGATTCACTATCCAGCATGCAAGTACAACGGTGCAGCCATTACAACAAATCGATGTAAATTTTAATGATGAATGTGACTCTTCATGTCCGGTCGGTATAAAATGTGTGCCCCATATTCAGTGTCCCGTTCATATGTATGGTGCGATAAAAAATATACCGTTATGTGATTTAAAATCAGGCCGTGGCCATGGTCTGTGTTGTCCGGTGAAACTGTTGGATAAAAATATTACGACGTCATTTCGTACAGCGTATGAAGGTGCAAATAGGAAAAAAATTCAAGCAGTTGTACAAGATGCACGCAAAAAATTTAACGATATGATCAAGGTTGAAGAGGAAATACCGTACGAATTGAGTCAAGGTGCACCAGAATTTACGCACAATATGGTTTTTCGATCGCCGCATACATTAGATGATATGCAAATAGTTGGATCATCGTATTTAGCGATTGAAGAGGTGCTAGCAACGCAGTTGTTTAAAGAACGGGAGGATATATCGAATGAAGAGTTTTTATTCGGACACGTTGATACAACATTTGAAGGTACGATATTTGAGCATGCATGTGACGATAGTGTTCCGTGTTATAATCCCCAGTCGAAATATAGAAGTGAGGATGGAACGTGTAATAATTTGATGCCGGGAAATTCATTGTGGGGTTCAACTGGGTCTCCGATGCAACGATTACTACCGCCTTTGTATGAAGATGGTATTTGGGCACCGAGAATGACATCGGTTACTGGAGCCGCGCTCAAAAGTCCAAGATACATATCTCGAACCATGTTCACCGACGTTGAAGTTTCGCACGATTCACTAAATCTTATGTTCATGCAGTTTGGTCAGTTTATATCGCACGACATCGTTCAATCGGCGAACATAAAACAAACGGATGGCCAGGGAATTACATGCTGCACCGAAGATGGCAAAATATTACCACCAAACATGCTCCACTTTGCATGCCTTCCGATCTCAATCGATGATTCAGATCAATTCTACAATCGGTTTAATCAGCGTTGTATGAATTTCGTCCGATCATCGATTGCACCGTTAGACCAATGCCGAATGGGTTATGCCAAGCAAATCTCTAAAGTAACACACTTCATTGATGGGTCAACAATATATGGCTCGCATGCTAACACGTTTGCCGAGGTTCGACTATTCCGATTCGGTCGTCTTCAAATGTTTTTCGATTTTGATCGTTATTTGCTGCCGATCACCAAAGAGAATAGCGCATGTGTACAAATCGATGGTGCCGGATCATGTTATTTCGCCGGAGATGGTCGAGTAAATCAAATTGTCTCGTTAACTGCGATGCATACGATTTTTGCGCGAGAACATAATCGCATTGCACATGTATTGGGTCATCTCAATCCTCAGTGGCCCGATGAAATCGTGTTCCTGGAAACAAGACGGATTATGATAGCTGTACTTCAGATCATTTTGTACAAAGATTTTTTACCGTTGCTAATCGGAAACGAGGCCATGACTAAATTTAATCTGTGGCTACAATCAAGTGGATATTCTTCAGATTATGATCCGTACGTAAATCCATCGGTCACAAATGAATTTTCGGTAGCCGCATTTCGTATGGGACACTCACTAGTCGATGGGAAATTTCAGTAAGTTTATATCCGCCATTTTATATATAAGTCGGGAGCTAATCTAAATTTTTTGTTGTTTTTAGTATCGAACATGGGCAGTTCAATGAGGATTTATTGATTTCAGAAATATTTTTTAAACCATCCCGTTTGCGTCAGCATGATTTTCTCGATAAATTAATTCGTACCCTGCTCAATCAACCACTGCAGCGTGCTGATGTTTCGGTGACCCCAGGCCTAATGGGTTACTTATTTCGTAATAATTTACCATTTGGTTTGGATTTGGCCGCGATCAATATTCAGCGTGGTCGAGATCATGCAATTCGTACGTACAATGATTATCTTGAATTGCGAGGCTTGAGCCGAGTGGAAAATTTTGCAGAGTTTGGAGCTTATGCGGAAACATTGTCTGAGGTGTACGATGATGTCGACGATATAGATTTGTGGATTGGTGGTCTAATCGAGGAGCCATACGAAGATGCGCTGGTCGGACCAACATTTATCGATATAATTGCTGATCAATTTTCCAGATTACGTCGTGGCGATCGATATTTCCATGAACATGAACCGGCCACAAATCCTGGTCATTTTACGTTGCCACAATTGAATGAATTGCGGCGCGTCACACTGGCCCGTATCATCTGCGATAATACGGATCAATATTTTGAGGATGAAATTTCAAGGAACGCATTCAAATTATCAGAACCGAAAGTCTCGTGTGCCAGCGATGAAATTCCGCAAATCAATTTGGCGGCTTGGAAGGAATAAAACACTTACGTATATCGTATACATATTAAATTTTATTTTATTGTGCCTGTCTCTTGTAAACCAAAATTTCCAGTATGAATTGAATAAACGCAATAAAGAGGCCAAACATCAAGGCCATAAATGCGCCCTGGAGGTGATAAAATGTTAGAACTTTTTTAATACTCCGTTTCTGAGTCGATTCCAGTGTGACTGTTGAAACGTCATGTTTGATTTGTTTCGTCCAAATGTCGATAAGGCCAGCCTGAACGATCTGAAGAAGTATTTGATCGATTCGAGGCAGTAGTGGATGTCCTTTAACCAGTAACATTTCAACTGGGGTCGTCACAATATCATCCTGGAAAGCTTTTATTAACGGATTACCGAATTCATCCTTGTAGTTGTGTTCAATGTACTCAAAATACTGGCGGCTGATGGCCATAGCAAAATCTCGTTTTGTCGCGATACGATCGAGGCATGCAGTAGCGGATTTGCACAATTTATAATTTTGAATCAACACATTGTCGATGTGGTTGGAGTTGAACTCGTCTTTTTGGAAATATCCGGTGGTCTTCAGTTGCATGCCATACTCAATTCTCGATTCAATGATATCAGTGAAGCTGTTCATTTGCTGCTGGTACGCCGGTGTCATCAGCATACTGATTAAGGAAGTTGTGTATGCGGTGCACCAGTGCATACAGTACAGTAGCCAAACGAATAAAAATAATTTAATTTTCGCTGATTTCGGGAACGTGGGTGTTCCGCCCCCACACACCATGCCCCAAATTATGAGGAAAGTTCCATAAGGATGGCGAAATTTATTACGCTCCAAATTGTGACTCGACGGTACACCAAGCAGGTAGGTTACAATCGAGACGATTACGTATATGAGAAAACTTGCGATCCAGGCCTGCGGTTGAAAAATGTAAACCAAACTTTGCCACTGCGGAATCAAATCCGGAGTTGGAATCAACCATGTAGTTTTATCCTGAGTGTCGCATCAGCATCCCTAACAGGCCGGTTTCATTTTGTTCGATGGTCCCCCAATTTTCCAGTTCCTCAAAACTTTTAAATTCGATTGTAAAATTGACGTGCGCGGCAATCGTCTGTATGATTTCAATTTCGATGCCATTTTCAAAATTGTACACGGTTTCTGAATGATTGGTGGTCACGTTTTTTGTCGGTGCCAAAATAAACGGAGGCCATACAAGTGTGCCGACTTTAATTACGCATTTGTTTAAATTCAATGGAACTTTCTCTGGGAAATAGTTTGCCTTGGGTAGTACTAGTTGGCCCGCTTCACATATGCCGAGCAGTTGCATCCTGGTCTCTTGTTTGCCACAATTTCCTTCGTCGAATGGAAACCAGGTGATAATCTGGAGGTTGTATTTCTCCATATCTGGCGCCATAATTGTTAAATTAATAACTAGATATTGTCATGCTACATTTATTAAGTCGAGTAGAAAAATTTCCCGTTCCAACTTATCGAGTCCAATGTCCAAGTAGATTATAAAATTTGCGTGCGGATGCCAAGATGATGTTTTCATCAGCGATGTTAGTATTTTTGACAATTTCGTAGGCGAACGGACAAATATTATATTCGCGTGCACCTTTCCCAATGACATAAGGTCAACGTCTTTATTCATCGGGCCGGTATGGTTCCTTTTAATGACCGATTTCGTCATCAACGTCCAATTACTCGCCTTCATTAATTTATTCAAAATGAACTGTTCGGTTGGAATGCCAAGATGCATATTTACCGGAACTTTCATTCCCGATGACATAATCAAGATTGTCGATGCTGGACTAACAAATCGGTCTACCAATGTTAGCATACATTGCGAAGCGGATTCCTGCACTTTTTGGATATTACTGTTGAATGCCATTTTAAGTTGTCCCTCAACTAGCAACGCGACACTGATAACGAAGAATAGTTTTGTTGATAATACGTTCAACATTTTACTAATGAATTGAATGATTTGATGTGGGCTTTTATACAACGTGGATAATATTGAAATCCTTTGTTCGTAGGTTTTGATTGACATGTTCGTTGCAATGTAATTAAAAATTTGTTATTGTCATTGAATTGTATCAGCATTTTCAATGGTTTGTGTCCGAGCTAATCAATGTGGAACATGCGTACTATGTTGCTACATATTTTGGTTCGATAGGCGATACTATAGACTGTCATGACACAGTCATGGCACAGATAGTGCCGGAAACGAAGGGACTTTAAAGTTTCTATTTGATCATTCATTGGATGCATAATCAAAAGAGAGACGTACGCTAGCTTTTTAGGAAGCAAAATTTCATCCTTCGTCATTCCATCTTCCTTAGGTATCGGTGACAGTTGCGACCGGAAAGCCATTTTCGGTAGGGTGATAAGGGCGCCTTTAAGGCGAGGATCGCCGGCGGCTGAAGGTGTCGTCACAGACGAATTCACACTGTGTTCAAGACTCTATTAATTTTGTCTTTATTTTTCTTCTTTGATTTAATTTATTCTTTTCATCATGTGGTAATGCAAACCTGAGATTATGTTTGGAAAACTCCACGACACACCGTGAGCTCTAGTCAGCTACCAAGACCGCACCAAACTGCTATAATCTCATGATTCTGATAACGAAATCCTATACGGTTTCGTTACAATGTCGCAAACAATGGCGGAGATGAGGGCTCTAAGGGTGCAAGACTGGAAAAGTGCAGAGAAAAAAGAGAAAGAGAAGCGAGAGAGCAACGTGATGCACAGTTACACAAAAATAGGCAATAGATGTCACAGCCGAGAGCTGAAGAAGCACCAGAGCAATATCAATCACTTATCTAACAAGTCAGACTGAACAAAGACTTCAGAATTTAAAAGAAATCAACATCTGTGAGGTCTATACATAGAAATGTATCCTGAAAAGATCACCACACGTCGTGCAAGTACTGAAGCGATAGGATATTTGCTTGATGAGCTCAAACGATGAGAAATGCTCGATGTACGAATTTCGTGGCCACTCAGTGCTTGCCCTTCGCTCAAGACATCTTCGAAGTTAGTGAGAAGCTTTCGAACATGATTCCTCGATCAACGGATAATGCTGGAATCTTAGTCTTGATAGAATATTTAAAGAATCTTGACATCACTCGTGAAAATACGATTTCTCGATCACGAGTATACGATGTAATATGATGGCTAATTGCTAATAATCCTCTCTATAAAGTTGCCATTATAGGCCACAATGCTCTATGACAGAGACTTGATACGAGTCGTATCAAGGATTCAGGCTACGATGGAGTCCAGTGCTGCGTTATGGCTCTATCTAGCATCGTCAGAGCTGCAACTCTACCACCAAGTAAATGGAACAGCATAAGCGAATATCTACCCAATCGATGATAATGGATATTTAGTAGTATGCAACTGCGACATATTCAAGAGAAATTTCATCATGTACAACAACAGCTTTAGTATTGCGTACGATGAAAATCCACCTCACTTCCGGTAGTCTCCATAACAATGCAAATAATGGAACAATTGAATATTGAAGGAACGACAAGTCACCAACGGCATCTTCACATAAGAAACAGTTAAAAAAAAGTGCATATTCCTGAACACTCTACGAGTTCCATTCTTCATAACAGCAACCGAAGGAGTTCGATATGGCACGAAAGTTATTCTTAACTCGAGACGAAAGGCTGAAGGAAACTAGCAGACACGTAAAGTCCTTAGAGAAAGAGACCAGTAATTGGAGAATACATTCAACCAGTTCCGCATGCATTCTAAATACTCGAACAACCACAGACAATTGTCGATGACTACGAAGAAAGCGAAGTAGTAATAGAGAATGCTATGACAGGCAATCAGTTCACAGCGGCCCAGCGAGCAAAAACATGGAACAGAGAGAGATATTCGTTCACATCATTCGCAGTATCCAAGAACAGTTGAAGGGTAGCACGGTCACAAAAGTGACAGGTCAAAACAAATTAAAATTTTACTCTTCCATCTAAATTGTGAAACGTGCCATTTTTACGTTTATTTTGACCAAAAATTTATCCGTAACTGAATCGATATGGTGCTGTTGTACTACGCCTGTTACCACGAATCTCAAATATGTTCCCACAGTAACTGTATGTAGCATGGATAGCGGATGATCAAGCTTTCATAATTTGTGTAATTAAAAAACAAAAGTTACGTTCGTAGCTAAGGTTATGTTTTGATATGCATGTGGTTTTGAATTCGAAACTCAAAAAAGGAGAAAAATTATTGTAGGTGATATGATGAGCAAAGATGGAATGAGCGCCATTTGCAACGGATTTGCGATGATGTTTTTGAATTTTATTAGTTTGTTTTATATACGTGTGGGTTTTAGTTGTGTTTAATTTGTTGAAGTCATTCATCATCCGAATTATACGTTTTTATTGCATATTTAAATGTAAGTAGACGAATTTGTTTTGTGGATGCGCGTGTCTGGTTTTTGTGTGTATTTCGACTTCGTATTTCGGTATAACGACATTTTCGCAAAAATGCGATCTTGGTCGAATTATAACCTTATTATAAAATGTGGTAGCGGATTTTTGCGAAATTAATATTGACAAATTGGCAAAAAATGTGAAATGTGGTTCATTTCATAATAGGGCTGCAGCTGCGTTGGCGATTACTTGATTTATTTATAAACAAAAAAAATGTCACAATAATAAGAAAGGGAAATTAGAATTAGTGATGGTCAACTACTCGTTCCAAGAGAGCCAGCTCGCGTGTATATTGGAAATGAACCCTGTTGCACGCACTTGACAACACTTTTCATTTTAGCTAATGATTTATTTTTGTTTAAATATAATTTATTTAAAATAATTTATTTTTATTTTAATTTTAACTAACCAGGTTCATACATGTTTTGAACATTATGTTTGTTTCATTTTAACAATAAATTACAGTAATTTGTTTAACAATATAATCAAAAAATTTACAAGTTTTATAATAATGAGAAAAAAAATTAAGAAGATTAAAGATGACGAATTTTTGTGGCGATGAATGTGTCAAATACATATTAATATTTTAATAATCCCACAATCAAAACTAAGTATAAATTATTTTTCTACTAGATTATCAATTTCAACCTCGTCGACAGACAATGGTGCATCACCATACTTAGTTAGAATACTGTCGCAACTACGAAAATGATGTTGCTGATCTGGCTTAATACTTTCACTACATGGATTATCACAATGAGCTGCTTTACTATTACTAGTACTAGACGATTTGGTAAGCGACAATTTAATTGGATCATTTATTAGCGCCGTAAATTTATGACGGGATGGTGAACTTTCTGCCGATTTAATTATACGATCGGTGGTTGGTTTCAGAAAATCATACGATGGAGATTTGTACGGTATTTAGATTGATGAACTAGTTGGCTTGGGCGAGCATGGTGTTGACACGGTTGAATCTTTATCCTCACTAAAATATCGTTGAAACAATCCACTTGGTATATCCGCATCACTTGATTCACACACCGATTTACTGAGATATTCATATTTTCGTAAATCAAATCGTGTTTCACTTGTGTCCGACGCCGTATTAGTATCGGATGACTTTCCTGAATTTCTATACTGTTCCAGTATGCTGTTATTCATTTTATACAGATCGATACTCTGATCCGAGATTCGACTGAAATTTGACGGTGATTTTGATTTTTGCTTTAAATCATCGTCCGCCTCATCGAATGTGTACAAATCGGATGTGATCGATAGTTCAGCTATATCTGGACTTGGAATTTCACATCCTGCTTCACTGCGATCTTCGATCGGTGGACTAATTTCATAGTCATCCAATTGAATTGTTGGCTGTTTGGCGAATTTACATTTATCCTCAACCTCTTCCGTTTTACCACATAGTTTATTGATCGATTTGATCGTGTTCTCGATCGATGAAATCGTTTCAGACAGATTAATGCTATTTCCGAAATTTTTTAAATTATTTTTACTTGTCGTCGGTTCCACAACCGTTGGTTCCACAATAACTACGGTTTCGCACATATCGGGCGCATTTTTCTCGTCATAATACTTGATCATAGAGTCAGCATATTTTGATGTATTCCGCTTTAGTATTCGGTGCAATATGATTGAGTTCTCTTGTATAATTTTCAGTACTCTATCACTATTTTTACCTATAATACTGTTATCACTGTTGCTTTTGGTAGCCTGTGCACCTACCCGTGTGGCCATGTCATATTTAGCCGGTTCATCTAACGAAACGGATTTTAATTTTGAAAATCGTATACGATCAAGGAATATTGAAGTTTCGCGCGATTTTATTTTAGGACTATCATCATTTGGCACTTCGATTGGTATTGCAACGGGTGTTTCAACGTGCGATGGCAATATTATTGGCATATCTTCATTTTCGTACGATTTTATTGGAGTAGTGTCTAATACTAGTGGGGCTGGGTCAAAAGATTTGCTCGATACATTTTTATGATTTAACAGATTTGGGGCGAAAACATCAACGATTTCTAATTGTTTAGGACGATCGACTAAATTAATTCGCTCGAAAAATTCATTTGTAACTCCATCCTCGTCTACTTTATACTCGGATATTGCATCCGCTTTAGGCAGGTCGAATATACCGGTCATAAGTATTTCATCGGGTGGTGAATATTCAGGCGAGTTGTCTACAAAATCAATGACCGGAGTCGGTGATTTAAGCGGACTAATATTACTCGTACTTATGTACGTCGAGATATCCGGAATTGGTGACAACTGGCTCACGCTACTTATATATTGGGGTGGGTTATATTTATACGGTTCATTTTTTAACAGCTCGTTCGATTCTGGTAAATTTATTTGCAATTCAGTCTTTTTGTCCCGATCGATATGATTTTCTAAATTATAGGCGAAAGAGATTTCCACAGGTTCAGGAGTTTTTATTTTAATTGATTTATTTACAGCTACACTAGTACTAGGTTGAATTGGAGGGCATTCAGTTTCTAAATCCATTAAATTATCACTTTTTGGTTTGAGGTCCTCGATTCGTTTTCGTAAATCTTCGGCGGGCGCATTATCACCCGATTTAATTTTCATTTTGATCGGGCTCTGTTCGTACGACGATGCATCACTACGCTTTTGGTTTTCATCGTCACACAAACTTGTACTTGTACTCGAACACGAATCATCATCATCACTGTCTTCACTGTACGATGATGATTCGCTACGTTTTCGATTTGTGGCGATTTTTGATTCAGTTCGTTTTGATGTGTTTGGTTGCGTTTGATTTTTCGCTTCCAATTTTGGACTTATCGACACATCTGTTTCGCTTGTATCGGATTTTAAATCACGCCACTTTATACTATTCCTACGCTTTTTCTCAGCGTCTGTATCCTTCCAATGCAGGGTTTCACCAGCTTTCGGTTGATTTAGTGCCGCTATCACTGGTTTATTATTTGTACTAGGAAGACTTTTGCGAGCTGGTGGTATAGCACCTTGGGGTGGACCAACACGTCGCCCCTTTCGACTCAATATTGCATTTCGTCCGGTTAACAGCTGATTTATCGGAATCGATGAAGCCGTCGAGTTGGAACTTTGTCGAGCACATGCTGATGTTAATATTATATGAGCTTGTCGTTGTCGTTCCCGTATTTTTGCATACTGCTGTTTTAGTATTGATATATCTAAGGCAATTCGATCTTTATTATTATCGATGGAATTTGTTCGAGTATTTTGTGTGCTCCCGATCGACGGCCGACGACCATTTTTATTCTCCCATGCTGTTGTCACTGCCAATTTGGAATCATTGTCTGATTCCGCGTCATCATCTGAATAGAAAAGCATTATACCTTTTTTATCACGTAACGGTGATATGCTGTGCAAATGTTTCTCACGCAACTGCTTTAAATCATCGATTGCGCCCAAATCGACGATTTTCTGTACCAAACCATTTGTATCAATTAAATTTCCATTCAATATTTCCCCCGATATTAATCCCATTTTGCAATAAAAGTCATCAGCCGTTCTGATGCTCATAATTCGTCTGGAATGTGAAAAAAAAGGAAAATGAAAATGTTTGTACAAATACCAATAACAAAAATCGCGTTAGTAACGTACGGCTCTAGTAAATCCCATAGTGTTAATGCTGTACGTAACAATATATCACTACCTTCGATTAAAATCAAATCCCAGACACGTAGAACACAATTTAAAGGCAAACATGTACAGAACAGTGTTAGAAACCATTGCATTGTGAAGACATTGATTAGGGGAGGTTCAAAATTATCTGTGGAATGGGGGTTATAAAATTAGTACGAAAAACAGAAATTTTCTATTTGTTTTATTTATACTCACCCAATGCAGTTGGTCCCTGTAATTTTTGTAAATGTTTTGATAGTTTAGGTAACTTGGTGGCGAGAAGTTCTCGAAATACGGCCATATCAGCTTGTAGTCCGCTTAATGAACCGCTAAAATATCCTTGTGGTAATATGCCTTCGATTAAAAGTATCATGATCTGAAAATGTATATTAAAATTAGTTTATAAAAATAATTCGCGGAAAATTTAATTTTTCCCCATTATCCGATTAAACAAATTTTTTTTTAAGACTGTTCTATACCCCGACATTGCGCAAAGAAGCAACACGACAAGAAGTTTTATTTTTTATTTTTCATCAAAAAAATTAAACCAACAACAACAATCAAAAAAGGAAATTTTTAAAAGAAAATTATTTATTTATATCCGAGGGTTATTTACTATAGTCAAGTATGGAAAATGAAAATTCACGGTATATACTCACTTTAATAGAATCGGCTTCATTCTTATCCATGACCTGTAGTATCAGGGCACCCAGCATATTAAAACCTTGACAGTAACCAATATCTGGATTCCATCGTGCATATCCGACTAAAACTTTTTTTAGTTTGGCTTGATTTGATGTGCCCATCGGCCCCGAACATAAGCTCGATCCAGTCCGATGTAAATCCTGTAAATATAAAAGATTATGTTTCCTTGATTTAAGGCTTTCTTATCTCCAAGCAATAAAATTTAGTACCAAACTTCGGTCCTTGCATTATCAAACCGCACATAATATACTTGTCTTCGATATATACATAAAGTGTAGATTTTTGGTAATGTATACAGAATATGAAAGTAATCTTGTTAAAAGTTACATTTTTTGCTTTTGTTGTTTTTAATTTAAATAAAAATCTGGTGTTACATCCCTTGAGGTTGAGAATGAGATCAGCGATAAAGGAAACTGATTTTTATTTGTTTGTTGTTTGTCTTTTGTGTTTGTTGTGCTGAGTCAATTTTCGTTTTATTTATATTACTCTATGAAAATACGAAAATTATTTATAAAATTTTCTCAATTTTTTGGGTTAATCCGATATATATAGTAAGTATGGGAGGGAGTTCAACGCTTCATAAACATCAATTCATATAATCAAAATATGTATGTAACATATACTTGAACAATTGTTCACAGACAAATAGTCTTCATTCTGCTTTGAGCAATTTAATTTGAATTTTAAATAGCATATAGGCATTCCCAAGAGTAAGCCACTCCTAACCAATTCTAACAATTTATTTTTTTTGTATATTTCATTTCATAAACATTACACATGGTCGGGCGACATAATTTTTTGACCAATTTTAACCGCATTATTGATCAGAGCAAAGACAATACTTTATGATAGTAGTAAATATTGGGAGAAGTTACTCACTGTTAATTCGAGGCGGGGCACACTGATGATGACTGCTATTTTTGCGTAAAATTTCAAGTACTAGGTAGTTTTATTTAATTTCGCATAGGTAGTCAACATTTAGGTAATTATATATTTATAAGGTACGGCCATTTTCTTAAGTCTTGCCATTTCTCATATCCGGTTTAATTTTTTGTGAAGTGCAGACGTGTACAATTTGTTATGGAGCGATATACAGTCCAGTTCAAGGCAAACGAAACCCTAATATGCAGCTAGGTGGTTTGAAATTTCATAACCCAGGGCATGCTGCCGCTAGATGGAATGTATCCTTTGATGGCTCACACACTGGTACCTCCATTAAGCGTTTCCTCTTCAAGGTGGAACATTTGGCTGAAGCCGAGGGGCACTCATCTAATCAGCTCGTTACTGATCTGAATTATGTGTTAAAAGGTAATGCCGCAGACTGGTACTGGACCTATCTTGAAAGAAATAATAAAGTCAGCTGGGATTGTTTAAAAATAGATTTAATACAGCGATTTCAGGATCGCAGAAAGGATCGTAGAAAACAAAAAATTAAAGGGTTTTTTTACGAATTCTACCAAGATGTGCTTTCCATATTACTACAACTAGAAAATCCAATGAGTAACACTGAATTGATGTACATCATGCGGTATAATATGCGGGCAGGATTGCAAGACAAACTGGTGGATCAACATTTTGGATCAATTAGTCAGATGGTGCAAAAGTGTGTCACTTATGAGGATACGTAGACCAGAACAGGCTTTGTTCCGGAAATGTTATGCATGAACCGGTCTGTGTATGAGTTAGAACAGAATCAGTATCCGACATTCCATTCTACTCAATTTGAGCAAAATGAGCAACTATGTGCAATGCAGCTAACTAAAGGTTCCTTTGGAAGGGCATCCAAATAATGCTCTATGAGAAGAGGAGATTATGCATCAAATACAACTAAGCAATGCTGGAATTGCTTTCATGAAGATCATTTTTTTAAACAATGTCCTGTGCTATTGTTACGTAAATTTGGTTTTTGGTTGTGGAACTTCTGATCGATTATACCCTCAATGTGCGCCATGTTTGCAAAAGGAAAAAATACCGCAACGATTCGGGAAACTTTCCGAGGCGCTGCGAGCAACACGGCCCCAGAACTGCTAAAATTATAAACCAAACATGTGTCAACATAGCTCCTCAAACCTTCAGTTAATCGACCCAAACCAATTTCTGCAAGGATTCTGAACCAAAACGAAATGAACGGTACGGGGAGTTGCATAAACGTATTAGATCACTTATTGCGGAATCCTTATTGACGGATGAAGATGATCATCGTCCTTATGTCGAAGTTGAATTGTTAGGCGAAACGTTTAAAGGATTACTCGACAGTGGTGCTAGAATTTGTGTATTTGAAAAAGGATTTTTTAGATATTCCAGGGTTTCATTTTTATCGTCTTCCAACAACCGTTCATACCGCTAGTGGTCAGTCAGAATCAATTCTCGGCCATATTCGGATTCCGGTATCTCTTGCCAATTAAACTCATGTAGTCACATTTCATCTGGCTCCAAATTTAAAACAAGCCTTATATCTGGGAATTGTCTTCTGAGATTTATTAAGCCGCGTGTAAATTTGGCCCCAAAAATTTCTCCTGGTAACCATATTGCGGAGCTTGAGGCCATACTTGACTCGTCACTCGAAAAATCAAGATTAACTGTCGTAATGCAAAAATTTCCATCGTCATCAGTATTAGGTCTGGGTCAAACACATCTTGTCAAACATGAAATCGATGTAGGTTTATCAAAACCCATTAAACAGAGGTATTATGCTGTGTCACCAGCCACTCAAGCAGAAATGAATAAAGAAATCGATCGGATGCTGGCACTGGTTATAATCGTAGAGAGCTGTAGTTCATGAAGTTCTTCAATCGCTGTGGTGCGTAAGCCAAATGGCAAAGGCCGATTGTGCTTGGATGCACGGAAATTGAATGAGGTCACTGTAAAGGATGCTTATGATCTTGGTAAAACCCGAGTAATAACAACGCTAGATTTGAAAGACGCATTTTGGCAGATTCTATTGGATGAGAGGTCAAGGGCTAAGACAGCCTTTGCAATTCCAGATCGTCCGTTGTATCAATTTCGGGGTATGCCTTTCGGACTTTATAACGCACCTCAGACGATGTACCGGTTGATACATAGAGTTATACCCAATGAACTCTCAAGTACGTGTATACCTAGATGACCTCTTAATAACTAGTGAGACATTTGAAGAACACATGGTTTTATTGGAAAAGGTCGCAGAACTCTTGAAAACACCAATCTCACCATTAACATTGGAAAGAGCAAGTTTCTTCTTAAGTTCGTTATCTGGGATATTTAGTTGGAGATGGTGTATTAAAGGTGAATCCGGAAAAAGTTGCTGCTATTGTTTCATATCCTGAACAGAAAACAGTCCGCCAGATAAGAAGATTTTTAGGTCTGTCTGGGTGGTACCAGCGGTTTATACCTCGGTATTCCGAAATTGCTGCATCTCTCACAAATCTTCTAAATAAGAACAAAAAGTTCATATGGGATGAACAACCACAATCTGCATTTGACAGCTTGAAGTTACCTTTATCAACCCCTCCTATCTTATGTAATCCTGACTACAACAACCCCTTTTAAATTCAATGCGATGCCTCTACTTCGAGTGTTGGCAGTGTATTATATCAGAAGTCCTCCAGCGGTAAGGACCAACCGATTGCTTTTATTTCACAAAAACTTAAATCGGCCCAACGAAATTACAGCATCACTGAGTTGAATGCTTTGCGGCCGTGTTAAGTGTGAAGAAATTCCGTCAGTACATCGAGGGGTTCCCTTTTACAATCATAACAGACCATGCAAGTAAAATGGCTTATGGATCAAAGGGAGCTTTTGAAGAGATTCGCCCGCTGGAGCCTTCAACTACAGAGCTTCGATTTTAAAATTGAATATAAAAAGGATAGTGAAAATTTGGTTTCGGACGCGCTTTCTAGGAAATATATGGATGAAATTGATTTTAAAAATCTCAAAACCAAAACTAAGATTCCTATTGATTTAAATTCGGAACATTTCTTAGATTCCGGCTACCAATCTAAAATTCAAACACTTCAACGAGATCCTAATAATGTTTCTAATATGAAAGTAGTAGATAACAAAGCGTTTATTAAGCCCGTCAATGAATCACAGATATACCACTGTGGATGCTAATTGTACCTCCTGGTCTGATATCAACCATAATAATGAATGCTCATTTTTTACCGTTATCCGCGCATCTCGGAGTGCGTAAAACTTTGGAGGTCATTAGGAGGTATTACTATTGTACTCATATGGCAAGGGACGTAAATGATTACATTTCCAAATTTAAAACTTCCAAGATAAATGTAAACCTACTAATAACATTAGCCTTCCATCTATAGGGAACTATGTTCCAGCAATGAGTCCATGGGAAAAATTATACATCGACTTTCTTGGCCCTTACCCTATAGGTCTAAACAAGACAATACATATTTATTTGCGGTACTGGACCAACACTCTCGGTTTGCTCTTCTTGAGCCGATGCGAGAGGCAACCTCAAAAAACGTGGCAAATTTTCTGGAAAATAGAGCCTTTCATGTATTCTCATGTTTCTGAGGTCATTCTCAGTGATAATGGCAAACAGTTTTCTTCAAATTATTTTTCAAACTTTCTACGCAAATACGGAGTTAAGCAAATCTTAACACCAATATATTCACCGCAATCCAACATGTCAGACCGATTAAACAGATCTATTTTATCTAGTGTAAGAATGGGACGAGCATATTCACTTCATTGGATCTGCACTTCGAAATGTCACGCATCAGATCACCAAAAGATCCTATCATTTTCTAGTATTTGGACCTCATCATAATGGACACGAATCTGAATATCAAATATTGCACACTTTTAAGATGTTGGATGATAGCGAGATCGAACTTTCAAACTCTGATCGTTTAACCATGGCCCAGAGAAGCGTCTTAGAAAATTTAAGGAAGGCATATGACCAAAGTGCATATTATTATAACTTACGTAGTCGCCCAAGAAAATTTCAAGTCGGCCAAGAAGTATTTGCGAGGAACTTTGTGCAACGTAGCGCCCCAAATAAGTTTTCTTCTAAGCTAGCTCCAAAATTTATCAAAGCTTATATTCACAAGCCTGTTGGTAATGTAGCCTACGAATTAATTGACTCTATATTGGCAAACTATTAGGAGTTATGAAGGATATTAAATTAAGATTGTCGATGAATTTGACCTAAAATCAAGAGCTTATGCCCGGCTTTGTGAGACTTTTCTCCTGGGTGTGGGTCGTCCCCACGATTTGAAGGGAATGAGTTATTCCTGTCAACATTTATTCATTATTTTTAAATTGGTTGAGCGAAATAGAATCTGTTAATGCTCGTCTTGAAATTTTACTTACAAAATTTTAAGCTAGCGTTACAAGCTAATGCTAATCTTAAGAGTAAATAATTAAATTTTAATAATTTTTTTTTGAAGTAATTCACTTTGTTTTATTCACTTCACCTTATTAACGATTGGAGCATTACGGATGATTGAAAATATATATAGTAGGACGCCATACCTATCGAAAATAAAACAAACCATACTATCTATCAGCAAAATCATCTCCAGCAAATGTATGGCATTTTCGACTTTTTCAAACGTCAATAGCAGTAAAAAAAACTAAATTTATCCGTAAACCAAACAGCTTACTTCATTTATCATGTCCCGATGTACCGGAATGATGATCACTTTCTAATTTATCGAGATTTTAAAAGTTGCGTGATTTTAGAGACTTACAGATGATTCGGAGTCTTTCGAAACAGTTTGGTTCTAAGTGTACGATAGATCGTTGTTACAAACTTCTCGAAATCATTCATTAATATCTAAAATTTTTGCGACCATTTTGCGATTTGTTACTGAACATCTGGAGACTGTCACGTTATTTGGTTAGGCTTCGGTCGTATATGGGGGGGTTATTTATCTCTCAGATATTATGTTCAGGCAAACATTATTCGTAACTTAAAACTATGGATCCTTAGGCATTATGAATCAACCACCCCTCTTGCTTCTTATTTTTAGTCCATAAGTAAATTTTGTAACAGGGCAGGTTCATCCTCCACGCATGATTGATATGAAGATGAAGCTGAAAAAACTAAATATGTTACAAGCGTATCTTTGGCGTGAAATATTTCTAATATTTTGCCTGAGTCATCCTTGATCTCATAATTTACAGATCCAATTTTTTTGTAGAGACGATTCCTTTAATGTATTGTGGCGCAAAGTAGTGAGTACGAAAGAATATTGTCTGATCTACTTGGAAAGTCCTTTGAACGGATTCTTAAATTATACCTGCTCGCGCTTTTCTCATAAGCCTTTTCGATGTTGATTTTTGCTTCACTGTGAATTAATGACAGTCTTTCCGGAAGAGGTAACATTATCTGGCCTTCTGATAAACTTCCTAACTTTTTGAATAATTTATAATCTTCTCCATGATTTATCTTATGATATTCAAAAAGTAGGAAGTGTGATGTATTCTTTGCAGTGTCGTGGACGCACTATTACGGAGTGCCGATCATATCATGCTATATCATACAAATGTTTATCCCAACTGTTAGGCTTATTTGTAATATATGATCGAATTGCAGCTAACACGGAACGATTAACCCTCTCTGATAGATTCGATTGTGCGGCGAATATATCGCAGTTTTTGAATCAATCACTCCGCACTCTTTTAGTAATTCACGGTATTCGGAACTTCTAAATTGTGCGCCATTATCCGAGTGGATAGTATCAGTAACTCCAAACATACTAAAACATTGTTTTTTAAAAATTCGGTAATTTGACGAGTTGTTCCTTCTTTATTTAGGGCTTTAAGCCATACAAATTTGGTCAAGTGGTCGAGAACAATGAGTGGACCTAGGATAAGGCCCGCAAGCAGGTCGATTATCCTTTGCCATGGTCGTTCTATATGAAACATTTTTCCGATAGGTGTGATCTCATCATTTGATTAGGGCTTTTGGTCACTTTGCATACTTCGCATTTTCTTATATAATCTTTAACTTGTTGAATCATTCCAAAATTTTAGAAACATCGCCATGTGAAGCTAATGGGTTGTCATCACCTGTTGGAATCCAGAGCTTCCACACGGACACTTCCGTCGATTCGTCCCTTCTGTTTGGCTCAAGGCGTATAAATATTTGTTTATCTGTAATTCTAAATGCGGGGTATTTGCCAGGATCATTTTCAATTTTAGTTAGCAGCTCCTGATAGTCTGGCTCATTGAATTCAGGGGCTTCTAGGCCCACTTATGATATGGACTTTTCTAAGCTTGATACAAATTCATCACTCGTGTTGCAATAAACGGGTGATAGACCATCTGTAACAATATTAAATTTCCCATCATCAATAATTTTATTGCCTAAAATTTGTTGGAGATTTTCTTGTTTATTTTGTATTAAAAAATCCGAATTTCTTTAAGAGGCAAAATTTAATTCGGTGAGACTAGGTATTACATAAAATACTGTTTAGCACCATAAATACTATTAGAAATGCAAAATCATTGTATCCTATAACAATTTGTGACATTTCACATCGTAATTTTTAGGTCGGAGATTTGAGATTGAATTTTACTGCACGGTTCCCAGATAAAACTAAGTAAGGTTTGGTTGCCTATACCGAAAACTGCCATTATTTTTGTTTTAATACGCGATACAATGGTTCCTTTTTGAAACGTGATGAATGGATATGGGAACCGGAGCGACTATTAGGAATTTAGGATTAAGAGGAATGATGACATTATATACCAACTTCTTTCTGTAGGGTTTTTCCTACAAAAAATTCTTGCAAATCAGAGACAGATATCCTATACGTATAAGCAAGTTGAAAGATACTCGCAGCTTCATCTTATCATTTAGTAAAAATAACAGTCAATTTATTTAAACTTTTTAATGTTCATTAAAACAAAAACTAAGATATCGTGATAGTTTTGATAAAAAATATAACCATGAAAAATGGTTTTGTTGGATGAGCATAATGAAAAGTACATGAACTCAATACAACATAGCTATGTGTATTTGTAATCCACAAGTGAGAAAATTATCAGCTGGTCACAATAGAAAATAATGTTAATAAAACATGCTACGTTACGTATCCTTTAGCACAGCGTCATGTACAAATTATATCCAAATGGATTCATATTATATTCTAACACTTATATACTATAACATCGTTAAATCGTGATATAAGACACTACATTATGCACTATATAGATGTACAAGACAATACACTAATACATATTATCACTCCAGTTTTGTTGTATTCTGCACCAACTTTGCTACATTTCACTATTTTCAATAAATTTTTGTCCTTTTTTCTGTTTTGGTCCCAAACATCAGCACCAAACATAAAATGTACGAGTATCGTGTGTTAAATTTTTTTTTCTTACGATTTCCTCGTGCGATAAAATCCATAAATTAAAAGGAAAACAAAGTGGTTTTCCACATACTTAACATTTATGTTGTATATATTAAACATTTGTATATGTACAATGTACATACATGATTCATAAAAAACCAGAAAATATTGTATATGATTTATGTGTAAGAAAGCCATGGGTACTCTATTATGCAACTTGGTATGTGGTAATGTAATATTACCTAAATATGTTCCACACAATGGGCAGACCAAATAAACTCTTTTTTTATTTAATTCTTTTCAAAATAATAATTATGCAGGGCAAAAACGAAACGAATGTGTTTCAAAATCATTTTCTATCTTACACTATATGTATATATTAAGTTCTACAAGTTACCATAACATTATCTAAACAGTTTCTTTACTAGACAACCTGACTTATGTTTTTTGTTTAATTTAATCTTTCACAAAATACTAAATATGATCGATAGAATGAAATACATATTTACGTTTTAAGTTCCACTATATTCATTTTTCACTTATGCCGACTAAAGTTGCTATGGCTTGCGACCACAGCCTTTGGCCACAAGGCATTATCATTTAAGTCAAATTTAGTGAGGTTAGAGAAGAGATAGAAAACGCTCAATATTAAAAAAGGTAAAACAGCTTAAGTCGACTTAAGCTGGTTTACCTTTTGAGCACAGAAATCATCAGAATATTAGGTTCCACAAATGAAGTAAACCATTACTAAAAGACTACTCTTGAATATGATTCATTAAAAAACCTCGGTAACTACATCGGACAAACCAATTTATTTTTTATGCTTTATTATAAAATATAAATTATTTGGCTTGTACCGATAAACCTAATATCTCAAACCAATTTATTATTTGAACAACGAATGTTTCCAAAAAAAAAAACAAAACTCGTTATGTCCAACAAATTAAATTATGTTCCACACTCTCAAATGGAATTATCCTAAGCAGTGTGATCATCAAAACACGTTAAGGTTCACAAAAAAATTTGGTAACCATTACGGCCATCAAATAAACTATATTGTCAAGTCCTGCGACACAGTACATTATGATGTATAACGAAAAGAAGAAATTCATTTTTCGGTAAATCTAAGAGTCATAAAACTTTATTTTGTTCACAGACACCTTTAAATTTATATAGAGAGATTTTCAAAAGTTGTACTCAATATGAATTTTGGCATAGTGCTTTTGTATAGTGGTTTGGGCCAAGTCATGAACATAAATTAAACGTAATGATAAGAGAAATATTAAAGAAAAAGGTTATACAAGACGATTTAATATTACCTTTCCACAATATTGAGTTTTAAAACAACCCAGCATTTTCTATTATAGTCAGAAATTATAAAATTTTGATCACGTTTTCAATCTATTTGTGTATTATGTATTTATATTTGATTTGAATTTTATTCCCACAACAGTAAACTACCACCTCTAAATAATATATACCATATCATCATCATCACTTTATATACATATAGATACATACCTTGACAATTTGTATTCCCAATTCTTCATCATCTGACCGCCATTGTTCACTGAGACATTTTATTTGCTCTTTACTCCAATTTATTTTTCGTGTTTGCAAATATTTGTCAGCTAATGCAAGCCATAGCTGTGAAATAAAAATATAAATCCATATACCAAAGATTATTTGTTATTCTGGACACAATACACATATAGTATGACAAGACAATCAAAAAGATTAACATAACTTGTATGTTAAACTATATGGTTATGTATTCGCATGTCTTAACGATAACATATTACGAGTATCACATAAAATCCGATGTCTTTTTCACTAATTTTCTATACTTAATTGGAAAATTTCTCAATATATTTGTAGTTATTCTACAGCTATGTGATGTCTACATAAAACAAAGGAAAAGTCGGAAAAACTGTGTGTGATAAGAAATTTAATCATAAACTAGTATATAATACATATTGGTATCGATTATACAATTTCAGTATATCGTCATTATGGAATATTTGTGTTATCAATTAAATATAGAGACGAAAATTCCATTGAGACATATATGTACACTGTACAGGAGTAATAATGGGAACATACAACGGATTTGGGATAGTCTCTTGTGATCGTTAACACATAATAAAATGAATATAATATTTACATACCTTTTTACGAAATTCTGATGGCATACCACCAGGCAGTACAGCCACCATTTTCATTGCATGCAACCATTGATTAAAATCAGATGTCGGTTTTGTAACGCCCATTGATGTTAATGCAATAGAAGCTTTTTCTATTTTATAATATGATTTTGATCCAAATTTCATTTCCTATTTTGTGGTTATATATTCATCATCTGGAAATGGAAAAGATACAACAACAATATAAAAAAATGTATTTGAATTTTCTAGATTGACATCAAACAAATAATGGAAATGTTATGCTTGTGGAAATTATGATACAGTTAATTTCCTAATCATAACATTGAACTAAATACGTTTATAAGGAGAAATATAGTCAGGAGTATAGCGAGGAAGAAGCGTGAATTTTTAGATCTAGATTATGCAGCTAATTACAAAAAGTTGCTCAATTTTTTAAAATTGAAATTGCTTTAAAGTATTGCTTTTCCTGTGATAACTTTCGTATAACCATCTAGTTTTTACTTTTGAATTCTTATAATTGTTGCTCAATTATCAAGACAGGAAATATTATTCAGATTATGCGAATTTTTCTACAAAAAATTTAAAAGTTTGCTCAATTTAATTAAACCCAAAATTATTTTAAAATATTATCTAAATCTATTTTTATTTTAATTTGACGCATTTGCGGCATTCTAGAAATTATTTAAGGTGTTTTGTTACTAATCTACAAAGTAGCTCAATATTTTTGAATACCAACTAAAAGGAATTTTGTGATTATGATTTGGGGATTATTTTATAACGAAGTGGATATAAAGTAGCGCCAAAGAATCAAATAGAAGTCGAGAACCCTACAAATTTGCTTCGAATATTTCCATGACTACAAATTTATTTCACCAAACCGATGTGAATGTTTGCCTAAATTTCAACGGAATCTCTTCAGTCACTTATAGTCGATCAAGCTTTTAGAGAAATAAAGCTTATATTTTTCGAGCTAATGCTGTAATATCTGTGGGCTTCGAACTAATTTCGTTTTATGAAACATCGCACGGTATGCACTAAACCAGCTGCCTTTCTCACACAACCGCCGAAGTGGTCAACAAAAAATTCATTTATAAGAAATGTCTAAATTATATCGCCCCTTTTGGAAGACCCTATTATAAGACCCGCTTTAGAAAATTCATAATTTTTTTTAGATGTTATAGCGAATTTAATGATGGCCACTTACGAAATATAAGCACTAGGTATAAGCCAACACAAACGAGAATTAAAACATTTTCTTGCAAAACACGGAATTGTTCTTGTGCTGGTTTCTGAAATCCATTTAACCGATAAACATAATTTTAGAATAAATGGTTACAAAGTGTATGATACTAAACATCCCTTGGGCAGAAGTCGAGGAGGAACTGTTATCATTATAAAAAATTGGATTTGCCGTTATGTTCTTGATAAAGAAAGTTTAGTCATAGCTTCAATATATTGCTCTTCAAACAAAAACATTTCGGCAGATATCTATAAAACGTTTTTTGCAATTCTGGGTCAACGCTTTATAGTCGCCGGAAACTTTAATGCCAAACATACCTACTGGGGTTCAAGAATGACTACTCCAAGGGGACATCAAATAATGAATGCTATTCAGGTAAATCATTACGATGTTGCATCGTGTGGCCATCCAACTTATTGGCCTACTGATCGGAAAAGAATTCCTGACATCCTTAATTTTGCTGTCACGAGTAAAATAAACCGAGAAATGATCGAGGCCAAACCACTCTCAGAATTATCTTCTGACCACTCTCTCCGGTCTTACTACATTTCTGGGCTGACCAAAAACAATATCCTACAATTAACTTCCTAACGAACATCTTCACTAACTGGTGAAATTCAAGATGTACATCAGTTCGCATATCGACTTGACATTTACACTGGAGACGGCAAACGATATCAATATGGCAATGGAAAACTTTAATCTGTTACTGATCAACGCAACTATTTCAGCCACGCCTAAACAAAACAGCAAAATAAAATTGTATGTTTGCATACAATGCACACCATAACATCCGCTGAAATAGAAAGATTGCTAACAGAGAAACGCCGTTTAAGACGCATATGGCAAACAAATCGATGGCCTGGGACTGGGCTAGAAGTGACGAGGAAAAAACTAAAGCCTTCGCTGATCATCTTGAAGGTGTTTTTACTCCCAGTCCGAACCCTGGATTATCGGTGGTTCAAACAGATATAGCAATCGAACCTGAGAGGAAATTCAAGATAAATAAGCCACTAGTTAAGTTTATTATTGCTCACCAAACTCAATTAGTGACTTTCCCAAATATAATTGCAACGCTTGCTCACTGGCGGCTAAAATATTTCATATGTAGTTTTATATGGTCAAAATGTGTCTTGAATGTTTCATTAAATTATTAATTTCAACTAAATTAATTTTAAAATTTGTTATTTATTATTAATCACAACATATTGAATTTTATTAATCATAAAAAAAAAGTAGAGGGACATCCACTAATTTAGACAAGAAACTTGTATTTGTAAACATGATTTTACTTGTTTTTGCATGTAAAAAAAAAGTAGTCAGCGCTGCCCAAGCGGGGGGACAAATGAGCTAAAATCGATATTGGGCAAATGGCTAATTAGAGAAAGCCCCTGAGTGAGAAAAACGTCCTGGCAGGAGTACCACAAGACAGTGTGCTTGGTCCAACCTTATATTTAATTTTCACTTCTGATCTACCAACATCTTCGAAAATTATGACGTTCTACTTTCGCTGATGCCACAGCAATCGTATGCACTTATACAAATCCACAAACACCATCCAAAACCCTGCAACAACATATAGATGACATCGAAATCTGGCTGCAAAAAGGTAGGATAAATGTTAATGAAGAGAAATCGACTCACATGACATTCACTTTAAATAAGCTTACGTATCCGCCGGTCACAATGAACGGAAAACAAATCCTTCACTACAGTCAAAAATTCTCAGAATGATTACAGGGGCACCCTCGTTTGTAAAAAACAAAAATATTCATAAGGACCTTAGCATTCTACCTGTAAAAGACGAATTACTAAAGATGAGGATTAGCTATGCAGGGAAACTATCATCTCATCCGAATATGCTGGCGAGAAATTTAAGAGATATACCTTTGTCGTCACGATTAAAGAAGAAAACGATGGCTGTGACATCACAAAGTATTAAATATTGATAGCACGTAAATTCTGCTCCCGCAGATTTACTTAATATACTAGCATTTAAGATTTGACAACTTATTGTTATTTTCATACGACAGATTCAATTGGAGCTACTTTGCATTTATTCAGCTAGATCAACAATGGAAATTCTCAGTGACTTTCTTATAAAAATCGGATATCGCTTAGCCTTCTTGTTCCTCGTTCGGAACCTTACGTTCATGGAAAATGCTCTAGAAAAGGCCTTCCTTTGTAAGCAGGAGAATGAGAAATGTCATATTTCACACTCATTATTATATTTTCATTTTAGTCGTTCACCCTGTATAAGAATTACAAATTGCCCTTCCGTCTACTTAATTCTTCGACAAGTTAACAATTCAACATAAAAAAAATTTGTTGCCAACGTGTTTTTTATTCATGTTTATACAACATGATGTTTGGAATTTGCCCTAAGAATTTTCATTATTTGTACTCGTAGAAAAATAAAATTACCTCACCTTCCATAACTCTTTGGAAAATTTGTTAAAATGAAAAATTGAAAACTGACTCAATGCATACAGAGCACAACATAGATTGAATTACATGGAAGCTTTTCGTATGTGTTTGGATGGGTGTGTATGTCCGGAATTTCGCAAGAATATAGAAATGATTTTAAGGTTTCCTTTCATAAAAATTAAATATGAATTTTCCATAATTTTTCTCATTTTCTTGGCGCAATAAAAAATAAATTTTTTGTTTTTCTTGTAACATAAAATCCAAAGGCAAATGCAAATTTTTATTTTGGTTTATAAAAAGTCGAGATTAGATTTTTGTGTTCACGTCTCACAAACAAAAAATGTTTTATTGAAGGGAAATGGGAAAATTGAATCGGTAGCAGAAAACGAATATTATTTATAAATTAAATTAAATCCTAATTATTAAATATTCGTTTAAATTAAATTGAATAAAAAAATGGTTTGCTTGTTCGCATGTGTGCAGTGTATAAGTATCGCGGTTGGTGGACGCGCAGAGTACCTTCGATTTACGTGGCATGAGTACGAGATTTTATTTTATTTCACAATTTGAAAAATAATAAATTAAAATCCAATATTAATATTTTGTTATTCCCCTAAGAGCATAAATAATGCTTCGTGTATACATAAATTGTGTTTTGTGTACCTTTTTTATAGCAAATCAATTATTTATGACGACTGGAGTGTTTTAAATTTCCAGGTATACGTTTAATACAAATTTATGAGAGGTGGATGGTACACAGGAACAGATAATTCTTGTCGAAACGGTTCTTTTTGTCCGTTCTGTGGATTATCTCGAGGAAAATAGTACATAATGCATTTTTAAATACCGCCTGCTCCCCCATTCCAATTACTTCTTTCAATTTCAATGGGAATTTGTCGTTAGCTGATACAATATTGATTTTTTTGTTTATCAGACTAGACGAAATAAAGGTTTATTGTAGTACACCCCGAGGTGACCTCCAAAGAAATTAATAATTTTTTGCAAATCGGATTAGATGTTAAATTCTCAAAACAAGTTTTGATGTTCAATTGTTGAGGAATTCGGAGTCAAGGAAATTACGCACAAGTATAAATGTCAGTATCTAGTATTTTAGGTATTATAACGAATCAAAGACGGACATTTTTTCCATGAAGGATGATAATCAAAATTTGATTTTAATCCAATAAGCCATCTGTAAACTGCTTATGTCTTATTCTGATTCAAAATGTATGCTAAATACTCTTACAAATTGCATGTCGTCTTTATGAATATAAGATCAAATTTCAGATATTATAGAATTTCATGAACACAAAGCACAAAAGTTTATGTATGAAGTAAATTCGTATTCAAAAGACAAGAATATAAAATTTCATTGTGACTGTCGAGGATTATATTTTTATTCTTTGTCGAGTATAATATATTTTATTTACCATTTTCATTTGGTATTTAAATCCTCTTTAAAATCTATTTATGGATTTTATACGATATTGTTGTATTTACCTTCATAGTACCTATGAGCCAAAAATACGTGAGAGGATGATTGATAAATTGTATCAAAATAAATAATTTTAACACTAAACAGTGATTGTGCTAAGTACAAAAGTTTTTTAACTAATTAACAGTAAGGCGTACAACACATCGAGCGCGAACTGCGAATTGCGAATAAATTCCACAATGCGATATTCGTAAATAGACGCACATAGAGCGCGGCGCAAATTTAATAAACGTCAAGTTTCGGCAGATTTTTTATTTTTGACGTTTATTTAATTCGCGCCATGCTCTATGCGCATCTATTTACGAATATCGCATTGTGGAATTTATTCGCAATTCGCAGTTCGCGCTCAATGTGTTGTACGCCTTAAATATCAGTAATAATATTCAACATAAATACCCCGGCAGCAATACAAATCGGAACAAAATTTTTAATGTTAAATGACATTTTAAGTTTGTAGGTATCCCACAACCATTAATCTTATTTTGGGGTGACATAAATTCGAATCCATTTCCTTTCCCATAAATTTATTTTATAGCTTCGTTCGTCTGTATATGTACATATGTACATACTA
Organism: Tipula helvola; assembly: GCA_963556165.1. Classification (NCBI taxonomy): domain Eukaryota; kingdom Metazoa; phylum Arthropoda; class Insecta; order Diptera; family Tipulidae; genus Tipula; species Tipula helvola. The sequence goes on along the minus strand of OY744483.1, from coordinate 346,585,637 downwards.
CATACATATGTATAAATACTCAACAAGTTAATTTTGTTAAATCAATCGTGTTTCATTTCACTAACGCAATCAAACAGGCTTTAGTTTAAAAATTTAGTTTCGATTGAAAAATTGTCTATCACGACAGCTTGTTTAATATCGTGACAGTATCTGTTGGCTACTTGAACGCACTTAGGACAAATGTGTTGTGTATGTGTAATACAAAAAAGTAGGAATATTTGAGGGCGTTAGACGACCTGTTTGATGTCTCTTTTGATTTATTTTTTATCCATCGTTCCATCCTACTTGACCATATTCCAGAGTTTTATCCAAAATTAATTTTAGAATCTTATGTCCATCGCAGATGTCAAATCACAAATATCCGTTAAGAAGTAACCATGTTCTGCCCTAATTAGCCATATTCCAGAACTTCATCTAAAAATCATTTACGAATCCCATTTCCTACGCACATGTCAAATTTTATCATATTCGGTTAAGAACCAAGATTCATCCCACTTTGCCATATCCCGGAACTTCCCGGAAGATATAGAATAACAATAACATTTTTATAAAAAAAATCACAAATCCTTAGTTTAACTGCTCACTTAACCCTAATCCAACCCCAACTCAGGCCTAGGTTAATCCGAAAACGGAACCCAACTAAACCCTCAACTCAACCACAAACTCTACGCCAAATTCAATCCTCAAACCAGCATACATAAATTATTGTTCGCCTTGACCATATAAACAGATTGGCGAATAAAATTCCAAATCGGACAAGCCGTTCTGGAGGGGTCCCATTTGAAACGCGATACATATTTTAAAACGCGATTTGACAAAACGCGATATTTCAAAACACGATATTTCAAAACGCGATATGGTACAAAACGCGATATTTCAAAATGCGATATTTCAAAACGCGATATGGTACAAAACGCGATATGGTACAAAACGAGATATTTCAAAACGCGATATTTCAAAACGCGATATTTCAAAACGCGATATGGTACAAAACGCGGTATGGTACAAAACGCGGTATGGTACAAAACGAGATATTTTAAAACGCGATATTTCAAAACGCGATTTCCTAGTTCTGATCGTACATGTTCAATTTCATCATTTTGGTGAAGGAAAATTTTATTAAATGAAGAAAGATTAATAATTATTATTACATACTTTAAAATAATATTATTATTATTTTAATTTTTATTATTATTTTAAAATTTTAATTTTAAAATATCGCGTTTTGTACCATATCGCGTTTTGTACTATATCGCGTTTTGAACCATATCGTGTTTCGAGCGGATCCTGTTCTCGAGATACCATGGGTACAGACATCGATACATCCAAACATCCACACGTTCAGACAGACGGACGGACATTTTTTTTTGTTGCTTTTTCAAACTCAGGAACTTTCAAACCGTTAAGAAAAGTGGTTTTAAACCAACCAAATGTTTCATCATTTTTGACAGGAACCGAAGTAATTGGTTGGAACCCATAAAGGTACAAGGGCAAGCATATACCATCCTGAGTCAGTCATAAGCAATGTAGATGATCCTTAAAACAACCATGACCAGTAAGAATTCGGACCAGCATTTTTAACTGGCACATTTTAAAACTAAAGCAAACCTTTATTAGACTTTAGTAAGCCACTCCAGCCGCTAGTTTGGGACCGACAAGTGATACTCGCATCCCAGCCTTGGCTAAGGAAACAGAGATCAAATTATCTTCAATTTCACAATGAGCTGGCATCCATAACACCATAACTCTATTGTTGGAATAAAGAAAATGAAATATTTACAGTCCTTGCCAAGTTTGGAAATTGTCAAGGGATTATTCACTGAATTGACTACATTTATACTATCCGAAGCATTAAATTCAGGCAAAAAGTCACCTGAAAAGCAGGCAAGCGACTCTGGTTTTTTTAAGAAATTGTTGAACCAAAAATCACTCGATGGATAAACCACCAAGAATAAATTCTTTGTAAATTAGCCATATCGATTTCAGGTACATATCAATGAATCGTAGTTATTGCTAATCTATCAATGCCTTACAATTGCACGAAAAATATTCCTCGCGCCAACGCACCTCAAGCGAAACTCCACAGAACAAGCAGTGCCAAGAATGAAGATTTTCAACGAGGCAAACATAGATAAACTCCGTAGAAAGAAGTGGATTCGAAGCCATTTAGTTCCTCCACTTTGAAGTTCATTATGTTTGATTAAAGAAGTCTTTAATTTGATGTTAGGCCACCAAACAATGAAAGGGAATGAGAGGATTGATTTAACCAGCAATGTATAAATATATATTAACATTTTGGAACTGAAGCCCCAGGATTTCCCAAAAGCTTTTCTACACTGCCAAAATATGGTAGGGGCTTTTTAACATTTTCCCAAAAAGAGAGGGAACAGATTAGAGCCTCAATATCGCTACACCTAGTAAAGACAATTAGATTGGGCTTAGATGGGTTCCTTTTCAATACACCATGCCTCCACTAAGGTGTATCGCATTAAATCGTAACAAACAGATTATCAGCATAGCTTTGGTCAATGAAGCCAGAATGCTGAAGTTTAACAAGTAGCTCATTAGCACCCCGTAAACAGCCGTTGGCAACCTTGATAGAAATGAATGAGCCATCCAGCCTCGTCTAAAAAATAAGAGACTTAAGGATAGATTTATCAATACCGAGACATCAATACCGACCGTTTGGTAGACGAGGAATATTAAGTCTACAAACATTAGTTTTAGCCAAAATTTTAAAGTCTAGCTACAGCCGGAAACTATTAGTTTCCTTAAACTTCTTTTATAAACCTTTTGAGCCATGAAGAAGTTAACCCAACCAGCATGAAGTTAAGGTTTTTTGCTTTATTTTTTAATTCCCTAACTAAGGGGGCAATAGTTTTGAAAGCCAATCGAAATTACCTTTATAAGCAAAGATGCTTCTAATTCAATGTACTTAGCATAGACCGAAATTCCCTTGGTGTAACAAGTCGAAGAACCAACTAGCTCGAGTGGGAAAATATCCCAATCGGTTATTTCCCGTTTAACAGAAAACGAGATACACAGTTACAAATTAAATCAACTATAGACATATAGAGTACAAACTGACAAACAGAGTTAACAAAAATGTTGACTCACAGCCTTAAATATTTCCAGCCCAGAAGAGCTTATGTAGTTGAATAGAGAAGTCTTAAGTTTTATTTCTTTGATCGGATTCTATCAATTTTGATGACATTAGGCATGTGCTATAGAAATGAGATTCTAAAATGATTCTTAATGGAGTTCTAGAATATGCCCAATCAGGATGGAACTTGGATATTTCTAAACCGATAATTATGAAATCCGATATGTGGGATGGAAATGGGATTGTAAAATGATTTTTACATAAAGTTCTGCACACATTTGGACGGAACTTGGCCATTTCTTAACTGATTATGATGAAATTCGAGAAGTTGGGTGGAAAAGAGATTCTAAATTGAGCAGACTACATTTTTTCTGTTTTTACCAGACAGAACAATTGATTTATTGTATTTATAGGAAAAGTTCCGTGAATCAATAATTTTCAGATTCAGGCGAGTGGGTTTCCTAGATCCTTAGATTTGATAACATTCGCATTTCGTTTGTTGTGCTAAATAAAATGTTTAGTGTAATCCAATTAGGGAATTCAATAACGGGATACGGAAAACGACTCGACCAACGGCTGATTAAGGGTAGGATCAATGAATTATTCATTCAATATCCATTAAAAAAAAAACGTTACGAAACTTCATCATGAAGCGGCCAAATTCCTCTATGGGATGTACCGCCAGGGGGAAAAAAATGTAAGTTCATTATAATCGAATTATCTATAAAATTTTAAAATGTGTCTTCGCTAAGTATGGATGATAAACATACAAAATAATTTTTCCTTATACACAGCGCTTTATGCGTATAACACCAAAACTAAAAAAAAATTACAATGACATTTCGAATTTCGATTCGTTTGTTTCATTTTTTGATCTAGTTGCATCGTGATCACGTTAAAAAATGGGTAGTATTTTGTTTTGATTTGATTAAATGTGGTGTACATAGATAATGTAAAGTATAATTAAGTTTGTAAATGTCTAGTGAGTGAAATTAAGCAGTAAGCCGTATATAAGTAGAAATTAGTTTAAGCACTATAATATTAAATCGTATAATATACCAGTAAGTACACGAATAAAATTATTCACAGCATATTCATCAGTTTAAAGCCATGATTAGATTGATGATTCAGTTCAAACCCAACATTAGATTGATGATAGCTCATATTAAGCTTAAATTAAACCACCTTTTCGAATTTTTAAAACGGGAAATTTCTATGAAAATTTTAAGAAAAGGCGGTAAGTCTAATTTTCAGAGAAAGATAAAATCGTTCCTGTCTCAATTAGGTATTTTCTGCGCGCAACAATTTCATCTCGGCTGCTTAATGCGAATGGCTCACTAATTACACGTAATCTGACTCCATAGATGAAATTGCCTTTACGTTCTGACACATATTTAGATTTAGAAGAAAATTCACTAAACTCGTTTAGAATCAAAGTTTTCGACATAAAACGATAACGATTATAGGGTTTGCTGGGTTGATTTATTTGCAATATACGTTTTGCAGTTCAAATTCAATCTTTTACAAAACAAATTACGCCTTTTTCAAAACAAATTCAGCCTTTTACAGTTCAAGGTTTGATGAAAAAAATTTGAATTTGATTTGCAAGAGATTGAATGTGATTTGTAAAAGGGAGCTTTAACAAGCGTTTCCGTTCCTCTTTCGTTTAATTTTCGTTTTCGGCTATATAACTAGCCTTGGTCTGTTTCATTTTGAAGCTGTAGTTTAACTTTTATGGTTTAAAAACAATTTTTATCATTTTAGACATTTTATAATGAAATCTTAAATTAAAATCAGCTTTTGGTTTTAGAAAATTACTCATTTTGAGGCATTGTTACTGCAGGGTTACACTACTTTGAGGTTTGTATTGTGTGTAGATATGGGTATTATGCAAAAATAAAATCCGTTTATTTAACCGTAGTGCTGACCCAAGATTTGTCACTTGCAAATACGAGGGTAATATGTTAGGTACTTCCTCGGGAAAAAAGTCAAATTATTTTTCTTGATAATCTCCGTAGCAAATACCACGCCTACAAAAGTTTCACTTGTTGAACCTTAACATTCGCCATGTTTGTTGGAAGATGCAGGTCCATCGTGGAAAAGTGACCAAAAATAAAAATTGTGAAGATATTATTGCTCTTGATTTGATATTTTTAACAGAGACATGGATCTTTGATGAAAAATTGGGGACGTTTAAAACGACTAGTTATAATATTTACGAAAGTTGTAACAATAATTACGTTGAAAGTGGTGTACCAGTTCCCGTTCGTGGTAGTTTAAATTGTGAGTTTTTTAAAATACATTGGGCGTTTTCAGTTCCGCCAACATGTTGTGAATTCCTTTTTGTGGGCGGCTGAAAATGTAATAAATACCGTAAAAATCGATCAAATTAGAGGTGATACACCCTTGAGAGTTCGAAACTATTTAAATTTATTACTCTCAATTTGAAATTTGCGAACGACTACGATAAAATCACAACTAATTTACTGATGGCTAAACGTATCATAGAAATAAAATGATGGCAATAAAGACATTTACCCTATCAGTATTGCCATATATACTTTGATCTATCGAGTGCGTTCAGACCTCAACATATTGGCTTTACTCAACATGCTGCCAACAATTGGTGGATCTGAAAGCGCCCATTGTGATAGTGCCGACATAATTCTGCTTAAATTCAAGTGTAGCAAGGAGATTTTAATATCGATATTTTAAGGAGTGGTAATTTTGGTGATGAGTACGTACTCTTTATGTCATCTTTTGGAGTAATATAGATTCTATTGGTCAAACCACTATTCAGGTTCAGAATATAGGAATAACTCACCACCGTTTGATATATGCTACAATTAACTACCAAAAGAAGGATAGCTTAAATGGGTGAAACGGAAAAGATTTTGAAAACTTAAGAACCGCACTGGTGCTTGAAAACTGTAATTTGGTATTTAGTGAGAAAGATCCTTCGAATTCTTTTTCTCTATTTTTAAATACATTTTCTAAATACATAGATCAGAACAGCACAACAAGGAAATTACCGCAATGTAGTAAATTTTTAAAAAATTGGAAGAATTATGAAAACTGATAATGCAATGAGTAGAAAAAGTATGTCTCTATAGGTGTACCACAAGGATCCGTTCTACGGCCAATTTTGTTTTTGGTTTGTATTAACTCATTGTTTTACTAACCTTTCAAAGAACATATAGCCGCTTTCGCTGATGATATTGTCATTCAGTACAACGCTCGATCGGAGTCATTAGTTGTTTCTAATATGAAGAAGGACTTTGAAATTTTAAATAAGTGGCTTGCCATAATGAATACTAATTCTATAATAATGAATACTAAGTCTAAAATAATGTTGTCTAATTTAACAGCAGTTGTACCCTCTATTTTTTATTTACAATACATTCTGCCCTTGCGCATTGGATTCTGCTTCCGATAGTTGTAACAGTGGTTCTAATTTAAATCTAAACCCAAGACGCCTATATAGTTTTAAGACTATTTAAACATTTAAACGATCTGGTAGCATTTTGTTTCAAAAGAACAGGTTGGAAAATAAATGTATCCTTAAACCGCCTAAATTTCATCTGACGCACTTCCGTACATAGGTTTGTAACAAATAATGAAATAATAAATAAAAAACTCTTTTATGGGATTCAAGGCACTCCCAACTTTTTCGTCTTTCGCAGTTCGCTTTTAAGGTCCTAATTCACGCAATAAGTATCCAAATCGTAGACTCACATATGTTCATCGTCATCGCCGTTCATCACTGCTGTATCGGGATTCGGACCCGGTACCTCCACTGTGCGGTTTGGTTGGTGATAAGTGCATAGTTAGAAAACACAAATCAAAAACAACAAAATTGTTTTCATCTTATAATTTCGAAGTAAATATTGCATATGTATGTATACTTTCCTGCTTCCTAAATCCATAAACTGTTTAATTCCATGTTTAATAACCGGATTCATAGGCTCCTTATATAATTATTCACCTAAGTTCCTTAAATTTTAAAATAGAATATGCTTAACCAGTCCATAATGTCTCAGAATTTGTAATTTCTAAATAATATTCTAAATTCCCAACTTTTAAGTTTTGTAATTTGTTGTATTCCAAAATTTTCAAACTACTAAACCAAATTACTTCTGTTTAAAATCCTTATTTCTTAATCTAAATTTCTAAATCCTAAATATCTAGGCTTCTAGGTCAGATGGTCTATCCTGGCAAATAACCAAGCGTTACAAGTATGAAAGTTCAAAAGTTATTTGCTTTGTAGAACTAGCGACTCAACACACTTGGAATTGTGCAAACTAATCTATACGAATGATCAGCGAAGGCCACAGTAAATTTTATGATGCGTGCACTTCTACCATAACAGTAATATATTACTATCACGACAGTAATATTTGCTATCGCGACAGTAATATGCATGTTACTATTAAAAACTCGAATTTTCCACAATGTCAGTAGTATTCTAATGTATTTTGAATTCTATTACGTATACTAAATTAATTCTCCAATATTTACTTCGTTGATTTCGCTCAAATTATCACGTTCTCATATACACAGCAGCAGTTAGATCTTAAAAGTTAAAGTAGAGCACGTCAATCAAATTAAATTACAAAACATTTTGTGGAAGAAAATTTTCTTTTATCCAATGCTTTTAAAATATTTTCTTAAAAGAAAAACGTTAATTCATTTTCCTCTACTTATATATTCTGTTACATATTCCAGATGCTATAAAGTATAAACATAAATCCATGTATATGTTCATAATTTATCCTTATACATAATACATAAGTAATACCGTTTGTTTATACATATTTACATCATAAATCATCAAATAATATTTTAAATTTCCAACATAATTTCAAATTTTTAATTTATTCTCTGTGAACACAAGAAAAATGAAATCGTGAGACGTGACATCCATTTTTAATCAAATTACAGGCATAAGCATAACTATTATTATGTAGTTAGGTAAAGACAACGAAATTTACGATTATTTGTAATATGTAATTAAAAAAAAAAATCAAAAATAGTTTAGTTTTGCGGGAAAACTTTATCTTCTTGCGGCGTATATTGTAATGAGTTTAAGACGAGCTTTAACTATGTGAGATAAAACTTCTCATATACACACTACATTTAATTTTTGGTAAATTAATTAACCCATCGTTTGTCAAAACTTGTAAAGAAATTCTGAGAATATTTTGTTTACTGTGTGTTTGGTGAACTTATATGGAAGGCGAAAAAACGGGGAATGTATTTTAAGGATATATAAATTAATACGTATGCAGTATGTAAGTATTTCAGGTTTTTATACCACGCCATTAATTATATGCTTGTACATTTTGTTATATAATGGTAAAATCCTACAAGGAAAAACTTTTAGTTTCTCGAAAGGGCAAACGTTTTTTTTTGTATATTAAAACACACAGATGTGTCGTTTACTTTTAGTATTATTCCGGCAGAGGTATTAAGTTATAAATTCGCTAATGGATATGATATGGTTGATTATGTTGAATATTATAGTGTCTTATTTAAAGGTGGGTAGGTATACCGTGTTATGTTTTAGCTTTTAAACCAGATTTACCTTAATAAGGTAACGTTTTATCTGTGGTTTTATGTTAAAAAAGTTGATGCAAATTCTCGAGAGAAGAAAATCTATTTAAATATATGATGTTTTCACGTTTTGGGCTTGTAAGAATTCACATTAATTTGTTTTTCTTCTAAAAGAGAAACGTTTTTTATTGCAAGAGGTAAATTCAAAATAACCCAAACGAAACAAATTAATTTCATAGGTCATACATTTCAGATTCAATGCTGGTTAGGCGAACAAATAGTTCGTTGTAGATTATACCTGAATGTGCGCATGTTCATCCTCCACTTTGTGCATTTTGACGTTTTTCCGACAATTCTAAAATTTATTTGTTTAAAAATTACTTTGGCCAACTATTTCTTCATAATATGAACTTGCAGATGTTGGAGTTGCAGATGCAAGGAAAATTAAAAACTAGGTTGGTATTTTCTATATGGTGATTGTGAGGTCATAACAAAACCATTCAAAGTATCCTTTTTTTTCTTTCTTTCGCTGGCGCTACATCCCATGGAGGGATTTGGCCGCTTCATTATGAAGTTTCGTAATCAGTTTTTAAACGGATAATGAATGATTAATTCATCGATCCTACCGTTAACCAGCCGTGATTTTTTCATCACCCGCCGGGGATTGAACCCGGAACCTCCGGAGCTTAAAGCAAGCATGCTAACCACTGTGCCACCGGGGCGGCTAAGTAAAAAGTACTAAAAGTATCCTAGTTTTGTTAAAAAATTGTATAAGCATAAAATATGTATTTGCAAAACTTCAAGAACTTCTAATTTTATAAGTTTTAAATTATCAAAATTTTTTAACCAAACCATTTTATTCAGAAATACGATTTTACAAAGGGTGGCGCAATTTTGGCTAAAATTTAGAATATTTGTTCTCAAAGTTAGACATCAACCATCAAAAGCTTTTAGTTTTAAGAAGTTTTCAAACCAAACCATTTTACTAGGAGACTTGATATTAAAAAGGAAAGTGGTATTTTCAGATAAATTTAGAATATTTGTTTTTGATAATTAATTTATACATGTTTGAACTTAAAATGTTTTATGAGCATAAATTATGTATTTTCAAAAATGTCGAGCTGTTAGTTTTAAGAGATTTCACGTATCACAGCTTTCTAAACCAAATGATTTCACTCAGAAATTTGTTAGTACAAAGGATGACGGAATTTTTGGTAAAATTTAGAATATTTGTTCTCAGTCATCAAAAGCTTTTAGTTTTAAGAGATTTTCAAACCAAACCATTTGACTTTCAAATTTGATATTATAAAGGAAGGTGGTATTTTAGTATAGATTTAGAATATTTGTCTTCAATGAGCTTTAAGCTTGATAATTAATTTATAACTTTTGGGTTTGAACTTAACATTTTTAAGATTTTTCATAATTTGAGGTTTTTGTTAAAATGTTTCATGAGCAAAAATTATGTTTTGCACAAAATATCAAGAACTATTAGTTTTAAGAGCTTTAAATTAGAAAAGCTTTTTAAACCAAACCATTTTACTCAGAAATTCGATCTTACAAAGGGTAAGGGAATTTAAGGATAATTTAGTATATTTGTTCTCAATGTAAATTATCAAGAGCTTTTAGTCAAACCAAACCATTTCACTAGGGAACTTGGTATTATAATATAAGCTTTCGTTTATCGAATCATTTTACTCCGAAATTTGGTATTAAAAAGGGCTACGGAATTTTGGGATGAGTTTACAATATTTATTAACAATGAGCTTGATAGGCATAAATTAATACTATGTATTTGAGTTTAAACTTATAATTTCTGAGACTTTTAATAATTGCAGGTTTTTGTTAAAATGTTTAATTATGTTTTTGCAAAAAATGTCGAACTTTTAGTTTAGGAGCTTTCACTTATCGAAGCTTTTTAACCCAAATAGTTTACTTTTTATTCTGAAATTTGATAGTTTAAAGGAAGGTGGAATTTTGAAATAAATTTAAAATATTTGTTTTCAATAAGCTTCAAGCTTTTAAGAGCTTTCACTTATAGAATATTTTTAAACAAACCATTTTACTGCGAAATTTGATATAACAAATTTGATATACCTCAAAATTCTAATTCTATTGGTAATTTTTGCGAGTTTTCGTCCAATCAGCTTTTGGAGCTTTGATTAACTCTGCGCATTTTATAAGTTACAATCGACATTTTCTGAAGTATGTATTTAAAAATCTGGGATTAAAAAAAATGAATTAGTAAACTTTGGCAGTATGCGGAACTTTTAGTAATTAATAATATTCCGCTTTTGCAATTGTTTTAGTTCCTGGTATTTTTATCAAGAAATAGAAATTTGTACGTCTTTCTAGACATTTTCAGTATTTTGTAATGTAAATTTCGGAAGCATCCATACATTTCTTGAAATTTGTTAATACGAAGCTATTGCATCCGTAGAGATGGTATAAAATTATTGGAGGATCATTGGAATAAGTATATAGAAGTTGAGCGAGATTATGTTGAATACAAAAACTAGTTTCATTAAAAACTTCACATTCTGTCATTTTTGCTTTCAGTACTTTTCAACCAACCTGTAGTTTGATTCCTGTGATATCCATAATTTGGAAATATTTACATCTTAGAATCGAAATTTTCCATAATATTTAAAATTCTGGTTATTTTTAAAAGTTGCGTTAGAAAACTGTATCAATTTTAATTTCAAAGTAAACTTCCAGAACTTTTGTGGAATCAGGGAAATTTTTTAAAATTTGTTTAGTAAGTTTGTGAAACTTTTGCCAAATGCTTGCCAAGAAGTGTGTTTAAAAATTAATAGCGTATGGAATTTTTATTTGATCTGGATAATTTTACAAGTTGAATTTGGGATAGTTTTTATGATATATTGCTAAGCTTTCGTAGGTTTTTATAAATAAAGTGTGCACATTAGAAATTGGAGTAATTCATTTTTGAATGCGCGGAATGGGCGCGATCAATATTTAACGAGATTTTAAGTTTCGTTCAAAATCAATTATTTTTGGAGCTGGGAGGGCTTTCTAATATCTATCCATAAAAATTTAGTTTCGAATGTACGTATTTTAATTCAAATTTAAATTAAATCTATGCTAGCATTTGTCTAATCAATTGTAGGTTTAATAAGAGTTTTAGTAATTTAAAGTTTTAAGGGATAAGAATTAGCAAGAACATTAGCTAAATACTTTTTTTCTTTTATTGAAAGTCTTCTATTGCACTTTGAAATTTTGACGAAATGCTAGCTAGAATCGATGGTTTTCGGACGCGTTGACAAAATTTAAATTTTTTAGCAAAAAAAATTGAATTAGTGAAATTGTAGAAGTTTTAATCGTAAATTTTTGGAATTCTGAAGTTTAGGAAGTTTGTATCATATGAATTAGTAAATTTCTCGTAGTTTCAGCTGATCTTGCTGAAGATCCATTCCAGGATTTTAGAAACGATGCCAGTAAACTTGATAAATTGTATAAGCAATTTATCAAGTTTGAAAATTTTTAAAATTTCGATTTTTTAGTTTCCTGCGCTTTTATCAGAAAAACTCAATTTTACAGAATACAAAAATGTTAAAATTAATAAATGCAAAATTTTTGGAGATTTAGAAAGTTATCACCAAGTAAGTTTTTTGCGGTTTTATTAACTCTGGGCATTTTTAAAAGTTGCAATCGAAATTTTCTGAATTATTTAAAAATCTGAGAATTAAAAAGAATTGAATTAGCGAACTTTGACAGTTTGCTTAAAAGCTCGTAATTAATAATATTCGATTTTTACATTTTTTTAGTTTCTAGCGCTTTCATTAAAAATGGAATTTGTAATATTTTAAATAAATCATAGGTAATTATCCTTGAGCTTTTATTAACTTTGGACATTTTTAAAATTATGTAGGTACTGTAAATTTCTGAAGCCTCCATACATTGTTTGAAATTTGTTAATAGCTTGATTCTTGGTCTATCCATAAACCAAGAAATTTTCCGAATTATTTAAGATTTTGGTTATTCTTAAAGCTTAGTAAACTTTAGGAATTTCATCAAATTAAATTTTAAAGTAAACTTCCAGAGCTTTTGAGAAATTTAGGAATTATTTAAAATTTGTTTAGTATGTTTGTGGAACTTTTGCCATGAAGTTTGTTTAGAAATTAATAGTGTATGGAACTTTTATTTGATCTGGATAGTTTTACAAGTTGTTCAGTATACAAGCTTTCAGTGCTTTCATTACGGACATTTTCGGGTTGGACTAATTTTTTTGTTATGTTGCTAAGCTTTTGCAGTTGTTTTTATAAATATAGTAGCTTCTGTGCACATTGGCTAGTTTTAGAAATTAGAATAATTCATGTTTTGGAAGTTTTATTGACATTGGTAAAATATTCTACGTTTCAAAAGCTTTATAAAATCTATGAATTTTTGAAGTTGGAATATGATTCTGTGGATGTAGAACAGGTGGGATTATCATTAGGTTATAGTATTAAAATTCGTGATACAAAATTGTTGGCCATATCACCGAAATACTTACAATCGTGAGAGTGTAATAAAATATTCTGGACAGTTTATCAAATTAACCAGTTGAATGATTAGACAATAAAAGTATACACTCATATACATACTCATTATAGTATCGATTCATTAATCTTCCTTTTATAATCAAAAAACAGTATAAATGTACATTATATTTTATCTAACGACCGGGAATTTTGGGGTAGTATTTAGAATATTTGTGTTCAATGTAAATTATAAAGAGCTTTTAGTTGTAGGAGCCTTTCCATAAATTCTGTCTTTCGTTAAAAGATTTGTTTAGGATAAATCGTGTATTTGCAAGAAATATCAAGAACTTTTAGTTTTAAAAGCTTTCATTTATCGAAGCTTTTCAACTCAAATCATTTTTCTCAGAAGTTTGATATTACACAGGGTATTTGTTGGAAAAATCAGAACATTTGTTCTCAATGTAAATATCCTACATCCAAAATGTGTTTCCGTTGTCGAGCATTCCATGTGTAAGAAAACCAATTGGTTTACTCAGATTTAGTTTTGTGGACATATTTGGGATTGGGACATCGTTCAAAAGTAGAAGAAACAGAAAATGATTAAGTTTTATGTGGCCTCACATAAAACGAAACATCTTGCAACTTTATGCTATGAAGTGTTCTAAATATCCAGAATTCTGAAATATTCTCAAAAATGTCGAATTTTCAAAGTACCTTCAATATTCTTGAAAGTTCTCAAATATCAAATTATCCGTAAGTAGGTAAAACCAAAGGAAATCCTATACGTGCTAATGTCGAATAACCTACAGGAAATCGGAGAAATATTGAAATGTTGGCATAATCTCATAAAATCATTCACCATTTAGGTTTATATGTGTAACTCTGCAAGTTTTTACTATTTAAAGCTAAGCGCGAATCAATTCGAAAATCTTTAAAAATCTCGAATAATCCTACAAATATCAAGAAACTAAGAAATCTAGAATAAACCGCGGGACAATTTCGATTACCCCAGAAAAATTCGAAAAATCTCTATATTATGTGAATGTCGGTTGATCTCGAGCAATTTCAATAATACCGAAAAATCTGGAAAACCTACGAAAGTTTTGAAAAATTCCGAAAATTCGAATAAATATGGAACTATTTGTCAAGTAACTTAACGTTACTAATATACCACTAAGGAAGTTAACGCTAAGCTCAACAAAATGATATGCAATAAGAATAGAACCTTCGAATCTTATCGGGTAACTTTTTAAATATCGAACAATCGTATTCTTCGAATAGGCTCCAAAGTTCTCGAATAACTTGACTGTTTTATAACACTGAATCACCAGTTAAGTCTCAAACATCACGCATCTCATTTCCACGTTAAACTCCAAAAATCTCGAGAAATTTTAAAAAGTAATCAAAAGGTGAAACCTGTGACAAGCGGTTATGAAATCGGGAAGCGAGAATTCCCAAAATCAAGAAAACCCCACCAAATACAACCGAAAAAGAACATCATCTCTAGTTGCAAAATTAAGTTGGCATTTGTTAATCAAGCTAGTCAAGTTAATCTGAGCAATCTGATCTTAAATTTAAACTAATAAAAGAAATCTTGAAGGCCCCAACAACCGTGGGCCACCCCCCGCGGCTGCGAGTGCTGCGGGTACCTAGTTACACCACTGCATATACATAGTCTCGAGAGCTATATACGTAGATACGCAATTACATCGCTTTATTCTTCTTTCATAAATGCGTTCATTTAATGCACTTAGAAGTTCTAGCTCAAGGATGTCGTGATCACTAAATTGTATCAAAATCAAGGATGTCTTAGCCACTAAATTATATCAAAATCACTTCACTAAAACAACTTCTAGATGGAATACTAGATGGAAACGTTCGAGTTTTGATATTAGTAGATTCCGTCTAGTTTTGGGGTCTAAGATTAATAATCCTTATCGTATTCGACGTTCACGTAATTTTGTAATTTTGAGTTACCTTAAGGTAAACGTCGTAAAAAATCCAGATTTTTAAATTTTAATTAGTTTTATACCTTAGAGGATGGGGCTACCGCACCAAATCCCTGGTTCATCGATTTTTTTTTTAAATTGTGGTTTTTAATAACTACGCAAAAAAATGTTAACAATTTTTTTTTTTTTTGATTGAACAGTCGTATCCAAAGTAATTTTTTACTCTGAATCTGAATCTATAGCCACAGAATTACGCTATATAACGTCAGGTTTTTAAGATATTTTAACCTAAAAGAAAAGTGTCAAAAAGCTTAACAAAATTTAAAAGAATTTTTTTTTGTATTAACAAGTTCTCAGTCAATTCAGTGCATAATCTAAGAATTTCATAAGGACGCATAACTTGTATTCCTTGTCGTTTTATAACTAAATAATCTGCATATTCTTATATTTCTAATGCTTTTGTAGTCGTAGATTTTGGTACGTAAAATACAGAACAAATGTCCCTTTCTAATATTTTTTTAAAAATATTCATCTGTATTCTGCAATCTACGCTCAGTCAAAAGCGCTAACCATGAAATTAATAAATTCATTAACTGTTATTATAACCAATGTATCAAGCACCAAGTTAGATGAGAGACCATACCATATTTACAAAAAGACGATTGGAAGTAGAAACAATTAAATACCCCAAAGATATTAGTCGTCTCTCATCTTTAGCACTAATAACAATAAATGTGTCAACAATCTGGTGGCATCGATTTCGATGCCAAACCATTTCCCCATTACTCTGAACATTCAGAATAAACGAGGGCATTATCTTACGAAAGGATGGCACAAGAACCGAGTGACCAAGCGAACGTATTTACTATCCTTTAATTTTATGAATTTATGTGTTTGATTTATCTTCATCGAGTTTAGGACTAACGACCAAATATCACACGCATGACAGGTCTCAAGACCTATCCTACTCGTATCGCCCAATGTCAATTTACGACATAAACGAAACGCACTCTCACAACAAATTCGTGAATTTCTGCCATTCGAGAATTTGTTTCTTCTTGTATTTGGTTGTGACATTTATTGAATACTATATTATGTGTATATAAATTATGTTATTAAAATATTTATTGCGACAAAATATTTCATTAATTAACAGTTAACATAACCGCAATAAAACATTTGATTGAATTCCCAAAGTAGTCCACAATAAAGTAAAACAATAATAGGTGGGCAGAGTTGAAATATGTGACGTAACAATCATCCAATCATACTCTGAAACATAACAGGGCGGAATCGAACCCAAAACGTTCAATTTTAGACATTTAATTGGCAATTAAAAAGCACATTTCGTATTATAAAACACTGTATCGTAAATACTATAAAATCTGAAATGAGCTACAATTACAAATCTTGTATGATTCCACATTCCGTTCAAAATGCTATTGTTAGATTTGTGTATAAAATAACAGTGTATAAATACAGGCATAACAACAGTTTTCATACAATTACGATGATCATCAAGTTTTTATCTAAAAAGTATTTAATTTTTTATAGCCGAAATTTAAAATAAGCGATACCAAATTTGTAAGAACGAAAGACCTGATATTTATTTACACAACGACATTTTTTTATGCTAAATAAAAATGTATAGACATTCTTATCACATCGTATATTCGAAATGTATATTTTTTATGCTCAAAGTTGATGTACAGCAAAGCTACATCAAGCTTGGCTTTTGTATAACCTTAAGGGTAAATTGCAACTTTTGAATTTTTTTCTTTGTCTATACAAATAAACCACACAAAATTTATCCAAGCAAAAGTTAATTTAGTTGGTAGTCTCTCTCGGTAAATTACCATAAATAGCAACCACAAATTTAGTGGGGTGGAAAACTCGTTTATGGAAAGTGAACTTTCCATTTTCCTAGGGACATTTGTGTTAAAATAAAAATTTTGAGCTTGTGTGCGATTTGAATATTTGTAAAATATAATGAATGTACGGGTATGATATGCTCGATGTAGGTATAGTATATCGCAGTAGAAAATAATAAATTAATTTTCAATGGAAATCCATCTGCAGAGAATTGGGAACCTATAAATTTTTCATCATAAAACAATAATTGCTTCACAATATTTGTACTGATAAAATTCATATCAATCTAATTTTATATACCATAAATGTACGATTTTTATGCTAAAAACGTGATAATATTTTGGTTATTTATTCTTGGTTTATGTACTGGTACTTTAAAAACTGTAATGTACTAAATTATTAAATTAAATAAAACAACATGTTTATTATTTTACATTTCAATTAAGAAATTCGTGGAGCCCAAGTCGATACATAACATTGATTTTCTTGGAAATATTTGTGTTATATACGGTGAACATCCAAAAATGCGATAAATAAGATACGATTGGAAATAAATATTTAATTAAATTAAAAAGGACAGACAGATACAAACACAAATAATACACTAAACACGTCCAACTTTTCTTTATTACCCAACTAATAAAGTAACTAAACTACTTAGTCTAATCAAATAATAACACATGTTTGTGGTAAACAAAAGGATTTGTTTGTTTTTTAAATAAAGCGAATTTAATTATTATTTGCCTTGTGGGAATGTAAAATAGAATTTTTTAATAATAATAATTATGCTCGTATATATGTATTATATATATTTATATATATATATATATATATATATATATATATATATATATATATATATATATATATTATATATATATATATGTATATATATATATATATATATATATATATATATATATATATATATATGCTGATGACAGACAATATATTCCTACATATTACTTCTACCACAAAAGCATAAAAGTTTCATTAATTATGTATAAACATATTATATGATTTCATGATTAAATATTTCTTTTATTTAACCTTTGTTTCAAGCTTACAAATAAATATTTAACGTTTCTGGAGAAAGCATTTCATGAACAAGTAATTTTAGTAATCTCAAACATAAACGGTTATAGGGCAAAAAATAACGTAAAGCAAGCTGGAGGCAATTTAAAAAAGGTCGGTTTGTTTAATACTTCCGATACTGGGTATAAGTATCATGCTCAAGGTGGTCTCAAATTTTTCCAAAGTTATTTAGAGGAAAGCTGAAAGACAAAAAATTCAAAACTAAAGTAATCTCTCTCGCTTATAGACTTTTAACTAATTTTGATTCTTTTTTTTTAAATTCAGTGAAGCATACAACTAACATTAGCATCATATTTCTAAAAACAAGTTTTCAAGACAATGGGCACTTTCAGGTTCGCAAACTTTTGGCAACATGTTGAGTAAAATAAGCGTTGGTTTTTGAATGCCTACGATTTATCGATAATTTCATGGCAATGTGATGAATCGATTGTCATTTTTTCCATCAGTAAATTTTCAAAGTCAACATGTTGCGGGGCCTGAAAGTGCCCAATGAAAATTTTTTGTAAAATATCGTGAAATTATTTTTCAAATCGTAGTGAAATATTTAGAAATCGTGTTGCATTATTATACTATGTATAGCAACACGATTTCTAAATATTGTTTAAGCAACAACCCAGTTGTACTTTGCGTAAGCAGTCGAGAAATTTCGTTTGAGATGGCTCGGTAAAAACATGAAACAGAAGTATAAAGCAGAAAAAACGAAATCTTCGGCTTTTTAAATTTGTAGGAAGGCGGTTGATTCATGGCGCACAATTCACTTTTCACAATTTACGTCGAACAATTCACGCTGATCACACATTTAACGATGCAAAATTCACAGTATGCACAATTAATATTTCACATTTCAATTTTAATTTTTTGTTTTTTCGTCTTACGTTCATAATCGTACTGGTTTAAAGACGGACGCACGTACGCGAATGGGTTACGGTTGTACTATGGCGAGCAATTCTCTTCCCGCAATTTAAGTAGAAGCGAAATTCACACAGTCAATCAAACTACACAACCTAATTTTTAAAATTTTAATTGATATCAATGTTATAAGCGACTTCTTTCAAATATTCTAATGGAAGCTTTTTATTGAAATTATTTAGGATTCGAATAATCCTGTTGTTGTAGTCAAAGTAACTATATATTTTTGCGTGGTGGAGTGGTGAAGCATTTGTGTGCTTATCATATCATTTTTGAATGCTCCATTTTTAGGCTTTCAAAAAAACGGAAAATATTGAGATGATCCATTCCTACCACAGAGCTGGTTTGTAACTAGCAACTCTTTCGGTATAACGTTTTCAGCTAGAACAACGTTAAAATATACAACGACTTTAGCGGGATGAGCAAACACTAGTGCTGCCAGCAATTTACAATTCATGGCGAAAGTTGCATCGGTGTCATATTTAGGCTTGAATCCATGAGAACATATGTATATGTCTATAAAACGCCTGGCAGAAATCACAGCTTTACATAAGCATTTGCGAATGTTTTTTCAAGACATCAATATTTTCAAATGGGTTATAAGTCTTGTATAAACTTTTTCCGATTTTCCCGGTAGCAAAGCATATATACAAGGAGTCAAGGAGTGCTCTTATTTTCGTAAATGCCATGAATGATATAAAGCTGTGCAAAATGAGCAGGGCAAACACTGAAGGTACCTTCACAAAACCATGTGGTTGAATTAGAAAGAATCTACAAATTGTTAGATGTTCCAAAATTAACAATCGTTGTTCATCATTTGATCCACTGTTAAATAACAAAAATAATGTTCCATCTGCTAAAAACTTATATTGGTCAAGAATCTTAAAACTTCGAGACGTTGACATTAATTGTACTCCTTCATTATGTTGTTGCCTTTCTCGGCGTATCGTACGATCGAATTGATCTGTTCATCGGTATCCTTGCAGCTGCAGCAGACGTAAATAAGCTGTTGAGTACTACCAGCAAAAGAATTCTGAGCAGAATTTCTGATGTTTTACAAATGTTTTTTGGCTTCAGCTTTTGCTGCGTCTGCTGGGTAGTTGTGTTCCTCATTACTCCATATAATAGAATCACTACTTACATGTAAACGAGCCCGACATCTTGTTTTTTGATACGAAGAACAATGCGAGTTTGATTTTTTCAATAACGTATTCGAAGTTCATTCTACATGATTTATTCTTAAAATAAATATTTAATTCACGGTGCACAATTCACTTTTCTAATTCACACTGCTGCTTTTATGAATAAAACTAATAAGGCAATTATTATTGTATGCTTAGTTTTAATTTTATTTTTCCAATTAAGAAAATGGTTACTTGTTTATTCACAATATATCATTTCTGAATTGCCTTAAGCTGCTGGTGGAAACAAACGCGCGTTTTTTTCCATCAGCAGGTAAAGCAATTCAGAAATGATATACTGTGAATTGTGAATTATTAATTGTACATGCTGTGAATTGTGTTTGCCGTTAATTGTGTGATGTAAATTGCTCGACGTAAATTGTGAAAAGTGAATTGTACGCCGTGAATCAACCGTAACCCTATAAAATTAGTACCCAAAAATTGTAACTGCCGTTAAGAATTCAGCTGCTGTACGGTTTTTACTGCAACTACAAGCCGGTCAAATATTAAATCTTGCAGCCAAAGCAGTGCAATCTAAAAATTATGATTGCTTTTGGAGAACTTTTGTTGGTCAGGTTCAAAACAATTTTCTCCGTATATCTATAAATCTTTGATACTCCCGTTAAACAGCAAAAATAATTTTTATTCAATTTCTTATCTGCTGGATTCAGTTGTCTCAAAGCTGCTCAAAGAAATAAACGTTAATAAATGAGGATGGGCTTCGCAATTGCCCTCAAGAACTGCTTTACTTCGTTAATAAAATCACTTAGCAATCTATTTTATCTTTTGATGTCAATAGGAGGTTTCCTGTCTCTATGGAACATTTTAAATAATCATCCAGTACAGGAATAAAATCAAAGCTTTAGAGTCATTTTTTTTAAGTTATAGAGGCAATAACAAACTTTAACTCGACAAACTATCTTGAGAAATATAAACTTAATTTTTGATCGTCTTTGTGATTTTCGTAAGCAAATCGTTCGGTGATCTTACAGTTGGTTTCCTTTTTCACATTTATTACTGGGGCCAAAGATCCAATAAAATGAAACAATTAACAGAATTTTAGATCTACCAGGCTTGCTCAAGATTCTCACGTTCTTGAATCAGGTTTTGGACGAACTAACAAATGTAGATCAATATTATTATCACGAACCAACAAATTGTAGGATGGACTTGATGAAAACGCATTACCATCAATTGAACCTTTTAAAAAAAAAAGTAATCACGAGGACCTTAAATGATTGAGAACACTAACTATATTTCCTTTAATTGTTAAAAAGAATTTCACTAACGTGGTATCAAACAGCCTTAAGAAATGAGTGTGGGAAGATTAAGTTCAATCAACAAGTTGTATATCCCAATTTTGTATAACAATTTTTAGTTTTTCGAAAAGAATTTTAACATAAGGAATCAAAATGAACAATTTGCGATTATTTTCAACGACTATTGGATTTTCGCTCGTATTTTCCAAATTGGTATGTTTATCGATAGCCTTTCTAATACCTCTAGTAACTACACTTCTCTGATAACCGTTTTAATTGAAACATCGGTTAATATTTTGAAATTTTCAGAATTGAAAGTCACATCTATTATTCTCAAAATTTTTTCGGCTACTCTTGCCTCACTGACTTGACTCTTACCATGTTATTTTTGAAAGGTTATGAAAGCCAAGCTTTATAATCTAGTTACTGAACCAATCATGTTTTTTGTAATACAAATATAGAGCTAAACTTCACCCACCATCATTACGTATTACGTATTAACGTTTCATCATCATTACGTCTAGAAAGGCTAAGTAAGGTTAGGTTAAGGCTAGTTTTCACTTTGACATTTAAATTTAAATTGCGGTGTAAAATTATTGGTCCAAAAAATTATCAATTTCTGAATTTGGGATGGCCGCAATATAGCATCAACATACCGATAAAAGTAAGGTAAGTCTGACGTAAGATGCATTCAACACTTCAGCTTCCACGTGTTCAATCAATAGGTTTGCCACAGACGGAATGCGCAATGATCCGATGACGTACTTACCATTATTCCGGTAAAACCTAGACGATGGGTTTTTATTAGAAGAAATAATTCGCCTGTTACTGATGATCAGTTTAAAAGGTTAATCAGGAATAAATTACGAACAATATTGTAGGCGAATTTTAATTCAAGTAAATTAAAGCTTGGTTCCCAGTTTAAAAAATGTCTCGAGGCAATCAATAATCAATTTACTCAGATTTTGGGTGGAAAATGAAGCTTTAAAAAATGAAACACAACACACCACATTTTTTAAAGTTGTAAAAGGCTTAGTGAAATGTCAAAATACATTTTTATTTTTTTATCGGTATAGTTTAAATTCATTGTTAGACCCCCCTCCCCCCCCCCCCCCCCTCCCCCCCCACCCAATCAAAATATAATTTTATATTTATCGTATCTCCACCTCAATAATCTTGTTGGAGGAAGAGCAGAGACATGATACATGAGTGATAGTTAATTCTGCTATTATGTTACAACTTAGAACCGAGATGGTGTAGAAAATTGTTCATACTTCAACCGAAATAAATGCTTTTAAGAAGATCAAAACTTTTCATATTTGTATACATCAAACCGCCAAGGATATTATATGTACAAGGGTGTACAAAGCAAAATGGAGTTAACATAAGGAAACAATTAAAACGTAACAAAGGAAGGAATTAAAAGCTCACACAAAATTCTTTTATAAAATTCTAATTACTCCGATCGTATGAAAACATAAAATCGCTTTTCTTTAATAATTGAGCCTGTATTATACATTTTACACAGAATATCATCTCAAATAAAAACTAAAACTTGTTTAAACCGTATATTTTCAAAGAACATCACAGACGTCGAATCATTTTTTAGCACATAAATTTATTTATAATTCACTAGAATTATTTTTGTATAGCAAATTATATAGTACTGTATACAGAGAATAGAATATACCCTTTTTATGTTTACGACGAACACGAGTACATAAATCATAGTAATTTGAGTAAAGTATAATATGTACATTGTACCCCTTCTCAGTACAAAAATCCAAAATTTGAGTACGGCGGGTGTGGAAATAAGATGAGACAACGGCAAAAGCCATTATCGTAATGAGTGATAAAAAAAGAAAAAATCTGTAGCAATAAGAAAATCATTTTGTATTAGAGGTTTTCCTTTCTTTTATAATAAGCGATAACACTTTTTACGATTCGGAAAATTATTTTCCCAACATTTCAATGTTTATGTGTTAAAATGTTGCCCATTAATTTAATTGTAAACAAATTTTTGGTTTCGTTGGTTACACTTTATGTCTATATAAATGTATTTTTTTAATTAATTATTTCGGATGCGTATGATAAAATATACGCTTACTCTCTTTTTCCCCTGCTATAGTGATGCATCACCCTATCTGTGTTAATATAGGTGATAATGTTTACGATAATGATAATAAATGTATGTCCCAAATATAATTTAGAGGTATTTAGATAGTAAATTATTGGAATAAGCAAAATTAATAATATTTATGATTATTTGTTGCAATATTAGTAACTGTGTGTATAATCAGCAAAATTATGGTGGGAACTATTAAAATCAAAAAGGATTAATCAAGTTTCAAAATTTGGCAAGAGTATCACATTGTTAGAATGTTTTTTGGGGTGGGAGGGGGGAACAGGCTAAATTATTCTAGATGACTTTGAAGTAACATACACCAAGATCATAAAGAATATAAAAAATGTTTCCGCCAAAAGTTGTTTATTTATTTGCATCAAATAAGAAATTGCTTCGACAAGTATTTGTACTTACTTCGTAAAAAATGGGCCACCAAATATGTATCAAAATTTGAATTCTTATCACAAAAACTTGTGTTTGTACTCAAATTCATCTTAATTTCTCAAAAATTGAATACAATTCGCATTTAACTTAAATACATATTTCGATACTCATTTCACTCATGCTTCAAATTCAATATTTTAATTCAACCCAAATTTTTGTAAAACTATTGATAATTACTATATAAATCATTTTAAAATGAAAGCTGAAATTATGAACTGCTTCACTCAAAATTATAACTCAATTCTTTTTCAATTTTGTCAATTTTGTTTAAATCGAGTTTGAAACTTACGCCTATTTGTATTCAAAATATCAAAAAATGTCTATCTAATTGCAACCAAAATTTTGAAATTCAAAGTCAACCTTTCTCAGGATTTTGTCCTCACTAAACATAAAATTTTGCTCAAATCTACCTATTTTATAATTATAACCTAATCTTTAATTTTTTTCTTACCAGTCCAATTCGAAATACAAACTTAACTTTTAAACTAAAACTAAATTACGTTATGTTTTTGCTCAAGTCCAAATTACTATTCAAATTCAATTCCTACTCAACATTTTATTCAATTACTGCTTAAAATTCAAATACTTCGATACTTACTCAGATTTCTGCTCAAAATTCTGATACAAATTTAACAAACCAGTTGCTCCAAATTAGAGTTTTAAATTCTACTCTAATAACATTCAAATTTTTCTTAAAGGCAATTGCAATTGCAACTAAAGCTGAAGTTGTACTCAAAATTTCTACTTAAGCACATTT
Organism: Tipula helvola; assembly: GCA_963556165.1. Lineage (NCBI taxonomy): Eukaryota > Metazoa > Arthropoda > Insecta > Diptera > Tipulidae > Tipula > Tipula helvola. Next base: position 346,560,912 of record OY744483.1, on the reverse strand, counting down.
ACAAAAATCTAGGTTGGAATTGTTACTTAATTTGTAAACAAAATATCACAAAATGTCTAGCTTAATTTCATCCATAATTTTGTGTTAATTAAATTTGAAATTCAAACTCAATTTTTAAATATTTTTTAATTAAATTGCATCCAAATCCGGATTCCACACTTAAGTTTTAAGCTCCATTATGTATATGCTCATGTATTTGCTTAAATCAAATTGTAATTTAAACTCCATTTCTAATTAAAGTTCCTACTTAAGATTTTATTCAATTACGCTTCTATTATAAAATAAAAAGCATTCAGATTTTTGCTCGATTCCTGAATTTCTAGTTGAACTAAAAAATTTGTTGAAATCGTGTTTAGAATTTAAACTCAGTCACATAAAGTGCATTAAATATTTAGCCGAAATTGTTTACAAAACGTGTTTCCCAAATGCAATATAAAGAAGACAATTTCTACTTAAAATTTCATTCAAATTCATTATATCTAGTTTAGAATTTAAGATAATTTTCTCTCTTTAAAATTTCATTCGCTTAATCAATTTCCTCTCTGTCGAATGCAGTTGACCAATTTAGACTAGACTAGATTTATGTTCAAAATTCCATTTATCATTTTGTTCAATTACGAAAACAGCTTGGAACTAAGTTTCTGACTAAAAATCTTATTTTTTTTCGAATTTATCTTGATTTTAAACTAAGTTACATACATACAAGATATTCATTTCACTCATGTTTCAAATTCAAACTTTTCAAGATGGTGCTAAAAGTTAAATTGTGGTATAATTGTTTTTAAAATTAACTCAAATTCATCGTCAAAATTCATTTTTTTTGTTGATATTTTGTCTTCTATTTTACCAGAATACTGAACATGATTGACCTTGCCCATGAGTAAAACTCTTTCAATTTTGTGCATTTTTTCAATTTTTTAAAATGCTTCTCAGTGTAGTAATCATGATTTTGCTACTGTCTTACTGTTTCTACTCTGTATTTCCATGTTCAACTTTTTTGGGCATACATTTTTTAAATGGTCACGATGAAGATGTTAAGGTAGGTACGGGGTCCTAAAATCATTTACCAAACGATAGGGAATTGAATGAGGTCGCTGAAGGGTTAACAGGTTTTTTTTTAATCACTATAAAATAAACGCCATTTTATTGACTCACATCAAGCACTTTAGAATTTTTTCTCGAATCACCAAATCCCGACCGTAATGTAATTTAATTTGAATTCAACATTCAAGCGATAAGGTAATTTGAATATGAAAACGGTTATAGTATTATAGTCCATCATCGATTTGGCGACCTTTGGTTGACCTCTTCTAAATGAATTATTAAGCCAACAATTTCACTTTACTGTAATTCTATTTAAAAATTGCGAAATCGTACACGCGCCAAAATTATTATGAATTTTAAAATAAATTATTCAAAATAATTTTGTATAATAAATTATTATTCAAATTAAAACAATTTTGAACCAAACCACACCCATAAAACAAATTTGAATCCTCCTTAAATCGTTTATTCAATACGGGTTAGCGGCTTTTTTTTTGTTTGGTAATGGAACACAATTGGAACGCAAACAAAATGCGACAGAGTATATATTTGTTCTAAAATTCATGGTCGCTTAAAGATACTGAGATTTGGCTCGATAAAAACTGAATTGTCCAAGAAATGAAGAAAATTTGACATTTAGGCGTACAACACATCGAGCGCGAACTGCTAATTGCGAATAAATTCCACAATGCGATATTCGTAAATAGACGCGCATAGAGCATGGCGGGAATTAAATAAACGACAAATATAAAAAATCTTCCGAAACTTGACGTTTATTAAATTTGCGCCGCGCTCTATGTACGTCTATTTACGAATATCGCATTGTGGAATTTATTCGCAATTCGCAGTTCGCGCTCGATGTGTTGTACGCCTTAAAAATTATTTTATGTTTTTCTTCAATTTCTTAGAACAATTTTATATATAAATGCAAACGGCAATTATAAAATCATGCGGCTCTATGATTTCCAACAGCGCCCACACGCCCATGATACCGTTCAACCGTATTTGATTGCGGGTTGCCAAAATATTACCATTTCCCCAATTATTTTATTTTGGTATATGTACTTATATAACACAAATCAATAACACAAGAAAAATCATCACATCTTTTCTAGGTATAAAAAGCCCTTCTGAATTTCTATGAATATTAAGAAAACGCACTTTTATTTTCTTTTGTTCAACATACGAAAAAATATTCAACCTCCACACCAGTTAATAAAACATAATATACATTTACCCAGAAAATATTATCCTAACATAATTTTTAAACGAAGTAAAATAAAAAAGCAGACATATCCATTATTATGTATATAAATGTATAGCTAAAGGCCTGTTGGGTATTTAATTCGCGAAGCACACGTCATGCATTGATAAAGAAACGAAAGGTACAACTTACATCGACTTAGCATAATTGTTGTGTAGCTGTAAGCTTCATTTTTATGATTATCTTGTTATTGTTTATATAAACAAAACAAAAAGGTTAACGCTGTCTAAAAAAATAAAAAGGACTGTTAAGGGATTTGATCTAAATTTGTTCTCTTTTTATGTACTTACCGTTGAAATTAACTATCGCTCGTATGTACGCAGTATGCATATTTGTTGCATAACAGTGATTTGACCCGACTTTATGAGTAAAACAAATGACAGGGATATACTATTTAATTTAATTTATTTTTCGCAAATGTGACAGATTTTTTTTCACCGTCGTAATCGTAATGGGATATGACTTTGATGGATTTTTCGATTTTACATAATAAATTTGGCTATAAAAATGCTAAAGAATTGATTGATTTGGATAAATATATAAAAGGAGAATAAATATGTAGGTATATGTAAACATTTCTTGATTAATGTGTTAACTAATCGGTCATAAAGGGATTAGAGGGTAGTTTTGATATTCCCCATTTTGATTTTCTTAACACATAAACCTCGTAACTGAGGAATTCTACTTTCTACAACTGGAAATGACGTAACGTTTTGTTGGATACGTATTTTGTAGTTGTAATAATAACAAATCTTCTACACCTTCTTGGTGCATATTTGAAAAATACATTCAGTGCTATCATTTTCTACAGTTCAATACTTGTAAAATTGCAATCTCATAAAAGTAAGTTTTGCTTTTTACAAGTTTTATATCAGGGTGCTGATTTACAGCACTTTTCTTAATCAAAATATCACAACAGTTAATAATAAATTCTAACAAAAATACCGAGCTCAAAAACGACATAAAATTTTCGAAGTCAGATACATCGAAAACATTTCGAAACGAAACGAACATTAATAGTTAAAAAAAAAACTCGATCGCAAGCTAATTTCTCGCGCAATTTGGATCATTTTAACAAGAATGAAACGAATTTTGTGCGTCATTTCATTACTATGGATTAGATATGGATCTGAAATAATAACCTTTACAGTATGGGCTGAAGCTGGATGTTCAGCTGCGAAGCAGACAAAGAGAGAACGATCAGCAATAAAAGTTATTATGGCACCAGTTTTTTGGGATGCAAAAGGAGCTTTGTAAGTATTCATACATCGTGTTCATTTGAATTACTTGAACATCTGTGCCACTTTTGGGTCGTTCGGTATTTACTAGATTTTCATTGGGCCGTGTTGCAATGTTCGCCGTTGCATTATTCGTGTTCTCAATATTTTTTTTATTTCTTTGTGTTTTTGTACATTTATCAGTATCTGGTAATGACCCGGATCACCAATCGCACACTGATTTTCTGTGAGACCTATCAATTGCCATTACTCTGGAATTATTTCAGAATTTTGTCATGGGTATGGCATGGTCAAGTATGGCCGCAAAGCTTCGTGAGTCGTGTTTAATTTGATTTTTGCAATTCAGCAACTGAGTATTTTCTCAAGTCCTATATTGTTGGCACCAATCTCACGATGATTTTCTGTTAGACTTAGGTATTAGTTGCCAGTATCCTGAAATTTTTTCAGAATTTTATCATGGGGATGACATGGCCAAATATGGCCATAAAAATCGTGAATCGCATTTATTTTGATTTTCGCAATTCAACTGAATTTTTTCTCAAATCCTTTATTGTTGGCACGAATCTCATGATGATTTTCTGTTAGACGTATCAATTGCCAGTACTCTGAAATTTTTTCAGAATTTTGTCATGAGGATAGCATGGTGGAACATGGCGGAACAGCTCAGGAATATTATTTCCAACTTCCGAAACATTTTCCACCGCTCATATCAAGCATAATGTAACGCTAAATGCCCAGCTATTTCATGCAAAGTATTCGTTTAGCTCCGAAAAAATTGTAAATCGCGAAAGCTCACTTCGAATCCATGGTGACTCAAGGCATTTGCCGGCGCAGCAGTATGCGTGGTAAAGTCCACTGCACTTGGTAAATGCAAAAAAAGAATGGCAAATGACGGTCCTTTGGTTACTATAGAGTCTTAAATATCATTACTATATCTGATTGCTACTCCATACCGCACTTGCATGCCTTTTTCTTCCATCTAGCAGGATGCTCTTTTTCTACGTTAGATTTAAAACTGGTTTGATTATATCGTTCTTGACAGGCTCTCTGAAGAAATGGAGTCTGACATCGATATAATTTGTTCTTTGATGAAACTTTTCGCAAGGATAATTGCACTTTGATTGTCTATCATAATCAATGTCGGATTTTCTTGCTCGTAGCCAATATCTTTTAAGAGTTGTCTAAGCCAAATGTCTTCTTTGACCCCATCTGAAGCAGACATATATTCTGCCTCTGCAGTTGAAAGTGATACTGTCTTTTGTAAATAGTTTTTCCATGTGACGATTCCATTGTTAATCAAAAACGCATAACCAGATGTGGATCGTCTCGTATCAATATCACGGGCATGATCTGCTGTCAAAATCATTCGTTCCTGACAGATATCGAATGATACGTTTCACGACATTAACATGACCTGCATTGGGATTCCCTAAGTATCTACTCACTGCTCCCACTGCATATGAAATATCAGATCTTGATATAATTGCTGCAAACATTAATGAACCAACTACTTATCTGTATGGGAAAAGTTCATTTTCGTCTTCTTCTTGAGATTTACATAATACCACATTATTGTTTGCTGGAGTCGATGCCTTCTTACAATTTCTCATTTCAAACTTGCTGATCAGTTTTTCATTATAATTCTTTTGATTGATGAAAATCTTTTTATTTGCACGGTCACGTACAAATTCAATTCCCACATAACGTTTCTCATAACCTTTTGTAATCATAATGTTACTTGATAAATGGTTCATCACCCTTTTCAAAGCGTTCTTATTGCATGATAATACCAGGCCATCATCCACCCACCATTTGTTTTACATCGAAATACACATCCGTCTGATTGTGATTGTAACATGCTGAAATCCTTAAGAAAATTGGTAAATTTCTCGTTCCATACTCTTGATGAAGACCTTTCTTGAGGTGAGATACAGCTGTTTTATCATTCACCTTAACACCTTTTGGTACTTCCATGTAAATGGTGGTGTCCAAATCACCATTTAAAAATGCAGCTTTAACGTCAAATTGCATTATTTTCCAATCTTCCATTGCTGCGATGGACAAAATAGCACGAATGGAATCATATCGTACCACCGGTGCAAATGTCTCATTAAAATCAACACCTTCACCAATAACTAATACCATTCGAACTTGGCTTCAATTTGAATACCTACCCACTTGCAACCTACGAATGTTGACATCTTTTGGTCTCTTGACAATTTTCCATGTTGCATTAACATGTAATGAATTTAGTTCATCATCGATGGCCTTTTGCCATTGCTCAGATTCGGATGAATGTAATGCTTCTTCATAGTTCTCTGATTCAATAACAATTGCTGAGTAACCAGTTTCAATTGAACGTTCTGGAGCTTTAATTGTAGAACGAATATGGTACCGTTGATTGCTGCGTTCATTAGAAACAAGATCGTCGTCGATTTCTTCGCTATTGTGAGTATCATTCCAATGATTTCTGTATCATTTACATTTTTCTAACCTCTAAAAACTCCTTTAAAAAACAGTTTTACGTAGTTTGCGATTACTGAAGGCGTCATAAGAGTCTGAAATGAGCTTATTCCGATGTATTTTTTATCGCTAAACTCAAATAAAACCTTACCACTTGCAAGAACTATAGAAAGCGTGTAGTCTTGAGAAAATCGAAGTACATATCTTAAATATTCGTAGTTGAGATACTAGTGGTTTGGCCATAAAATCTGAACATTTTCATAATCAGTCATAACTTTAGTTCCGCTATTCCGAAATGAGAAGATACATTATTAATAAAATTAAAGTTGTGCGGCTAATGAAGTTCAAATCCAAACCTACCAAGCGTACTGCTAGGGCGATGGAAACTGGTCTAGCATGATTATTGATGAATATAAACGAGGAGAATTATTCAGAATTTGTTTGCCCTGAATGGGGACATATTTTCTATGAAATGTTATAAACACATTTAGCTTTTCTTTTGATAGAATAACCGATTCATTTATAATACTGGTTAAAACATTAAATTTGTTTTGTTTGAAATTACTTTTTATAAACGAAATAATTTAATAAAAAATTTAAAATGCTTGAAGCCATACAAAATTCTGTTTTCTTGTTTTTGTTTTGTTTAAACACAAAGCCATTTTCCACTTAGTATATAGTTTTTATTTTTCTGCCTGGATAAACTTCACTTGACAACATAATATAATATAACAATAAGCATCCACCTACGACTTTGTGCCCAAAACCAAATAATATTCCAATAAAATATTAAAACTTAACGATGACCCTTGATACAATAAATAATAACGTTTTGTTCAAATTGTTCTATGAATAAAAAGATGATAAAGATTTTCTTCTTGACGATACGAAAAAGAAAATCAAAATTCAATGCCGTCGTCTATTCTTATATGTATAATTATTTATAAAGGGCAAAGAGGAGAGCAATGTTACTCCACCCAAAATTATTATTAATCAGCTGATGATTTAAAATTCTAAGAAAATATATTTTGTTTTTTTGTAAATACGAAAATCAATAATATACAGAATTTTCCGTTCTACTACGTATAATACTCTAAATAGGATAACCTAGAGCAAAGTGTATTAACATTTCCCAAAATTCTCTGTATATGCAAATATCAGAATACCCAAGGATATTAATCCTCTTATTTAGAAAAGGCACCAAATCTTTAGCTAATTTTAATCAAATATGCTTAAATCAAGTCGAGTGTGTTGAGATGGTGGTGGCTCATTTTAATAATTAAACATACCGATATTATATCCATTCTTAAGTAAATACCATAAGAAGGAAACGTAACCTAAAGAGATAGTGTAGGGCCAAAAGGAGAACGCATGGCAAGCATATACAAAAACATAATACATATGTATAATATCATAATAAAAACATTCACAAATTCATTGGCAACGCATGTGCAAACAGAATTCAACATAAAAACTTCAAAGAAAAACATCAATGTGGTTTACGGTGCAGGAGATAGAAGTAGAAAAGCAACGAATTGCGAGTGATTCATAATTATTGCGGAATTTTCTTATGTATGAAATGGTTAAGTTCTCGCGATAGACCTTGTTCTTAATTTAAAATATTGAACTACTAAAAAGAAACCAATTTGGCTAGGCGCCAAAAAAATAAATTTGAATCCTAAAATCAATTTCAGAATATGATTTATGTACCTATATATAGATGATAAGTGGAAATACAAAACAATGCTAATAAGATTTATGGTGGTAAAACCTCTGTCTTACAAACACTGTACATATAATTTCTCCACGTCCGTTGAAAATTTAACTGATCATCGATATTCCAAATTTTCCTAATATTTGGTCGAAAACTCGAAATCTTAGATTATTCGTAATACTTAGATTTTAGAAGTTAGTATTAGTTCTTCTTTTAACATAAACGATGGACTTGAAAAAAAAAATCGTAGCATATTAATCAAAATCACTTCGCACACTGTAGTTGACATATATTTCCACCAAAAACCAGATACATTCATGTATAAAATAAAAATTCAAGAGTAAGAACACAGAAACCTATTATTTACATTATTATATACTTGAACTATGTAAACCATATAAGATAAATTTATTGTGTCAATTTGGAATTTTTGGAGATTCCAAAAGCCCCGGAGATAACAAAAATTTAGATACGGGAATAAAGCTTTTCTTTCGACTAACCTGACACTTAATCAAATATTCCATATTGATATTTATCCATGTTTTGATGCCTGAGTTAAGTGTTTTAATTATTTTGTTGATATAATCACTTTAACAAAACTATTAAATATCAAGAAATATATTAGTATTTTATCTAGATATATTGCACTATTATATTATATAAATATTTTTCAATCACACAACTAGAAATATAAAGCTTTTTGTTTCGCAACTAAACTTAACTACTCGAGATTTTATATGTTAGAGACTTTATTTATGTATTTTAATTAAAATAAACATTAATTTAAATTAAATAAATGTTTTCACAATTTTTATAATATCAGCGAACGAACGAATAAAAGTTTTACTTGTTAAACTAATGAAAACACTCGGAAAAATGAAATGAAAAATTGGAAAAATTTATTTGAAACGAAAATATATAAGGGTGATAAGTTTTCTCGCGAGTATCGAGAATAGAAAATGGTGAGAGTTTTGTCATGGAAAATGTATATACAGTCTGCATTATTAAATCGGATCTGATGGTTGCTTCGGTGTGCGAATACGATGGAAAATAATTTCCCAAATTTAGATAATAATTCATTATTACGAATCTGCTTAAAACCATTATTATCTAATTAATTTAACATTTTAAACATTAATAACAGACAAAATGAATTAACACATGGGACAAACACTTGGCATAAATAAACAAATACGCATGTACAAAGTTATTTAATAAATGTTTCATATTATTGAGGTTGCTTTTACGAAATAGATAAAATAGAGGCATTCAATTTGAATTATATGTACATATTCATTTACCTTTAAAAACTATATTTTATTAATTAAACAAAATTATTTAAATGAAACCTGAACACGACACATGGACCGAACGCTTGTGCAATGTTACACAAAAAACAAAACACCAACAGAAATAAATTCAAACTGACCAAGTTTAACAATTCTATCGTAGGTATGTCGATTGAAAATGCATTATAGAGTAAAACCAAGTGTAGTAAATTATAAATCCGATTGTTTTAAACATCCTTTTATTTTTTATAAATTAATACTTAAATTTTGTATTATTTCATAATAAAGCACAAGAGTTATATATTAAGTTTTCGTCCAATACTACTATTAATAAAAAACGTACAGGTTTTGTTTTATAATCGTGAGTTTTGTTACTAAAAATTACTAAAAAAAAGCAAATTTTAGGCAAGTTTTGTTAAAGACGAGTACTAAGTAGGTAGTGCTGATTACATAGAAAAGTATAAGAAAATAAATTAGAGCTCTCTTTAAAATATATATAATTATTAAAACATAAAAAAAAAATAAAAATTGGAAACAGGTCTATGAACGTAAAGCTTGTAAACGACTTTGCATTTCTTCCATATCTTCTTCCTCCTCCTCCTCTTCTTTCTCCACTTGTGGTTCGGCTTTTGTTTTTGAGGTGGATGGCAACTCCTCGGTGGATGGAACAGGTGCCTCACCGAGTCTACCTTCCGTAATCTCCCACAATACTTTATCAACTTCTGCCTGTGCTTGTTCTTCCATTTCTTCGGTATCCTCCATCGATTCGAATGATTCCTCCATCATTTCTTCTAGTATACCAGCTTTCATCATTTCGCGTGACATGTCACGCATCGTTGCCGCAACCTCGGGTAGGCGAACAAGAGCTTGCATCGCCTGCATAACTTCAGTCGATTTCGATAGTGATCCGGCTATTCGTAATGTGGCCAATTGATTTTTCATTTGTAATTGGACAGAATTTAAATGCGCCTTACTCGTATAAATTCGGTTAATTGCTTTCCGCGAATTAATTAATTCTTTTGCTAGAATAATACAAGTATCTCGATCATTTTTCTTAGCTGCCTCTTTTAAAGTACGTTTAACTTTTTCCTCTTCTCGTTGTATGCTTCGAACCTGCCGATCTAATTGGAAGCCTTCCTTCCGTAGTTTGGAAGTCCATTCGTTCACCTTGAAATGAAATCAAATCAAAATATGAAACAAGTTGTGTTGTACTCTAGTTTTACCATTTCTTTAGGATTTCGTTCGGACGATTTTCCAAATAGGCCCATTTTAGAATTATCAATAAAATTCAATTAAATCAGGAAAAAAAATTTTGGGATATGACTCAGAATTTTGACGTTTTGATTGTTTTGACTTGAAATAGTATCATCGTTGTAATGTAGAATGCAGCACAACAACTAAAAAGATAAATTATGTACAACTACACTGTTAACGGTTATTTATTTATATAAAATTTTTTGTAGGTTATGTTAAATGTCAAATTAAAAGTGGCAGCATTTACTTGATAATGAGAAATTTTAGTGTTTTATATTAAATTACGAAAAATGTTACAAAATTCAAATAGTTTAAAATATTTATGTTTAGCTGTAAATAATGTAGTTATATCAAAATTGAAAAATACGTTTTTATTGAATCCGTTACGAAGGGGAGAGATGCTGCGAAATGTTGCATTCGTCCGAGGGAAGAAGGATGATGCACCGAATTCGGCACTTTTCCGTCCGGTTCCAGTTAAACTGAATCCGGACGATATTAATATTGGAGCCGAGTTGACTGGGAGCCTAGATAAAGGGGAATTACTAAAAATATTAAATAAATTTACGCAGAAACGGGAAATTAAGAATTTATGTGTTCAGAATGGGCTCGACCGTAAGTTTTGCCAGGTAGTCTCGATTTCCGAAGTTTAATCCATTTGTTTTTTTAGATTTTTTACAACAACAAGCATTCGCCAGCTTTAGACGATATTGTATAGAGGTTGAAAATCTACCAGTTGATCTGCATATCACAGTAAGTGATATACTCCAAGGGGCCGGACACATCGATGATATATTTCCGTACTTTATACGACATGCACGACAAATATTTCCGCACCTTGAATGTATGGACGATCTGAAAAAAATTTCCGATCTTCGTGAACCGGCAAACTGGTATCCGAGCGCGAGGGCCATAACCAGGAAGATTGTGTTTCATTCGGGCCCCACCAATTCTGGTAAAACCTTTCGGGCAATGGAGCGATTCCTTGGTGCTAAAAGTGGTGTATATTGTGGTCCACTGAAACTTCTGGCCACCGAAGTTTTCAATAAAAGCAATGAAAAAGGAACACCATGCGATCTGGTAACCGGCGAAGAACGAAAATTTGCGTTAGGCGAGGGATTAGCCTCACCTCATGTTGCGTGTACCGTAGAAATGACTTCTATAAATACGCCCTATGAAGTTGCCGTAATCGATGAAATTCAGCTACTTCGAGATCCTGGACGGGGATGGGCCTGGACTCGAGCATTTTTAGGCCTTCTCGCAGAAGAAATTCATGTCTGCGGAGAACCCGGTGCATTAGGACTCTTAGAACGCTTGGTAGAAACCACGGGCGAGGAAATAGAAATCCGCACTTATAAAAGACTGACAGAACTTAACGTCGAAAATGCTGCCCTAGGCAATCTGGATAATATCCAACCTGGGGACTGTATTGTCTGCTTCAGTAAAAATGACATTTATTCAGTATCACGGGAAATCGAAGCAAAAGGCAAAGAGGTGGCCGTAATCTACGGAGGTTTACCGCCTGGCACCAAATTAGCGCAAGCCGCGAAATTCAATGATGTCATGAACAGTTGTAAAGTCATGGTTGCGACCGATGCCATAGGAATGGGGCTCAATTTAAGTATTCGACGAATTATCTTCTACTCACTCATCAAGCCAACGGTCAACGAAAAAGGTGAGAAAGAAGTCGACGTGATTTCAGTGTCTCAAGCTTTGCAAATTGCGGGTCGAGCAGGTCGATTTGGTACGCAATGGGAAACTGGCTTTGTCACAACATTTAGAAACGAAGACCTGGCAACACTACAAAAACTAATGTCTCAAACTCCAGAACCACTTACTCAAGCCGGTTTACATCCAACCGCCGATCAGATCGAACTGTACGCTTACCATCTGCCAAATTCAACACTCAGCAATTTAATGGATATATTCGTATCCCTAAGCACAGTTGACGATTCACTATACTTTATGTGCAATGTAGAAGATTTTAAATTTTTGGCTGAGATGATCCAACATGTGTCACTACCTCTACGGGCCCGTTACGTATTTTGCTGTGCACCATTGAATCGTAAAATGGCATTCGTATGCGCAATGTTCCTAAAATTTGCACGCCAATATAGCCGTAATGAGCCAATCACATTCGACTGGGTGATGGGCCATTGTGGGTATCCGTTCACTCTTCCGAAAACTATATTAGATCTCGTCCATTTGGAAGCCGTATTCGATGTGCTCGATTTATATTTATGGTTTAGCTATCGTTTTATGGACTTATTCCCAGATGCTCCAATGGTGCGGAGTGCCCAAAAGGATTTAGACGAGCTAATACAACAGGGAGTGTTCCAAATTACAAAACTACTCAAGAATACGGAAAGTTTCACGAGTTCGCCCATCGGAGAAGATGAAATTCCCATTATTAGGAAAGGGTACAGCAGTTATAAAGGTATACAATTTAACCGTAATTAGTTATAAGCATCCCCTAATATGTTTAATCATTTCTAGAACCTCGCTATTCATCGAGCCAATCACGTGGTCGACTAACCGAACGACTTCTTGCTCAAGGATTGCTGACCCCTGGCATGTTAAACGAGTTACAAAAAGAATGGAACCAAAAAAGTGATACTCCAAATTCACCAGATAATCCGAAAAAGCCGAGGCGGAAACGGAGAACTAAATAATTTATTAAGAGTAATAAAATAAAATTAGAATTTTAAATTAATTCCCATGTATTTTAATTGATCGAAGCGAACCTTGTGTCGAACATGTGATGTTACATATTCAAAAAATTATTATACGTGAAATCGCCTCGAATACCCATAATATTATTTTGAATGTTAGGTCTCGACAGTTTCTAGCGAGGTTCCAAATGGACGTGTTGTATTTTTAATTTTAAGAGATGTTATTAATTGATTATTTCATTTTAATTACGTTTTATTCGTCGTTTAAATTGTATTTAGTGATTTTAAAATGTTTCTGTATTATTGGCGAATGGATAAAATCAATAACTTGGCCGACAAAGGTATGTTATCTTATTTCGTCATTCAATAAAAAATGGCGCTTGTATGTATATCGAAAATAAGCTTAACTGCATCCTTATCACTGTTTGCGGTTACCTGTTTTATATGTTAATAAGATATTTACGATAAAAATTAATTTTATATTGTATTTCAACGAGCAATTTTTGGTTTGTTTTATTTAAACGTTGATTCAAAATTCTATCTTATGATATCATCGAAAGAGCGAATTCTCGTGTAGATTTAATTCAATGGTAAAAATCAACTTAATGTTTTTGTTGAATAGCGCATATTTTGTCTATGTTAAGCTCTCTTTTAAGAAAGTTAAACGCTGCAATTTGAAAATTACATTTCGATTTGCGTAAAACTAAGTAGTTTTATGTACTGAACAGCATGAGCTGAAAAAATTCAATTAAATTGATCAACAAACTTTTTGACGTTCAATTTTATACTAAAAATTTTCTAAAATAGCGGTTAATTTTATCTTTGAAATTTATAAAGCATGAAGTAATGGTTTTTGAAGTAATGGTGAGACAAGTTTATATTTATTGGTTTGATGAACTTTTGAAATTAACACATAATATTTGGTTTCATTACAACAACATCTGATTAATTCAATTTGGCTCAAACATTTCTATTGCTTCAATTTAATCATTCATTAATTGTCAAATGGTCACAAGTCTTATACGCTAGTTGTGTGTATTTTATATGAGAAATTGGCCTAAGTAGCACTAATATGTTGCACTTGAAGATGTTTGTCAAAATCCTAATGTGTGGTTCAAAATTATGAAGCAACGGTTTTCGTTAGCAGGAACTAGATCAGTCACATGGCGTAAATGCACTAGAATGTATTATGTATACATCTTTTCCTCACAAGATCACAAATCATTTTGTATCGCGTGTCAATGTGCTTCATCTTGTATGAGAATTTGTGATCACGTACCAGATCAATGCACTCTTGATTGCCCTCAAATATTACTGTTGGCGAGTAAAATTGTTTGCGCATTTCTTCCAACAATTGTCGCAATCATTTGATCTCTTTTAATGCCTCCGATATAATTGAAATAAATTCGGTTTCACATGATGACGCTGCAACTATTCCTTGCTTGCAGGGTCGGATTAAGCCTTCGAGGTACCCTAAACACTTTAAAAAATTTGGTGTCCCTTATATATATTTATTTATAAAGCTCAGCATGACTAAATTTTGTTTTCCCATTAGTTGATTGACTAAACTTATGGCGCACATTGCGTGAAATTGGTGAAGCTCAGTTGCGGAGTTGGCGTTTAAGTCCTCTGGGTAGGCATCAATAAGAATTTGACAACATTGAAAATAATTTGTAAGCTCAATGGAAGATGCGGTGGTGGAAATACATATTTAGGAAATCACTTAAACGATGTGCTATTACTTTATAAATACATATATCCTCTACTTTTCATCTCAGATTGGAGTTTATCTACAATTATGTAGAAAGTGTTTATTCGAAATCGATCTCGGGCATTGAGGTTTGTTTCTGGTGCGTCTCCATCGTTGGGCACCTTCTTTCTAATATATTTGCGAGTTTGAGCTGCCTTGTAATTGACATATCTGCTGGCATTTTCTTTGAAATGGCTTCATATTTGTCAAATTAATCTATTAAAGTACAAAGTTGGTAGGCATTTTTTTAATTTTACAATTAGATAATTAAATAAACGTAAATACTTTCGAAATCCTTTTGGTGCCCTCTTTCTATTGATGCCCTAAGCATGTGCTTATATTGCTTAATGGTTAATCCAGGGCTGCTTGCTTGTTACACGACCAACTTATTGTCCCGCCGTTGAAATATATTATACGACCACTGTTTGATTTACGGTCGATTTTGTTGTCGGCATATCCAAACAATGATAATTCGTTCGATTTGATGTTGCTCATCTTAAGCCTCAGTTGATGTGTTGCCTTCAAATATTTCATAACACGCTTGAGTTGATCCCAATCTTCCATACTCGGCCGTAATACCTTTTGACTCAAAATACTAACACTGGCCGAAATATCAGGTCTTGAATTCACTGATAAATACAACATTCGTCCAAACAGGGATCGATATTTTTTGTTGTTTCCAATGGTTGTGCCGAGTGACTTTCCGTAATTGGTATCCATTGGTGTTTTCGCGGGTTTTGCGTCAGTTAATCCGAAATCTGATGCAATGTTCATAATGTTTGCTGATTGATTCAATTCAAAATTCCCATCAATATCTTTTGTAACCTCCATGCCCAAATAGTAATTGATTGGTCCCAATTCTTGCATCACGAAATGTGGCTTGAAAATGCTTTCAATATCTGTAATTTGCTTCTTTGTTGAATCTGCCACAATTAAGTTATCCACGTAGACACTGACATATAGCAAAATTCATTGTCAACTGTCTTCGAATACAAGCATGGATCGTTATAGCTCTGTTGAAATACAGCTCCGATGAGTACTTTGTGAAGTTCGGAATTCCAAGATCTGGCAGCCTGTTTCAGACCATAAATGCTTCTCTTAAGCAAGCATACTTTCGAACTATTATCAACAAAGCCCCGTAGCTGCTTCATGTAGATGGTTTCCTTTAGCTTTCCATTAAGAAATGCCGTCTTAGCATCAAAGTGATGCACAAAAGCAGGATGGTTTTTCAGATGATAAGGCTTCAGAATCGCATTTCCTGATATTTAGTTCTTAAGGAGTTCTTTATCTTTAGTCTTTGTTAATCCCGTTCAACTACAAACATTTTTCCTAGCTTATTGAGAAACTCGACATAATCTATTTCTTTCTATGAGGGCTACGGTGGGCAGCAAATACCAACAATACTAATACAATTATTTTTGTTTTTGACATTTAGAGCCGTTGTGAATTTCTCATTTTAACTCTTCGAGAATATTATGTCTAAATATGTAACATATATAACAGCATTACTGCCTTTAGCAGTATTTTCAGAGTGAAGTATGTTTCCATGGTGAGGCAAACATCGAGTTGTTTCTGTGTCCAGGACCACCTGCAAATCTTGTTTCATGAGTCCATTAATATTCCAGCATAAAATTTTAAGGTCATTGACCATTTTTCTGGTTAGGAATTTATACCGCCAATATGAGTTGTCTTTCCATGATTTTCGTTTTTTGTGATTACTTGAGCGTAAGTCAGCGTTCAAAGTTAAACAACGAATGGTCAATCAGCATCGAAGAATAGTTAAATTATGCAAGTTGGACTTTCATTTCAACATGTTATCGCTGTACAAAGGATAGGCCCAATATTTGCGGTTGGTTGTAATTAATGTAAAGTACACCGACCTACATAAGTTGTACCTACGTATATGTGGGAGTTTTACATTTAGAAGAAACTGTCAGCTCAGAACATTGCGCGTAGATCTATTTATTTTCAATGGCCTTTGGAAAGGCAAATTAAAATCTCTATGTCCATGAAATATTTCACTTATACTATTTAGCAGTTCGACAATGAATGCTAATATTTAATAATTGCGATAAGACTGCTCACTGATGCATGGCTTATTTAGAGCCAGCAATGGATTTCTATTTATTGTAAATAGTGTTTGGTATACAGTTCATGAAGTGATAAGTACTTGTGACAAATAAATTGTTTACTAAAATAACAAACAACTCGACTGTCACACATGTTGTCAAAGTCATTGATAAATTATATAGTCCAAGTAAAATTATGATTTCATTTTTTATTTCCGCTACGGAGTAATATAATATTATATCAATATGCAGTGTAAATAAGACAACATTTACTGATAGCCATTTAACACTGACATAATTATTTTATCACGTAATCAAATGTTATCAGTGGATATAATAAGAATTGAATTGGCTTTGAATGTGGTAAAATCTATCAACTTTATTCAAATCACATACAATACACGTACGCAATGTACGCTAAAAGACTTTTTAATAGTTTGCAATTTAAGTGCTATTATTTATGGCTCAATTACTTAGTAGTAATACATACAATTTTAATTTTTATGTATTTTAAACAAAACCCGGAACGTTTATTGTAATAAAAAATAGGAAGTTGTTTAAGAACATCAAAGAAATTTATTAATTACAAATTTTATTTCAATTTTTAATTTGTCATCATAAGAAACATGATAGTTTTATATACAATTTTCTCGAATCCTTTTATTGGAATTATCTAGCTTTTCAGATCACTCAATAAACCATAGTCCACGCCTCTGTTTATTAAATTAAAATTAGATATGAGTTCATTTCTATGTAAAACAGTCCCTCCTTTAAATTAATAATGTGCAATAAACTAAGGTCTTGCTTTGGGTGGCCAACAATTCATCATCAATATTCAATCAGCGCCTTGTTGTTTTTCGTTTTATTTTGGCAAGCAAGCAAATTTTTTTTTATCTTAAACTATTGGAAATTCATCGGCAATACACTTATTATTGTTCAGGAATAATTAGGTTAAGTACAAATATCATGTACACAACAGATAAATACAAATTAATTTAAAATAGTTTTTGTTGCTCACTACCATATACTTTTCAATTTCTTCTAGTTTGTAAAATTTATGCCCAAAAATGGTTTTCCATGCCAAGCATGAATTAAATTATAGTTTTATGTCAATTTCAAGTTGATTATTACTTTCCATTATACATGTATGTACGAGTAGAGTATGATTTGAACTTAAGCGAAGTCCATGAATAAGTAGCAAGAAATTAATAAAAGAAAAAGAAAATATTAGCGAATAACCAAAATATATACATAAAAAATTTATTTTTAATTATTTATTTTTATGTTTCATCTATTACACCTAACAAAAATTCGTTTCAGTATAAAACTGTGCGTTCTTATATTAACACCGAAGAAAAGAAGTCTTGTGAAATTTTCTTATAATTTAATTTTTTTTTTTTTTATATTTTTGTGTATATTTTAGTTAATGTTAAGTGATAAATTTATTAATTATTGTGCAAAATTTTTATTTTATAAAATAAATGTGATAAGTTTTTTTTACAAAATTATAATTTAAAATATTATTTAGTGAAATTACGAATATTTTCTTATGATTCAAAAAAGATTTTCTTTATTTTCCTTACAAAAAAAATTATATTTGGATGAAATAATCTAAAAATAAAATTTAAAAAAAAAAATATTATTGTATGTATGGATTTTGAGAAATAACGTGTAACAACAGTTCAGTGTTTGTGTGAAAAATCCCAGCAAAAATAAAAAAGAAAATAAATACAAACATAACGTTTTTCGCCGTTTCAACTGTACTACTACTGTGTGTCGTATATAGCCGCAATCTCTGCACAATTTAAGCACAAGAAAATTCTCTATAATCTGCATGACTAACAGTTTATTATTCATAATTAATAAGGTAACATCACGCTAATATTTTTAAAATGAGAAAACGTTTTTTTTTACGCCGAGTTGTGTATGTTTACACCGATCAGTTTTTATTGCTTCTGAAATTATGTTAATGTACGCGCGCGATTATTATTTATTAAGAAAATTTTGTTAGTTTTTACTCTTTATATTTTGTGTGTATTATGTACAATATACATTTATATAAATAAGAAAATTTTCATTTTAAATTCATCTTCTTCATCCTATCCTCTCTATTATATTTTAAAATATAAACAAATCACAAAATTGTAATGTTTTTGTTGAGAAAAATCGAGTAGATCTTATGCGTATTGTCAAATTGTTTCTAAACTAGTATTTGTATAAATAACATAGTACTCGTATATATATAGAAGTTCCGATGATTCAGAACTGCAGGGTATTAATAGATTCGGCACGTGCATTATACATTTTACGTGCGATACAGTTTCACCTAAAGAGTATGGGCCACTATGCGGTTAAAGACCCGAGATGCTGTTGGTGGTACATTTTGTAAATTCTTTGGGCTGCAACAGCTGATGAGGATGATATTATTTTTAAGTTTAAAAGCTCAATAACCCTCCATAAATATATTGCACACCCATAATTCATTATTCTCTCCTGTACTCACCAACTTTTAGGCAACTGACATTTTTTGTTTTATTTTCATAGGTTACACTATACTTAGAGGATCGTTTTTAAATGGGGGGAAAAAAGCAATTTCAATTGTACATGCAAGCGACATTATAATTAGAAACCAAAGAGAGGAAATGATTTTCTTTCTTCTTGTAATTTTCTAAATTTGTCTTTAATTTTTATTCCTAAAACTAATTAGCTTCTCATTATTATTTTTTTTTATTTGCATTATAAATTGCTAATATCCATGAAATCCATCCATGCACTTTTTTAAAAAAGGAAACTACCGCAAATATACATACGTTGTTCCAAAATATTTTACTTTATGCTCTCAAATAGTTTTGACTGTTTAAATATTTCGACAATAGTGCCTCAAAAAATTTAAATGTATCTTACCCATATCTTCTCTGAAGTAAAAAATAAAATCGTTGTAGGTACTTGGTGGGACCGCTTCGGCGCCTCCAACAAAATTCCATTACAAAATAAAAAATAAAAAAAATAAAATCAATTATTATCTTCTAATAATTCTAAGATGAAAAATGTTTAGATCATCGTCTAGCTTTAAGATAGGTTATTGATGAATGATGTCATAAATACGCTGTTACTTTTACATGATGAGTAGACAATTATCGCAACGTAACACAATATAACGATGAAATAAATCGTTTTACTAATTTTAATCCTTTGTTCAATTTTATTACCAAATGGCAAAAGTCAAAGCCGCGCAACTGAAATTTATAACGTTTTAAATGATTCATTCCATATTGTCTTTTTTTTTGGGGAGGTAATTGAAGCCAGATGTATCAATACACTGTAACAATTCGCAGTCATGATGCGTTTATTTATGTTGGAACTAAAATAATTTACGCCCGACATATAAGCATCATGAACATTGATACTCGTATATAATTAGAAGACAGCTATCGTAAATTTATAACAACATATGTGAAAACTTTAAAAATATTTTTCTTTGCAAAAAGTGGTTGTTGTGATTCACCAACGGTCGGTTATAAGTATATATGAACACAAATGACTAATGTTGGCGAATTTCTGTGTTTTTCAATCAATATTTTTTGTGAGTGATAATTAGAGGGGAAATTAAGAGCATTATATATGTAGATTAGGTTAACAGAGCTCAACATAAATTACAAAAATTCTATTGTTTATTTAAACAATTGCAAATAAATTATGATTAACGTATTTTCTATATTTACCGATTTCGTGTGAATACAATCAATTCATGCAATTTTTTTTTGTGTAAGAACGATAAGAAATTTGCGGTTTTATGAAAATTTCTTTGTAATTTCTTGTAAATGGCAAACCAAAACGATAAGAAATTTCTTAACACACGACGCGTGATCTCATAACCACACAACAAAACAATGATTGATTGTGTTGTAGTGTTATGGGGTTACTAATAATAAGCATCCTATAAATAGCATTTGCAATTTCCCTTCACATTATAATAAAACTAAAAATCTCATTTTAAATGCAGAAATTTATATGCAAGACATGAATTGTCTGCTATACGTCTGTAAGGCTGAAACGATAATAGTAGTCGCAAGTTACAAGACACGATTCAATCTCTGACATCAATCAAATATTGGGTACTATGTACAGCCAAATTCTATATTTAGTCAGATACATTTCATTATTTATTTTACGTTAATTTTGAAACCGCTTATAATTGCATAACAGAAGTCATTAATATACCGGCGTGCTTGGGGAATGACATTGCGGTCTATGGTGGTGGAAGAGCCACACCATTTGCTTTATATTTTATATCGCCATTCATGCACTCTATACAAATTTATCTCTGAATAAGTCAACAATAATGATTGTGTTTACTTTCCTGATAGTTTTACTATCGCGACATTTCTACGCTCACGATATTTTTTTTATTATCATTCTAAATTGTTTACTAATTAAAATGACCTACTATACATATATTTAAAATATTTATGCACCTTTATAAAATATTTCCGCAATGCATTAAAAATAAGACCAATCTACATTTAAAAAATTTAATTTGTTTAAAAAACAAAAAAATTCGGAAGTTAATTATTTTCTGTCTCGAGAAAACTAAATATAGATTTTCGTTGTTTTTTTTCTCTACAAAGTGTTTAATGTTGTTTATTTATCATCTGTTCACTTTTAATTATTAGTACATAAGTATCATTGTTGTAATTAAAAATGTATACGTACTATAAATTATAAATATGTTTAGCTGTCATACATATATACAAACATTATTCACAAATATAATTAATCATTTTTTTTAAATTTAATTAAAATGATGCGCCCGCAAATAAATTAAAATTGTTTTATTGATAAATAAGAAATTTCAATTAAATGCATCATTAAATCTATTTTTATCATAAATAAAATTGAAATAAATTTAATTATAGTTAACCGTAATTATTCAGTACTTAATTAATTGTTAAAAGCGACAGACAAAATAATATATTTTTGGTTATTTTATAATACATATTGTGATTGATTTTAAATTTAATGCTTAAAAGTATAAAAGTAAGATTTTAATAAGCTCTGTTTAGTATTTGTAACGTAAATGTTGATTTTGGGTCTTTAAAAATGGGTCTAGTGTTTTAATTCCGACTCGATTATATAAACATTTTATTTTTGTGTTAACCGAAATGTTTTATTTTATTTCTACATGTTTAAAAATATTGTATTTTATGTTGTGTTATTTAATTTAATTTAATTTTTTGAGAAATTCTTGTGAACTTGAAATTAGTCAACTTATAAAATAATCAGGAAATTATTTTCTGCGAACATTAATTTTTAAACAGTAACGTTTCTGCTAAGAGTGCCAAATTTCGATCGAAAGACGAGACGAATTTTGTCTTTTACATGTATGTGTTGTAGTATATTTATGTTCAACATTTGCGATGTGTTGCATATACAGTAAATTTACGTTAGTTGAACTGATTCACGAGAGAGTAAACTACGTAATAAACGAATTTTAACGAAATCGATAATAAATCGAAAGTAAAGCAATTTCTGAACAATTTATTATATTTGATTAAATATTATGTTATTAAATCTTCGTATTAACGAGTAATACAAAAAATACGTAATAACCAATATTTGTGGTTTTATTGGAAAATTACAAATATTTTGGTACAAGTTCAATTATATTACAAATTCTCAGCTATTGCTGGAAAATACCAAGATATCTGGTAGTTATATTTTTCATTGAAAACCATACTCTGATTTTTGGGCTATACCAACAACGTTAGGATAACTTTTGGATCAACATTTAGATATTTTCGACTCAAACAAACAAAAAAAAAATCAAAATAAATATAAATCGTAACGTTCGTTGACGCACGGTCTCTTTTTTACTTTTATTTCTGATTTTCGTTTTTTAATGTCTTTGAATTTCTATCATCATTTTCATAATTTTCTTTGCAACTTTTTTATTTTTTTGTTTTTTTATGTATATAGCCAAGCAGCATAATAATATACATATATTTATTTATATACATTATTTTTTCGAATACACACAATATTTAGGTTTTCATTTTTTGAGCAGGTAGCATTCGGTAGCATAGTCGTACTAACATATTTTTTTAAACCATCTAAGTCTCACTAGTTTCGCAAAATTCGTATTAACCGATTTTTTATCTATTGTTCGAGTCTCGAAAAAAAATCGTTTATTACATAGTTTGAGTGAAAACTAAATTTTGTCGCCTTTAAATAAACATTTACTAAGCAGGTTTGTGTATTTATTATGTGACCCCGATTTGAGTGATTTTTTTTTAAATAATTCAGTGGTTAATTTAATACATATTTCGTCGTATGAAAATATAAGGAACTAGCTACATCCATTTCCACATCACCCAATGGGGTAGGATAGATTGATGCGCTTTTTTTATTGAGGTTTCCCCGATAGGCCTAATCCTCTATATTAATTAAATTATTGTTTCAATAGGGCTAATCGTTAAAGAATTATAATGTTGGAACGATAATCGTAATGATTATAGAATCAGACATCATAACCGATATTGATTTAAATTTTATTATTTAATAATAAAATCTTGCTGCAGCATTATACATTAGCCGCAGGCAATGTTTTGTTCAATGATCTAAATAGAAATAAAAATAGAATAAAATAATTAATATAAAAATGAAAAATGTAATTGACAAATAATGTATCTTACAATTTTGAATACGATTTTTTTTTCGCAGGCAATATTTTGTTCAATGATGTTGTTGGCAATATTTTGTTCAATGATCTAAATAGAAATAAAAATAGAATAAAATAATTAATATAAAAATTAAAAATGTAATTAACAAATAATGTATCTTACAATTTTGAATACGATTTTTTTTTCGCAGGCAATATTTTGTTCAATGATGTTGTTGGCAATATTTTTGTTGTTAAAGATGTTGTTTTTAAACTTGTTGACCTTTTAAAATTTTGATGTACTTCTTTTTGTATTATCATTTGTTTGCCGAGGTACAAAATATTTTTCCCTGCATTTACGTCACGGTTCCACGTGGTACCACATTTTTTACAAAACTGGTATCTGTGTGGAGACCGTGACGTAATATGAGGTTCATGACAACGCGCGCACAATTTTGTAGTCCTGAATTCATCAATTTCCAATACATCTGAAATTTTTTTCAAGGCCCTTATCAATTTCCGTTGTGGGTTCCGAATGTAACCCTTCATTGGTGAATTCGCTGCAATTTCACTATTACCAATTACTACCAGCGCCCTGGTTTTCACTGTTCCAACAATATACTGGGCTAATTTGTTAGTCGCCTTATCGACCATAATATATTTTTGGAGTTTTAGCCTCGCTACCCGCCTTTTAACACATTCGTTTTGTCGAATTTTAAATTGTTTCAATTGGTATGTAGTATATTGTAAATATTCTCCCGACATTGGTGAGAATGGATCCGCGGTTGTTGACGGCGTAAATTTTTTTAATTTGAAATTTCGAACGTGGGCCCCGGTCATATGCCGAAATTCTGAATTTTTGAATTTAAATGGCTCATCTTTATCATCTTTATAAGCTTTATCATCGTTATCATCGTTATCATCGTTATCACGGCATACACCGCCAACGATTAACCTTAGACCGGGGTCCAGGCCAATTTTCTTATCGTATTTCTTCCAATTTTCTCTTATCATTTCCAAATTTTTTTCTTCTGCATTTAAATTTTTGCTGCGCTTTGCCTGAACTGGAATTTTGTTGCCTGGTTTAATCATTGCAAAGCTAATAGCCACCCCATCTGTCATCATTGAACATTTAAATTTTTTATTTTTAGTTTCCGGCACCTTAAAATATTTGCGCCAATGTGCCTCTTTTTCACTTTGGAATTTTGCGAAAGGACCTTTAAATAATTTCAGCTTGCACAATAATTGCCAAAAAGATTGGGTGTCATATCTTATATGGTGGCGCCCATATTTGAATATTGGAATTAATTTAAAATTTTTGTGCTGATTTATCTCATTGTATCTTTGCAGATTGTAATAAAATTCAATATATTTAGTTGGATTTTTTTTAATATCAAAAAACTTTTCGCCGTCCCAGTTTAACTTTGTGCGCATTTCTTCTAATAATTCCGCATTTGGTGTTTTCGTGCTCTTTTCTTGAAATAGATAATCGAGAGTTTCATAGCTATTATGCTTGATATTTGTTTTACGGAAAAACCGCCTCAATCGATTATAGCTGTGCATCCAAATGTTATTATTGAATATTACTTCGTATCGTTTGGCCGCGTCGACAAATATATTGGAGCGTAATTTTGAATCATAACTTGGTATTTCAAATCTTGTACGCAATTCTTTGTATTCGTCGTCTAATTTATATATTATTTTATGTTTTATCATTAATGGGTAAAAATAGTCTAAAAACCTTTCTTTTTCGAATTTCTTTGCTTGCCATTTCTTCATTAAAGAATAATGTATATGCAAGGATGCCTCCACAAACAATGAAGACATTTCTTCAACATCGATTTGAATGTTTGTGAAGACATCCTCGCTAAGGCAGTGGCTCCTTAATCCGCACTTCACTGTCACAACGTTTTCATTATCTGTTGGTAGGTCGTTACATTTTCTTTTTGCCATCGTCAAATTTTCTTCGAAACTTCTGAATGTGTACTGATGGCCATGCTGTAGCCGTACTGTCAAGTGATTTTGATGTAAAGCAAAGATTAGCCGTATTAGATAAATTCCGTGCCGGGCTATTAAAAGTTTTAATCGCCACAAATGTGTTATGTCGTGGTATAGACATTGAACAAGTCACCATCGTTGTTAATTTTGACCTTCCTGTAGATCAACGCGGAATAGCCGATTATGAAACATACCTACATCGTATCGGACGCACTGGACGTTTCGGCAAAAGTGGTATTGCCATCAATTTGGTTGATTCTGATCAAAATATGGAAATATGCCAATACATAGAAAAACATTTTGGAAAGAAAATTCATCATTTAGATGCTGAAGATTCTGATGCAATTGAAAAAATTGAAACATAGAGAAAGTCTTATTAAAGCATGTTGAAAAATCTTGAAATTTTGAATTATTTCGTTTATTGTTAGCTTTTCTGGTTTTTGCATCAAACAATTTTGGAAAAATAAGAAAGCTGTTTAAAAAAATGCTTAATTAAAGCAATAATTTTAGTTTTAAGTTTTTTTTTTATGAAATAAAAGTTTTATTTTAATTTATCTTAATTAAATCGAATTGTTTCTTTTTACCTTTTCCTGAAAAGGACCATATAAGATATGACACCCAATTTTTTTGACAATTATTGATGCACGCTGAAAAGGACCGTTTTGTTATAAATATAATTATTAATTTTAAAATTTTATATTTTGGTGGTCCTGAAAAGGACCGTTTTGTAATAAAAATTATTCTTAATTTTAAAATTTTATATTTTGGTGGTCCTGAAAAGGACCGTTTTGTAATAAAAATTATTCTTAATTTTAAAATGTTATATTTTGGTGGTCCTGAAAAGGACCATATAAGATATGACACCCAATCTTTTTGGCAATTATTGATGCACGCTGAAAAGGACCGTTTTGTTATAAATATAATTATTAATTTTAAAATTTTATATTTTGGTGGTCATGAAAAGGACCGTTTTGTAATAAAAATTATTCTTAATTTTAAAATTTTATATTTTGGTAGTCCTGAAAAGGACTGTTTTGTTTATATATGGCTATAATTATATTATTTCATCTACAAATGCGTCGAATTCTTCCAACACATAAACATTTTCTTCTGCTTCTGGTATGTTGGCAGCGTGTTGCTTTACCGCTTGATTAAATATCAGTTGATAGATGTCGTTTTGCATTGTTAGACAATCAATTTGCGGCATGTTTCGCAATTTAATTGCCAAAAAATTGCAAAACGCTGCTATCTCATCTTCTGCCACGGGTCTGACAGGTAATTCCTCCACTTCTACCTGCTCCACCTCAACCTGCTCCACCTCAACCGCTATATTGTTGTACATATTTGCCGCTGTTGTTGTACATGTTGTACCGCTTTTGTTGTACATATTTTCAATAAAATCAAATGCGAACCATTTGATCTTCAATGACGGGTTCTGTATTTTTTTTTTTTTTATCGCCCTAAACACTCCCAATAGAGATTCTTTTTTTTTTTTTAAAGCTGAAATTTTCACATTTAATGAAAATTTCGCTTTTACACTCCGCCATGCTTTATGCACAAGTGCACGATTTTTATTATCACTATGATTATTATTCCAAAGAACGGGATGCTGCTCATAAAATTTTAAAAATTCATTAACTTGGATTTTCGTCCAATTTGCCATTTTTGACTGAACACTTTTTTTTCCACTAACACTTTATTTTAATTTTAACTTGATCGCTGGATGATCCTTTTTATTATGGTTTCCTTATACCAAAATTACGCTTTATATACCCTTTTGATTCTATAAATTATGTGGCAAGTGTACATTTAAAATTTCATACATTTCAAATATACACTTATTTTCACATATAATATGAAAATATACGCGGCAATTGTTACATATAAAATGTGTGATGTTAAATATACATTTATTTTCATATATAATATGAAAATGTATGCAGTATATGTACACTTGCCACATAATTTATAGAATCAAAAGGGTATATAAAGCGTAATTTTGGTATAAGGAAACCATAATAAAAAGGATCATCCAGCGATCAAGTTTTAATTAAAATCAACTGTTAAATTAAAAAAGTGTCTATAGTCATGTGCATCCCAAAGTATATTGAGCTGATTATAATAAAAAAGCTAACTGAAGAGGAGCAAATTATGCACGATTGCATACAAAGCATTTTATTATATTTTGTATGGGTCCAGGAAAATATGGCAGTATTACTGGAATATTGGAGTTCACACCAGATAGAAGACCATCTTCAATATCTTCGTGAACATCCATTAATGTTTACGCCATATTGCGATCAGATATCATTTACCGGTAGACGAAGAAATATTTACATATTTTTTATAACAATGAAAAGGGCAGAAGAGGAGCAAATTATGCACGATTGCATACAAAGCCTTTTGTTATATTTTGTATGGGTCCAGGAAAATATGGCAGTATTACTGGAATATTGGAGTTCACACCAGATAGAAGACCATCTTCAATATCTTCGTGAACATCCATTAATGTTTACGCCATATTGCGATCAGATATCATTTACCGGTAGACGAAGAAATATTTACATATTTTTTAAAACAATCAGTAGGGCAGAAGAGATTATAGCCGCCGCCAACAATGCCACAAGTGAACAAAACAGGGAGTTAAGCTACAGCCCGATTATTTTCGATTAAAAAATACAATCAAACAAAACGGTCCTTTTCAGGACCACCAAAATATAAAATTTTAAAATTAAGAATTATATTTATTACAAAACGGTCCTTTTCAGGACCGCCAAAATTTAAAAATTAAGAATTATATTTATTACAAAACGGTCCTTTTCAGGACCACCAAAATATAAAAATTAAGAATTATATTTATTACAAAACGGTCCTTTTCAGGACCACCAAAATTTAAAAATTTAGAATTATATTTATTTTATTAGGTGCCATTGCCATCATTCGAGTTTTAATCGATAAGCTACTAGCTATAGTTTTCATCAAGCGAACAAGTAAAAATTTAAAATTAAAATAAAGTGTTAGTGAGTGTTAAAGTGTTAAAGAATAATTTTTATTACAAAACGGTCCTTTTCAGGACCGCCAAAATTTAAAAATTAAGAATTATATTTATTACAAAACGGTCCTTTTCAGGACCACCAAATTATAAAATCAATTGAGAAAAATGGAAAAGCAAGTTATTATATACCTACATAGTAAAACCAAGTACGAATTTTAACCTTGGCTCAATAAATTTTTGAAATCAACAATAAACAACAATCGTGTAATTTTTCCGTCTTTTTATTAGTAAATAAATTTAATATAATTTTTACATTTTTTATGGAAAGCTTTTTTTATGGAAGGCTGCACAACAGCCTGAATAACAACAATCAGTTAAAGTAAGCAGTTAACACACTGTATGCAGCCATCATTGTAAAACTGGCTTGTTGGAGGAGATGCACGCTGTTTTTTTGACATTTCATTTCCATCCAAATTTCCAGTTATAATTTTGAAATTATTGTTAAAGAAGTAGTTAGTACGCACTTAAATTAGATATGTCTACGAATAACTTAACTTTAAATATTTGGATTTGGATCGATTTAAGACATTTTAATTGAATTTTAAAATTAAATTTTTTATTATAAAATAAAATTTATTATCATAAAATTCTAACCATAAGTTCATACTTAATCTTTCTTCTTATTTTTTTTCTTTTCCGATTTAACTTCAACTTCCTGTTTAATTTCATCTTCAACTTGATGCTTCTTCTTTTTCTTTGAAGAGCCAGTTAAAGAAACTTCAACTGTTGGTTCCTCTTCTTCTGTTTTCATTGGTGTGCCTTTATCTTTTTTCTTCTTTTTTTTAATATGTTCTACACCAGATGGTCCAGTACCATAATCTGTCATAATCATGTGACATTAGTCGTGCCCCAATAGTTTCACCAACTAATATTGTTAGATTAGGTGCCATTGCCATCATTCGAGTTTTAATATAATCGGACAAATGAGTTCGATAATCTGTTATGGCAATAATTTCATCACACAATGTCTGAATATTCATTATATCTTCCTCGGAGATTTCTGTACCCATTGAAATTTCAGCCGCTTGTTTTACTTTTTCTTCTAAATCTTCAGGTAACATATCAGATAAATCCGTGTTAATCATATTATCCCGAGTACCGACTAATCGTACGATTTTGATATAAGCCGTATTATCTGTTAGAATTTTACCTAATTATGGAAAATGCCAACCATACCTACAAATAAAAATCTTTAATTAAATTTGATAGTAACCTATACATCATAAATGAGATAATAACTTTCATCAGACAGCCAAGAGTTTATTTAATCATGATACATAATTGTATTCAGATCTACTTTCTAGCGATTTGTTTACTTTGCATCATCATATGAAAGTATCTTATAAAGAAATATCTTAATTTTGGGAAAAATAAAAGTAATCTTACCATTCTCTAGCCCTCATAACGTAATTATTCAATTCCTTATCCAAATCATCTAGTAAACACTGTGCCTGAATTATCATAGTATCAATTTTATCCGGTGAAAATTTAAGTTTATAACGAGATAAAGAATGTGCCAAACCAAGTGTCATTGCGGTCAATTCTTTTTCTGGTAGTCCAGTGATAAGACTGTCCGCCTGTGATATTATACATCGCATTAATTCCTGTACGGCTGTATTGGAGACACATTGTAATGAAAGTTTGTCTTTTATAGCACTTCCCAATTTAGCATCAGCAACTAGGAGTTGATTTTGTACGTCTTCATTCACTAATTTTTTCAGAGTTTTCTTCAAAATTTTCGATACTTTTCCTTCAACAGCGGCTGTTGCAGCTGCTAGAGCTTCGGTGGTGTCAGCAAACTTTTGAAATGCTTTTAATTTTAACCTGAAATTTATTGAATTAGCACGTGTTAATTTTTTTTTTTAATTCGAAGTATAAATTGTATTTGTAAGCAAAATCAAGTCAACAGATACTTTAAATTTAGACTTGTGTGAAAATACAAAATGAAAATCTAAAATTCTGACATATACAACTCAATATGAGGAAGGAACGATGATCGAATTAGAAAATCTAAATAAAAAATTACTTACAATCGATTAGCCCGTTCTGGAGTTTCAAACTCTTTATATAAATTATCAACTTCTGTTAGTTTTTTCTCATCCAAAAGCTACAAAGAAATTTAAAATGAGATTTCTATATTAATGAAAAAAATGTTACTGGTGCACTTGTTTTTCCTCATGTCTAGAGGCGAAATCATAACCTCAAAATAAATATTTACCTTAAAAATAGCATATCCTGCTGGTGTTTCATATAGAACAAACATTCTGTTTATTCAAGTACCAATCCAATTGTGTTTTATGAATATATATCATAAAATAAATAAAAATAAAACGAAAAAAAATACAAACAAAATTACCAAACTAATGACCTTTTCTATGTTTCATTCATGAATTTTTTTTTTACTAGGTTTTCGATTCACCAAAAAAGAGCAAGTCTGCTTGCTCTTTCTGCTGTCAAACTGTTCGATTCTTCAAGAAAAACGCTCGGTCGAGCAAAATTGTTGTTGTTTTACGAATACGAATGTAAGTTGTTATAAGTATGGTAATATACTCCGATGTTTCATTTTCGTTCTTTCTTGCGCATCCTTGTTAAAAATATTTTAATATGGCGGACATCGTGACCAAACAAATCGTGTTTGTGAGTTTTGCGTAATAATTTTGAGTGTTGAATGAATATAATTAAAATTGTGTGAAAAATTATACTGACTTTAATTCAAAATAATTAACAATGTATCATGTATCAAATGTTGTCCAACATTTATGTCACGATCTCCGCCATTGTTGTTGTTGTAATTTTTTGACAACCTGCGCAATATATTACCTAAGTATGTATGTATTTTTAATATTGAAAAACGATGTTATTTTTGTAAATATTTTCCTAAATTAGAAAATATTTTTTTAATTAAAAATCTTCATAACAACAAAAAAAAATATTAAATTCAAGTTTAATACTTTCATAAAACTTTTTTCGTTTTTGTTATTTGAAAAAGAAAATTTGAAAGTTTCATTAAATTATTTGACATTTTATTTTTATAACAAAACTGTCATAACTCATAATAGGGCTAAACATTTTTATATAACAAATGCGATAGAGAGATTGCTCGTCACTTATGATTTCTTACTTGTTCCACAGGAAATGAAGCTTTATTTCATTAAAATAGCTTTTATGATCTATCATAAACTATAGAATCTAGAAAAATCAGATTGTTTGCCGTTTGGTCAAACTGTCGCAATACTATTAAGACTTATTTTAAGAGCCGGATTTACCCGGGGCTAGATACCTAACGAGTTTCAATTTAAAAAAAATTTAAAACTAATCTTTCCATAATATAAAGTATACGGGAAATTATAAGACAGATTTTTAAATGAAAATCTTGAGATATTTTAATAAATGTTTCCATTTCAACATTTATAAGGACATCATTTTCTGGTAATAATTGATTTATTTAAATCAAAATTTATAAAATTTTTGATAACAACTACTTTCTGGGCAAATTGAAATAAACGGTTACTACTACAAGTCTTAAGGGGCCGATCACATATTGTAAAGAGCTTTTTTGCATTTCATTACTCTGTTCTCCCCTCTCGTAACAGATTGTAACATATCTAACTCTCCCCTCCTTCCAGAATGGTTTGCAAACGTAAAATTATTAATTTTATTCTATTAGCTAGGTCAAAGATTTCAAACCCCTAAGCGGTTGTGAAATTAAGACCTTAGGAAATAAGCTCATTATTATTATTATGGCCTTATTGCGCTTTGCAAATCCAGTCACTGAATTCGGCTAAACTTTCTGGAAAATTCAGATTTAATTTTAAAAAAATTATTGCCTTAACATTCAATTATGGCTATTTAGCACTTTATTAAACTGTAACTAGACCATAAAAAATAATTTTGGCCTTATTTTCTGTGGTCTGTTCCATTTTTATTTCTAGGTAAACTCGATTTGATTTAAAAAAATTTCACACAATTTTATGGGTTGTTTGAAAATCGCTTATCTATTCTGTATAAAATTTTCAAATTTTTAACACCTCAAATTACATAAGTTCTCAATTTATAGTTTAAAACATGTTAAATATGCGTTTTAAATATAAAAAAGATTCGGAACAATTTTCGGAAATTCCGCATAAAATTCTTGTAAATACACTTGAATGAAATTCAAATGAATTCATAGATATTTTTAGTAAATCGTAAAACTCATAGCGAATTTTAAAATTAACTTCTATGAAAATTTTCAAAAATGTTTCAAACTCCAACTTTCGTAAACTTCTAGTATATTTCACCTAAAATTTTGAATTCGTATTATATTTTTAATTAAATTTGGCAATATTTTAAAATTTTGTAATTCTTAACTTAAGTTTTTTCCAAAATGGAATACGTATTCTAGTGAATATTTCCATTAATAATTATTATTTGTAAAATTTAAAAATAAAATTAAAATAACCCATATAATTTGTTGAAAACGGTTATTCATCATGTAAAAATGTAAAAAAAAAAAAAAAATTAAATTAAGAAATTGTTTTGTTAATGAAAAAATCGAATTAATGTCCCTTATAGTATGAAATAAAACGTTGTACGTTACACGTACGTTAAATGATCGTTACAGTACTCGTTCAAAATAAACGTCGAACTCGTACTGTAACAACTCATTTACCGCCCTTGTGACGTAAATAACTATTTCCGTATTTTTTGGTTTTGATTTTGCTTGTGCTTGCAATAATCAATTTTTGTTTGTTTCTGATCGAAATTGAACGCTTATTTCTGTTCTCTAGTAAGTAGAGAACTTTTACATAAAAGTTTTATATCATTCGAGCTTTGTTCAGGATTCAAAAATTTGAAGCTAAAAAGCAACATTTTTACTATTGGTTCTTATGGGAATAAAGATGTGTGTATGTTTGTAATAAAAGCTAAATAAGGAGGGGCGACAAATTCTCAATTGGCCTAAGGGTGGTAAAACTATAAATCCAGATCTGCTTATGATTATTTACGAATTTCAACATATCTAAATCTAGATGAAGGACTGTTTTTAAGAGCCTGACATAATGCTTTACAGCACCCAACGAAACACGTCAATTTTATCATCGATATGGATTCAAAATGGCGGTAAATTCATCTGCCTAATTGCATCCCTCTGGCCGGAATGGCTATCCTTTCTCAAACGGGCATATAAGGAATAAGGGTCGACTGATCTATCATTTTAAAGGAATTTAGTGATCTTTTCAATATGATTAAAATTTAAGTTTTTTAATGTAAGTTAAAATCTAGCTGTTTGTTTTAAAGTTAACGTTTACCGAGGGCTGGGCGGTGCAACACGTTAAATTTTCGTAAAAATGTTTCTTAATGTTTAATTCGCAATAAGGTTTTATTTATGTCAACATTATATAACATATTCCATTTTATGATGGAATCCTTTACGGTTTTGGTAGGAGAAGAAAGAATTTACAATAGTAAATTAAAATTATGGCTTTTTAAGGCTATAACGGACTCCGAGAAGCTCTACAAGTAAATTTGTTGATTGTACATAATTTATTGTAGACCGAAATTTAAAATAAAATCAAAAATTAAAATATTAACTTAACGAAATTTGGTAATTATTTGAAATTTTTAATCTCTTGTTATTTTGTTGAATTTTGGCTATTTAAAACCAAATTTACTTTAATTTTTCCTTCTGAATCTTTGGAAATATTTAAAATATTTAAAAAATTTGAATTTTGTTCGAATTGTCGAATGTTTATTTTTTAAATTTTATTACTGTCAATTTCAACCATTATAAATCGACCACAAATTCACCGATTCCATTCAGATGACGATAAAACCCTTTATCAAACTGATGGCTGATCATATTGTGATTCGATCCGACTGCCTCCTAAGCGACATAAATCTAACCAAGATTTTTTGTTGCCTGCAGATCAGGTATTGAGATCCAGGAGCAGAAAGAAGAAACCCTGATTTTTAACATTGAACCTTTTAATAGCTATAGGTAATTCGCTAAAAATCGAGACACAAAACCGAATGATCCAAATGGGATTCTAAAATGATTTTTAGATGAAGCTCTGGAATTTACATTTAAACCTCAGTTTATTTATAAGGATACATTTTATAGAATACATACTCGAATTTCTCTGAACAGTTTCGAGTGTATATTATGATGTCTTAAATTTTATGATATCAATACTATAGTGAAATCTCAGTATTAAAGGCATATACGAACAGATGGGCCATTTATCAAGAAACCCTTCGATCAGGTTCAAATCGATTCCATTTTGATTGACATAATAAATAAAGTGACTTCAAAAACAGCAAAAGAGATTCACATTCCTCCACTATAAAGTAAACCACTTAACAATTTCTCCTCTTCTTATAAACCACTAAAAACTAGTATTCTTTGCCTCGACTTATAATGTTTTATTTGCGGACCCAAAAACTTCAAAGCACTATAATTGACCACTATAATTGACTATAATTGAGCACTATAAACTATAATTAAGCAGAGTTTCTGGTCCTGGGTCCTTCAATTCCAACTCCACAATCCTACAAAAACATCTTTCTTATGGACTAATGTGCACCTTAGCATACCTAAGTTTATGATGCACCTAAATGTATTGAATGCAAACACTACTACATGATATTTAGTAATACATATTATATTTTGAGTTGTTGTACTACGCCATGAGATATTTTCCGAAAAATATTTGTTCCTCTCATAAAATGCGTAGAATAAAAAAAAACCATGCTATGTTTTTTATAAACTAAAATATGTACTGTGGTATTTATGAATGTCCCTGACGATTCTTAACTTGGGTGGTCACCCCACTTTTATTTGCTAAACTGCTGATTGTCGTTATATTTCAATGCAACAAGAATTCACCTTAACCAATATTCATCATCCATTCATCATTCATATTATGTATACTATACATACGTATTAGTAAGATTAGTAAAATTAAAATTGTATGCATAACTCTCGAAACACTTCTATTTATGGAAGTCTATTTTTAACCTTTTTTTTTATTTTTGACTACTTTTTAATTATACACAACATAAACAATATTTTCTCAAAATATGTGTATGACCTACATAATTTCGGTTAATATTTTTGGTGCTTGGATATTTATAATAATTTTGGAAATATTTTTCATGGTTTTCATGATATGTACTCATATCTGATTAGATATTCAAGATAAAAAATTATCGTCCACAAAATTCCAGATATATTACCAGACTTTAGTTTTTTAATCTGCTAACGATAATGCATCGTAAAAAAAATTAAATTTGGGATTTTTTCGTTGAAAGTAGCTGCGGTCATATTAAAACTCACCATCCTTGTGAGTGATGGTCAATATTAATTTTAATACATAGAATGCTATTTTACATATGTGCGGCATTACAAGGTTGACAGCTCATGAACCCATCAATCTTTTACATAAATGAGATGCACTCGTTTCAATTCTAATTTATCAATAATAATTAATAAAATGTATATATGGTTGGTGTCCATAAATTCTTGTAATTTCCAAATTCAATTACAATATGTATATGAATTCTTTATATAGGAGTCACTTTTGATTTTACGAGCAAAATTGATTAATACATTATTTCAATTAAAAATAAAATTTTAATTGATTTTAATAATTATTATTGTAATGACATTAAAATGTTTTTATAATTCCATTTTTGGATGAATTAATTTTCTTATGGAATTGGTTGGTATAGAAAGAAATGAGGGGTGAATAACGAATGGCGGCGAGAATGCCTCAGGCGTCATTCCTTATATGGATTTAAAGCATAAGACTTACTGAGTTTTATATGAGTGATTAATGTATAAACAATAATTTTGTTATGTATGTAATTGGGGGGTACCTTGTTTTTTCGTCAGATTTTTTCTTAAATTTTTCTTTGATTCTCAAATATCAAAAACTCAGATTTCAATTTCAGTTGTTTTTTGGTTTATGCAACGTGATCTTCGATTTTCAATCTGAACACTTTACTTGGAGTCCTCGAATTTTCAAATTCGAAACTTTAATTAAAACATTCAACAAGTTGATATAATTTCTCCTCATTTCTTCTCTTATCAAATTTTGATAAATCTAAAGCAAAAATTCATTTGTAAAATGGTTTGCTTTTTAAATATTAAAGAAATTGAAATTTAAACAAATGAGAATTCCTATATATTGGCAAATTTAGAGCATACACTCGTTAACTTTTAAGTAACAAATTCATAAAATTGTCTATAATGTAGTTCTTCAAATTGTAAATGTAGAGCCAACCTCCTAAAAATTTCGGTATTTCATTTTTTCGTTAGTGGATACTACATAAACGAAATGTTTGCCATGAGCTGTTATTTCCACACTACGTTGAAAGTTTTTGGCGGCATCAAACATTTAGCATTTTGTATGTCTGATATTTTTAATTTTAAAAGCTTTGCAAAAAGCACAAAGTGGTCAAGAGTAAAATACTAAAAGAATGCAACGAATGGGATTTTCTTCAAACGTTTTTAATTCGATGAAATGATTAAAGTGAAATTATAACTTTTGATATTTACATATAGAAAGCTCAAGTATGTTAATTTAATCGATCTACCATAGCAATTATAGCACAAGTAAGAGACAAAGCATGCAAAGATTTTAAGCTACAGATTAAGTTAAATAAACTAAAAATCCTTTGGTCGATTAGGTACGAGCTTTCGTGTTAAAAGTTTAACTCTGTCCAATAAAGCTTTTCCTATTAACTTTTTGTGTGCATTTTAATAATAAATAAGTCAAATAAAAATTCCGGTGAAAAGCGAAGCCACCAACAGGATTTTTGAATAAATCTGCTATTATAAACTTCATAATTATCGCTCTTTGGGTTATCTCGTAATTTCGAAATTTACAATTCCGATATACACACGTAATTTATTATTTTTAAATTGACTAATTAGTTTAATAACGGATTGTCCAGAATAAATTATCGAAATTTATATGTATGTATGTATGTAGTGTAAACGCTATCTATGCACGAGCTTCCTGTTATTTACTCCGCTTCACTGAGTAAAATCCAGATACTCGAATTTTTAATTTCATTCAAGTTAGTGCCGCTTGGGTAGTTTACTGTGGATAGTTGAAAAGTTTGCTAGCTGTGGAAATAAAGTCTGAATTTTTTTTTTTTTTAATTTTCTGTTGCAATAATGAAAACCGTAAGTAAATAATAAGTTTAAAACAAAGCCGACCGCTTTAAAGCTTCTTCACGAGATAACGTATTTATCGTAGATTTCTCATTTGATTAAAAAAGCGACAAAAAACAAACTTCTGCACCCTGATTATCTAAAAAAATAAGATAACGTGTCAACGTGAAAAATGGTAAAAAGCAAAGCTTTGTCGTTAAAATAATCAACTCAGTAAGAAATAATAAACCACGATGATTATGTTTTTTTCCGTCGACTTGTAACAGAAACCCTCTTTCTCGACTACATCCTTAATAAAGTTGTATTTCGTGTGGGGGCTTTGCTTATAAATTATAAGTTAAGTTTTGCGTTTTACAAGTTTTCACGTTTATACGATATCTTATTTTTAGAGAATCATGGTGCTGATATTTCCAATGTTATCGTTGTATTGCGTATTTATTTATTTATTTATTATTATTGTAATACAATCTGTGGATCATAAATCCAGTGTCGATTGATAATCAACATTATTTACATTTATTTACAAGAAATATACAAATTAACAATTAGAAAACTTGATAATATTACAATCAAAAAATAAAATAATTACAAGATATGTACATATTTACAAATGTACTACACTTGAAAATACAACAAATCATTCACAGTATAGAAGCCACATCATTATTAAGTTTAAAAAACATATCTTTAGTTTTTATGCTAAGAAACATTGAATGAGCAATACACCATTTTCTCAGACATCTTAGATCAGAGTTCATAGAGTGAATGTTATTACTTTGTAACTGCTCATTGTACATAAACACTAGATCATCGGCAAAAGCTATCAACCTTGACGAAAAATTTAAATAAAAAATAGAGTTTAGGTAGATCAAAAAAAGCTTGGGGCCTAACACGGAACCTTGAGGAACACCATCATTGATAATTTTACGCTCACTAAAAACGTCACCTATCTTAACTACTTGAGATCTATCAGATAGATAAGAACGAAACCATTGTAAAGTAACACCCCGAAACCCAGCATGATTCAGTTTTTGAAATAATACTTCATGGTTAACCATATCAAAAGCTTTAGTTAAATCCACAAAAATAGATGCAACTGATTTTTTCTTATCAATACCTACATACAGGAAATTAGTGAATTCTAACAAAGCCCCTTCAGTACTTTTACCTTTTCTAAACCCAAACTGATGCAAAAAATTTGTTTTATTCAAAAAACTATCTACTCACAAAGCGTTTTATAATCATCGCCTTATGCACTCTATATTCTATAAAAATTGATCGATTTAGAAACATAACTCCGCCTAAAAGACGACGATGAAAAGTTATATTTTGTTATATCACAATAAGACTTAAGCTTATGCAACAAAAAAACGAAAAACTTTTGTTTTGTTATAGATTTTTGTAAATTATCAGTTGAGAATCCAGCGTTTCCATAACGTTTTTGTTACTGCTTACGTCTATAATACCAGTACTACAATAAAATAAAGAATACAATAATAAAAGAAATCACTATCGCAAAGCACAATGTACAGTCAAGGTAATAATCATCATAATAATAATATGCATCTTGGTGGGGAGAAAGCCGGCTATTATGTCGGTAATACGCCAGTTGAAAGTGGACCGCGCACGCGTGTGGGTAACGTTAATAGTAATCCCAGCAATAATAATAATAATAATAATACAAGAGCTGAATTTACCGAAGGAAATAATTATAATCAAAATAATTATAATAATAATAAGAATAGTGATCAAGGATACATTCAAAATCAATATCAACAACAGGTGAGAACATTTAATTTAATTAATATTTTTGACCAATCAAAATTTTTATTAATTTTTTATAACGTATTTTGCATGAGAAATCAGTTTTTCGTTGTTTTAACAAAATTTTGTTTTACTGTGTGCTTTTTGGTTTAATAAAATAAAAAAAACGTTTAACTTAATTTATATATTGAAGAAAAACTTGTTTTGAAGAAGTTATCGTGAATTTAGCGACAGTTTATAAAAACAACCAAAAAAAAATTAAGTTGTTGTGATATAATATTCTGGTGCGTTGGAATTAATTTTTTTTTTAAATTCTTGTTTTGATTTTTTTTTTTAACTACATACTATATATACATAACAGTGATTTATTCAACAAGTGTTTTAATATTAGTTAGTTGATGAGCTTTTATGTAGTGTTTTAGTGAATTATTTATGTTCACATTTTTTATACAATATAATATGTGTATACCGTGATCAGGTTTTGATTTAACCGTTAAAATTATTTCTGTATACATTTCTGACCAAAGTGTGTACCTACATAATATCGTACAATCGTGTCGGCAATTATAATTTATCCTGGGCTCGTAATTATATAAACAGGCAAAATAATTTATAACTGGGTGTGGCATGCGCTTAAATTATTTGCAAAATTAAAGATACCTAAATGCAGGCATTGCATGCTGTAAAACAGATTTATCGAAATATTATACCGACAAAAGCAAATATTATGTGTGCAGAAAACCGGAAAATAGGTTACCAAAAAATTAACCATGCATTACACACCCAAAATAAATAGTAGTTTAGAGGAGGGCTTTAATAAGAATTAAAAATTGAATCAACTAATTCTACATAATAGTTGTGCCATTCAGGTGTCAATATAATGTTTGAACAATGTACTTAAAAGAGATAATACGAATTGAATTACTCGTTAAATTTGCATAGTGATATCATGAGGGCTGAGTAATTGAGTTTGTGTTTATGTACAGTTTTCTTGTGATTGTGATGAGATCATTGGGCGCCCAAAATGGGATCAGTCATACAAGATAAATATTGTAATTGCTGACACCACTATTGCACATTTTTTAGTTAGAGAAAGTTTAGATACATTTGCTTTGACGCCTTTAATGCCTGGCTTTATATAAATCCGCTTTAATATGGCCTTAACAATAATATTTTATCGTATTACGAAATATACAATTTTTTATTTTATTTTTATATATAGGGCGAATATTACGATCAAGACGAACAAGAAGAAATGGAAGCTGAACGAGATTTAGCTGAGGATGCAAAATGGAAAAGGATACAACAAAATACATTCACACGTTGGGCAAATGAACATTTAAAAGTGATTAATAAAAATATTAATAGTTTAGAAACGGATTTATCGGATGGCCTTCAATTAATCTCATTAATTGAAGTGTTATCACAAAAGCGTATGCCCAAACATAATAAGCGACCAACGTTTCGAAGTCAAAAATTAGAAAATGTTTCCGTTGCTCTACAATTTTTAGACGATGAAGGAATTAAAATTGTTAATATTGGTAAGTGTACTCGACTTTATTGTATTTATTTAATGACTCAACACAATTAATTAATAATAAATATATAAATACACAAAAACGTATATTTAACCGTACACAATACATAATACTGCCGTTTGCTGGTTCTTTTTTATTTTTTTTTGTACACTAAAGTCGTCGTCTTGCAAAACATTCTATGTATTTTTATTTTTTTATATTATATTCAAGCTTCATTTCGTAGAATTTACAATAAATATTTAACTTACCAATATATATATATGCGCGATCTGTATGCGATAAGATGTTAAGCACAACAACAACAACAGCAATGTACATACAAGAATAAGGTTGATGACGTAATTTTATATATTTCTGTTACACTCTCTCATCAGCAGCAACACGAGCGTACACACAAAAGATAAGTAACCAAGTTGTGTATATGTACGTAAAAAGGTGACGTTTTATGAATGGAATTTATAATATACTTCTTGGAGATGAATGGAAGTTCGTTAAAATCTATTTATTTATGCTAATTTCTTTTAAATAATTCGTTAGACGCAAAACTCAGGTAGTTTTAAGGTATATATAGATGCACCTCTCTTTTTATTTCATTTCTTGTTCCCATGTTTGAATACCGAAGGTCAACCGTCGTCTTATTACCCTTTCAATAACAATTTTTTTTTACTTAATGTAGTTGTTCACTTATAGGCAATTTTAGTACTAAATTGGTGGTTTGGCATCATTAACTTCCGGTAGATGATAAGGTGGTAGACTCTCCAGTTTGAGTACATTTTATTTCTGCTCGGCCAAAAATATTCTTAATAAGCTACAATATTTTTGACAACAACTGTCAATCATTTAAATATACTTTGATTGATTACACATTTCATGACAATAATCAGAAGGTTCAAATTTTATTCAAAAAATGTTCATTATACTAAACGTGAATTACATCATAAAATATTATTGTGTATAGGTTCTCTATGTGTGACACAATGACATAGATATTCCACTTTTATTTTTAACGTATTTGTATAAAGAATTAAAGATTTTGGCGCGAAAGTAAATTGGCTAGCCCACCACTCATTAATTATTCATAAAGTATATTGAATGAAATGATAAATTATAAAATGTTTATAAAGATTTTCTTGAGACATTCGTTAGAGTAGTTGAAGTGGTAGGGTTAAGTTTTAACAACTTGTTTCGCCATAATTAGCGTTTTTAAGGAGCTCTAATAGCAGAATTATTGCAGGTTGTAAATGTTAACTGTATGGTAGTATTACGGTAAGGGTTTTATTATATATTTAAGTACTGTCTGTTAAACTGATTAAATATTATCATCAAGAATATTACCCAATAAACATAACATAATTATTTTTGTTATCTACAATTATGCGAATTGTTACCACCCGTACCTATTATAATAGATAGTTGTTTATCGCAAACAGTACATTGAATGAACGATAATCAGGTTCATATCATATTCTTAATATTGGAAACATGTATTAATAAAATTATCTATGTGTTCTGCCTCATTATTGTTATTATATAACGTTATTTTCTAACGGAGATTTTTTTCGCGCGAAAATGTTTAGCTTTAGCCCACGCAACGCTTATTAATTATTCATAATAATCCTGAATCACGGATGACAATAACATATAAATCATCCCTGTCAATTGATTAGACAATCAAATTTAAAGTTTTGTTATCTCCAACCAATCGATGTGTTAATAATAATAAAAATTAATTAAAATGTACGTTTATTAAAAGATTTTGTCTGTATGTCTTTTGCGTCTTTCGTGTTTACTGGTTTTTCGACTTTTTTATATTTTTATTGTGTTGTATTTTATTTAAAAAGATGTAATTGTTTGTTCTAAAGCTAAGCAAATTTGTATTTTATATATACACACACATTTTGTTTTTTATATGATAGCTGCTATACTGTTGATTACGTGTAGTAGCGGTTTTAACATCTACATATAGTTGTATCAAATACACTTATCCGTGGTTTTCTAAATTTAAACGTAATTTTTATATGTGTACAAAATACAGGAGTTCTAATTTACTTTATATTAATTTTGCAAAACGTTTTTTTATGACTGGTCACATCCATATGTCTTAAGACTGTAAGATTTCCAAAATAAATCAGAAAATCGAGTCACTGACGGTCATTCAACTGTGCTACCCAAAATGTGTGAAAAATTCGAATACATATACAGATGAAAATCAATGCATAATACATACAAAATATTTACACAATTTGATAAGAAAAGGGGATCTTCGCGAGACATTGCAATGTCAATGCCAAATTTAGAAATTGCGTTTATTCAAATATTTATGTTGACTCGTTTTTATTTTTTTAAATCTTTTTTTGAAAGTACAGTGATTTGTATTGTTTTTTGGTATATGAATCGTTTTCGTCGATTACGAATAATAGTTTTGAAGCGATAAATTTAATGGGTAGCCGAGCGGCTACACTTCAATGAATCATAAAAATCACCAAAAATTATCGACCACTTTGTACAAAAAATAAAACTTATTACTTACTTAATGTTCGTCTTATCTGCCTATAAACATACATATTTTACTTATCAGGCCAATAAATAAGAACATTCTACAAACAAATCAATTCTCGTTGTTTAAATAAAAATATTGAGTTTAAAATTATCGCATATAAGTCTTAAGTACTTAACAATTTTTTAATGTGCTTAGCATTAATTTTGATTTATTTATAATTTATAATGTATGTATTTAATTTTTCGAATTGATCGATGGGGGTCATCACTTATATATTTTCTCTATAATTTCTCATTGATCTTGAACTTCTGAATTACGATATAAAAAAAAACATTTATTTACGGCTATTTGATAAAAATGATAGTATTATTTAATTGCCATACTCTTCATTTAGTAATTTTACAGTTTTATCTCGGTAAACATGGGACTAACCGGTAAAAATGTAAATATTTACAAAATTACTAGCGGTTTGTCATGGTAATCAGTTATTCTTTTAAAAAGAAACGAAAAACACTTTATATTGTAAGGTAATCTGATAAGAAAAGCAAATTTAACCGTAATGGAAGCAAATTGATTTTGAACCATAACAAATTCCCTACATACACATAAAATTAGACCCAAATTTCTTATGTGTT
This sequence comes from Tipula helvola, assembly GCA_963556165.1. Taxonomy (NCBI): domain Eukaryota; kingdom Metazoa; phylum Arthropoda; class Insecta; order Diptera; family Tipulidae; genus Tipula; species Tipula helvola. The sequence continues at coordinate 346,516,850 of OY744483.1, read as the reverse complement.
GAGTCATTGAGATGTTATTTCTTTTCGGTAACAAACCATATCTAATTCGTGACACCGCAAAATAAACTAGACCGCACCATAACAATTCTATCTGTCACTTACTGTATAATATACAAATGCTTACAGTGTTAATATGCAATCGCATACAAAATGATCTTCAATTCTATTCTATGTATTCGATTGTATGCGTGTCTGGTCTTTAACCTTGAAACAGTCGGTCTCCAATTCCATTTGAAAATTGTATATAACTTCGTTTTTTGTTTCATTTTCGATAGTTCTGTATAGCAGTGTATAAACTCAAACTCGCTATATATCGCGTATTAATAATATTACATTGTCTTGTGTTTCCTAAAGTCATGTTTGGAATAAAATTTAATAATTTTTGTGTTGTTGTTTTTGTTATATGGAACACAACCATCAAAACGATGATGAAGGCCATTCTAATTCAATTTATCAAAAAAAAAAAAAATATTTTATATAAAAATAACGAAAATACATAAAGAAATATACAATGAATTAAATTTCCAAAAGACTTGAATTTATAAATCGTATAGTGTATCTAAACATTTCTGAAAGATCTTTAACCCTAATCGGTTGCGAGATAATGAAAAACGTATAGGTAAAAATGTAGAAACGGTGATCAATATGTTAACTTATTTTCGTGTTTGATTCCCCGTATATAAGATGACGTAATTGTTTTCGGACTACGTCACCTTACCAGTAGAATTGTCTAGATTTGTTTACATTATAATAAAATTAACGTACCGTAACTATAAAGTATAAACAAAACTATAAAAATGGAAAGTTATACATATATCCACGTATATACGTATATCCACTGATTTGACATGCACTGATAACAGTTTTGTTGTACATTTTAAAGTCAAAATATACTTTAAATTATTTGTTTAAATTTTCAAATATCCATACTGTTTTGATTTTGTGCCGGCTGTCTCTGCGTCTACAGAAATATTTTCATCCGGTGAAATAAGATATTAAAATGAATTGTTAGATTTAATTCAAAAGATTTCAACAAGCATGAAATGTGTTTTATTTATTTTGTAATCGATCGGCAATGTTGTGTATATTCATTTTAATTGTTTTAGAAGGTCATTTGATTATACAAATCAACATTTTGTTTTAGACAACATTGGGAGTGGGGTCTTCCGCAGAGACTAGCGCCGACGTGCTCAATTTAGCGCCACTTTTAAAAATGTGTAATTTTGATTTAGGTATTTCATAAAATATTTATACATAACAAGCATGGAAAGTGAATGATAAGTTACGAGCATTCGATAGGCACGAGCAAATGAATTTTAGAACAAAACACATTAATGCCCGCCCAGTTGCACAAATAAAAAGCCAACGGCCAGTTAAGTAATATTTCCTCTCTTCTTCTTTTTTTATCAAATTGCGATTTGTTTCATCCTCTTTATTTGGGCTCTTAATTTGTGCAACTGGGCATAAGAAAATGAGCAAAAATGAAGAAAATTATAACAAACATTTTTAATGTAAAGTAGAATATCCTAAAAGCATTAAAATCACATAGTCATGGCTTTCTTCTGTCATATTGTCTTTTGTGTATGTACTGCTGTTGTAAACAATAATAATAATAAATAAACAAATTGTTTCCACGCTAACCGCTATGTTGTTGTATGATTTGATGACAATAACAAGATTTCCATGGAAACGACTAGTTTCAATGCTACTGAAATTACCAGAAAATTTCAGCACGAAAAAAATCTGCAATATCATTGTATTTTACTATTTCTGTAAGATTCGTATTTGATTTATTGTACATAATAAACGAACGAATTTGATTCAATTCCAATAAGAATCCAATACTTTGAAGAACAACAACGATGTCGAACACGATTTTAGATTTGGTATATGAAATGCACTTAGTCTGAATCGCCCGAAGATCGGAAACAAGTACCATATAAATACTAACACCATTTACCCAAATTCAAATTCCAGCACTCTACCTCAAACAATCACAAGACACGCACCATCGAGCATGTTATACATTATAACGTAATGGTCCTAGGTAAACGTATTTACTCATTCAGATGGAAATTAAACGACAGAACGACGGTCAACAAAATCGACCACATCCTCTTGACCAAAAGACATTTTTCTAGCCTCAATACATGAGAAGTAAACGTTGAGCTAACGTCGACTCAGACCACTTCTTCATGATGTTATCGTCATCAGAATGTTTGACTATGTCCGTTTCACAAGTATAGGAGAGGAATGAAGTTTCATATTTTTTGATAAAATTCCTGAATTTGCTCAGTTACAATGGAACTTGGCATTTTTAATAAAATTAATATTCCATCGTATTGGAAATTTGATTCTGAAATGATTTTATTATGAAATTCTGGAATATGGTCAAGTAGCCAATGGAACCAGGATACTATATGACTAAATCGGTTATGATGAAATTCGAAATAAACTTTTCATGGAAATGGGATTGTAAAATAATTTTTAGATGAATTTCTGAAATGTGGGCAATTAGGTTGGAACTTATAGCTTTTTGTAATCGGTTATGATGAAATTCCGCATGTTCAATGGAAATCGGTTTCCAATTTTGAAGAAATGCAATATGTAGATGTGCGATGGGAATGAGATTCTAAACTGATTTTTAGATGTAGTTCTGGAGTATGGCCAATTAGGATAGAACTTGTTTTATAACCGCTTTTCAAACGCGATGCTAAAATGATTTTTTATATAATTGAAAGAGAATCATCAATTCGCCACAAAGACACATAAGTCACCGCGCTTGCTATTTTAACGCATCAACCCCTGGAAAGACACGAGAAGTATAATAAAACTTGAAACAAGAATAAAATTTAGTGTTTTACATCTAGTACGTAGATGAAAATTGAACTTAAGTTTCATGTTACGACCAAAATCAGTGATCAGGTCTCCTTTTCCTTAAGTAAGGTATCAAACTATCTATTTCACATTATATGATTGTATTTTGCTAAATGATATGCGAATCTAACGATTTTGCGATAACATGACATATAATTCTGTTGATAGGGAAGCGACTGACCATATTGGCAAGCAAGCAATGTTTCGCGTTCTTCTACAAAATATAAATGGAATTTTTCGATTTGTTCAGAATTTTATTCAGAAAAGTTCCTTGTGATATTCTGAATTATAAAATTTGGATTAAAAAAATAAAATTTCATTGTGATCGAATTTTTGCCATCCCTTGACATTTGAATATTGTTGAGTATTCTGTTACGTGCATATATTTGATGAACGTGACTGTTATTAAAACGTCACCAAATTGTATTAAAATTATTGGAATTTTCGTTTTTTTTATTGTTCTTTAGATCCGATCGGACATGACAAATTTTATTGTCTCGAAATATTTCTTAGTAAGAATTTATTAATCAATTGTGTATGTGTGTGGGCATATAAAACGAATTAATGTGTTCAATATGCGAAGATGATTAAAATTTATATTTCTTATGATTAACAGACATATACGATCATGCTTTAAAAGACGAGTTTTAAATAAATAAATTTAGCGATTAATATATATTTTTTTATCCAAAATAAGTCATAAATTTAATTACTTGTACATACGCATTGAGTCATTTAATTATAAAAGACATTTTTTACAAGCATTTAAGTCTGCAAATAATGGCCTATAAATACGTCAATGTGTACTTTTAAATGTTCTAGAGATTTTCTTAGCCCCAATCATCTTGAATATTAATCAGATTTTTATGACCCTTGTAAAATACCGGTTTTTATATATAAAAATCTTGTTTGACTATAACCAAATTGAATGTAACAGATCTTTTACGTCCAAAGACTATCGATAAAGAGCCATTAGTGGTTGATGGCTGCAGTTATAATGCATTAAATAAATTCTTGTTTTCGCCCGTTAGATCTATCTCATATACATAACACTTACGTTGCCTTCGTTTCACAGTGCGCGCTAGGAGAAATTTGTCTTTATATGTAAGCACCACTAAAACTACAAAAAATTACATACAAATCAGGTAAATTGCAAACATAAAATTCTTATAGATGAATTAGTTTACTTATTTTTTATATTTTCGAATCTAATCAGTTAGAAATCAAAATTAACTAGGAAAACATCGTCATTAATATTCAATCAACGTTTTGTGTCATCACTACTTTCTTGAAAGCGCGCGCGCGCGCAAGTCATATTTGTTCTCAAAAACAGTCGTATGTAATTCAATAAAAATAATTTATTTATTCGTTGTATTATTATTAATTTACTTTTAATAGTGATGTCATCAGCTTTTTATAATTTTTTTATTTTATTTTTTGTAACCAAATGTAGTGTATCGTATCATAAATCTTAATAAATACAAATACACTAAACTATTTATTTATCAGACATATATCAAGTGTATTTGCTATAAACACACTCACAGATACGCAAGCATATTGCATGCAAATTATAAATTAGGTGAGTCTGAGACAGCAAGACATAATTTATTATGCGTTAATAATAAACCGATGTGATGTTATCATAACATGAGCAGTGGTGCGGTAAGTTTACTGCATTGTGCATAGTGATTGATTTCACACTTCATATACTGTTGCAAATTACGCTGAAGTTGAATATTTATTGATAAATTTGATTTTTTATAATATCGAGTATTAATAATTAGAACATGATTTATAAAGATGGCGCCAGATTATATTTTAGCCAGTATCAATACTTATTTTTGTATCACTTATCTATCCTTTCGCCATTATAATATATTTTTCACCAGATTAAATTAATTGCGAATTTGACTCATATACCTTTAAGCCCCCAATCTAATAAATATTTGAAAACTAAGTTCCGGTCAAAAACAGCAAATAATAACTCGATCATATCACACAATACATAATGAGTAAATGACTCATGTTATAGTTTTCCCAAAACATAATTATATGTTAACTCTCCCAATTCTTTTGTCTTTAAACCGAATCATATGGCTTAGATTTATACTTATTGCATTGTCTGGTAATTATCATTTCTATATGATTACATCACAAACATACACCAATTTCATGATTGAGATTAAACTTATCATGTTTAAAATTTTTTTTGATACAGTTGCAACATTGAAATACCGAGCACCTCGTGAAGTGATGACTTCACATAATTATATGCACATTAATCTACGAAAGTAATGATGATGATTAATTAGCGTTATTATAAATGTACAACGCGAGTATTGAAGGTCGCAATGTTAAAAGTAAGAAGAAAAAAGTCAATGCCGTGTGTACTTTTAAGATTTACCGGTCTTGAACTATTTATTTTTATTGTTTTTTGTTGGCTGCAATCATTAACAAATATAGTGAAAGCGCTAAAAGAATTTTATTCAATAAATAATTAATATTCTTAATGCATTTAGTGAATTAATAAAAGGAAAACTATTTTTTGTGTTTTTCTGTAATGGATAAATCGTGAATAGAATTCTGTTTTATCCGCAATAAAACAAGATAATAGTGTTGCAACATTTTTAAACTTTCTATTTTAATGCCCCATTTATTGCATTTGCACACAGATATGATGTCATACCGGCTGGATATACTCGTATGTTTATATGACGAGTATTTCCGGTTAATTATATACAATAACGATATTTAATTAAGGTTATCATTGAATGATTTTGAAATAGCCAGAAATAGGCTTACTCAATAGTCAAAACTTTGTGATATAAAATATGTGTGCTGAATTTTTAGAATTTGATATTTTGTGCTGAATCGCTAAGCAAATTGGATTCTACACAGAATTAACAACTTCTTTGAACAACGAATTTGAATTAACGAACGCCGTTTTCGAGTCAACGGTATTTGTGAATTCGAAAATGGATATTTTTGAAACTAAAACGAATTGCTATGAAACGAATATAAATTTCCCTTATCTACCAATCCGTTTTCGACCATTATTTTTATGGGCTGGTTCTGGTTATATACATAGATGGAAACGAAACGGACAGAAACGAAAGACTAAGGGATATGGTTATATAGACCGGATTGAATACATCATTCCTTTCGAACGCCGTAACGTTGAAAGAGATTTATGTATATTGTATTTTGGCGCCAAATACATAAATCATTAATTTGCATACACACATACTTTGAACTAATTAAGCTGCAACAGTTTTCTTAAAATATTCAACAAATACAATAAGACTTTAAATTAAAATATCAATTACTTGTCTTGTTTATTCACCTCAATTTCATCTTATATATAAATTCAAAATTAATTTAAATTTTAATGATCTTTATTGTGTTCATGTACATTGTATTTACACAATAATTCGTCAACGTCTCTCGTTTTTTCCAAGTTAAATATGTATACACAACATTCATAAAAAAAATACGTTAAAATACTTAACAATGGTAAAAGATTTCTATTATCGCGCTTTTTATACAGCTATAAGATTGAAAAATAACAAAATATAACGCCAATTTAATGAATAAATTAACATTTTTATCTTAAAATACAAAAAAAAAAAAAAAGAACGTTTCTGTCTTTAAAACAATTCAATTTTTAATCGCAAGCAAAATAATTGTTAGCCCGAAATGTTTGCGATAAATAATATAAGATGATGTCATCTTATAAATATAAAAAATTGTTATCGTCGTTGTTTACCATGAGAATTTGGTGCAATATACGTGTTTGTACTGTAGAAGCAATTCATCAAAATTTGAATCAGACACTTTGTGAGAAATTTCAATGTTATGATTTTGAATACACAAAATTCTTGGCTGAATATTTAAAATTAATTTTTTTTTTAATTGATTTATTTTAGTCTATTTATATAAAATATTCATTATAACGAATTAAAGAAACACGCCTAAATGTATACATTTATAGTGAGGGAAGTATTTATAATTTTTTTTTTTTTATGTAGATTCATCCGATATCGTTGATTGTAAATTAAAACTTATTATGGGCTTAATATGGACTCTAATTTTGCACTATTCAATTTCAATGCCGATGTGGGATGGTGAGGATGAAATGACCAATGGTGGCACGGGTTCAACACCAAAACAACGACTTATGCACTGGATACAAAGTCGTTTGCCTGAATTACCGATTGGTAATTTCACTAGTGATTGGACCAGTGGTAAGGCGGTTGGTGCCCTCGTTGATGCATGTGCTCCCGGTTTGTGCCCCGATTGGGAGATTTGGGATCCAAAAGATGCAGTACAAAATGCTTCGGAAGCTATGGGTTTGGCCGATGATTGGTTAAATATTCGACAACTTGTCCGCCCCGAGGAATTAGTTAATCCAAATGTTGATGAACAATCGATGATGACATATTTGTCGCAATATCCAAACGCTAAACTAAAATCTGGTGCACCATTACGGGCAAAAACAAAACCAAATAGGTGAGTGCGGGGTTTTATTGAATTTTTATGTATACCTGTAGGTACAGTGTGTTGGAACAATTTTATATAAATAAATATTCTTATCGATGCGATATTTTTATGAATGGATGGATGACAGCAAAACGTTTTAACACAGATGGTCGCGCGAAAGTACTGTAGTCTTCAGTTGATGTTTTAAACATAAATTGTTCACAATGTCATTCATATTTTTTCCACACAAGTTTCATTCGTGCTGGCTACTCAAAAGAAATTCAATCTACAGTACAATACTTCTAATGATCATAATATAATTTTCAAATTCAAGTTCTAAATTTTCATTTTTTCTTTTTTTTTTATCAATTATAATTACAACAGTATTCCTCCTCCTCGGTAAGTTTCTGCAAACAACTGTTCGAATCAAACGTTTGTGGTGTGAATTTAATTAAGAGTTTATTGATCGCTTATTGTTTTATGATTTTCTAAATTTTGTTTTTATATAATTTGTTAAGTGTTTTTATCAACGAGCCTCTTTAGAAACAGTATAAGTTATAGATACCGCGATTGTAATTTCGTTAGTTGTGTAGAAAATATTATATAATTGGCTTTGCATGGTCGGCTTTAAAAATGCTGATAATTCAAATCATTTTAGATCTAATTAGAACACAAAACATTTCGTGGTTTCCACACTACACAGACACAATTACAGTAGGATTTATATATTCAGTAAACTTGCTAATTATATACATATGCAGTATTCAAATATCAAAACGTTATCATTTGCTTATGCTAAAACTTTTATTTGCGTTCAGCCCTTAGGTTTTTTTTAAACTTTGATTTACGAGCCAAATACTAATATCGGTATATTTTTGTTCAAATAACAGAGTTCGTGCTTATGGTCCAGGAATTGAACCAATTGGACCAGTTGTCGCTGCACCTGCCAATTTCACCGTTGAAACATTTTCTGCTGGTAATGGAAGCGTCGATGTAATGATTTTGTATCCAGATGGGTCTACTGAAAAGGCTGACGTTAGATTTAATAACGATAAAAATCTAACATACTCCGTATCATATATTCCAAAAGCTGAGGGTGTCCATAAGGTATATGTTAAATTTTCGGGGCGTGATATACCAAAAAGTCCTTATGAGGTAACCGTCGAAGGGCATGCTGGTGATGCAACAAAAGTTACAGTATCCGGTCCTGGACTATTACCCGATGGTGTATCGATAAATAAAGGAACATTCTTTGATATTTCGACAAAAGATGCGGGACGTGGTGTACCCGAAGTCATTATTTTAGATCCGGCCGGCCATAAAACTACAGTCCCTGCTAAAGTGCGACAAATTTCACCCGACCTATGGCGTTGCGAATATGCATCACATTTGGTTGGATTACATTCGATTAACATTTTTTATGCGGGAAAACCAATTCCAAATTCACCATTTGGTGTACGTGTTGCACCCGTATCAGATCCACGTAAAGTACGTGCAAGTGGACGTGGATTACAACCGACTGGTGTTCGTGTTGGGGATATTGGAGATTTTAAAATTAATACAGAAGGTGCGGGAGAAGGTACACCCGAGATCACAGTTATTGGACCGGGTGGCGTTAATCAAAATGTACAGATGAAAAAAGTAAACGGAACGACTTATGAGGCACAATACATTCCAATTAAAGAAGGTCGATACGTTATTATGGTATTGTTTGCTGGTACTGAAATACCAAAATCACCATTCGAAGTTGCGGTTGGACCGAAAAAAGAATCATCGATTGTTGCATTCGGACCTGGGCTAACAGGAGGTGTGGTTGGATATCCAGCTGCTTTTGTTGTTGAAACAAACGGAGAAACCGGTGCACTAGGATTTAGTGTGGCCGGTCCATCTCAAGCCGAAATTGAATGTAACGATAATGGAGATGGTTCTGCTCTAGTTAAATACCATCCAAAGGCGCCAGGTGAATATGCAGTACATATTCTGTGCGACAATGAAGATATACCGAAAAGCCCTCATATTGCACAAATTTTACCACGAAGCGATTTCCACCCAGAATTAGTTAAGGTATTTGGATCTGGTATCCAATCTAATGGTACCGTGATTAATCAAAAAACTGAATTTACTGTGGATACTCGAAGCGCTGGTAATGCACCGCTCGAAGTTAAAATCGAAGATGTGTTCGGAACACCAGTTCCTGTTAATATTCGTGATAATCCTGATGGAACAAAACTTGTTAGTTATGCACCTGGAAATGCCCTTCCACACACAGTAGAAGTTAATTTTGGATGCGTTGCGACATCAAGCTCACCGTATCGCGTGTACATTACAACGCCAGTTGATCCAAATAAAGTTCAAATTTCGGGACCATGGTTTGAAACGAATGTTAAATCAAATGCAGCAACCCATTTTGTTGTCGACACTAGGTTAGTATATACACTTTTCATTTGATTGGTTACTATTTCTAACGATGGGTTTCTTTCAGTAATGCTGGTGAATCGGAGCTCGAAGTTCATGTGATCCATGACGAAACAAAACGTGAATTACCAGTTCGCGTAATTGACAATCAAGATAACACTTACAATGTTGAAGTTATACCATCGCTACCTGGATCATACACCACTAATCTATTATATGGTGGTCTTAAAGTTCCAGCTCCACCAAAGTCATATGTAGGCGAGCCGATTGATGTGTCCAAGATCAAGGTCGATGGATTGGAACCAAGTAAGTATTCTAATTTTTATTTGCACTTCGCAATCATTTATAAAACATGGTACAAGAACTAACCCTTCAAAAGAAATGTAAATTTGACATCATATAAGACACATTACCATATACAATTATTAGCTGCACCAGTAAATAGCCTGCAACAATTTCGCGTTATAACTGAAGGTGTTGGTAAAGCTGATTTAGCTGTAACAATAACTAGTCCGTCCGGTACACGTATTAAAGCACACGTTATACCAACGGCCGAAGGTTTTTTAGTAAATTTTACCCCGACACAACTTGGCGAGTATCTATTGAGTGTTAGTTTTGGTGGCACACCCATAACCACCCATCCATTTAGATTGCAATGTCTCACGGGAAGCGATTCGAAAAAAGTACGAGCCCATGGGGCGGGATTAATACGCGGTATTGTCGGTGAACCAGCTGAGTTTATGATTGATACACGAGGTGCAGGACAAGGCGGTCTCGGCGTTACAGTCGAAGGCCCTTGTGAAGCAGCTATAAATTGTCGTGATAATGGTGATGGGACATGTAATGTCGCATATTTACCCACCGAAATTGGTGATTACACGGTAAACATAACATTTAACGATAATCATATAATTGGTTCACCATTTCAAGCGGTTATTGTACCACAACCAAATTTAAATAAAATCAAAGTGTCCGGATTGGGAATCCAACCACATGGTAATAATAAAGTTGAACAGCGTGCAGTGTATTTTTGATGTTGTTCTCTGCATGATTCGTCAGCCCCTAATTTAAATAATTTGCGTTTGGTGTTATACGAGTGAGAAATCTAACACTAAATCTAAATCCGAAGTCTGGCTTATTTTATAAATAAAATGCGTTCGCTTTATACTAACCTCGAGTCATAATATTTGGATTAAATTTCACCTAGAATTATATCGATTCTAAAAATGTTTCATTTGATCTCTCCTAAACAGGTGTAATCATGAACGCGAATACAGAATTCATGGTTGATATGAGCAAAGTCGGAAGTGGAATTGATTCTGGAAAATTATCTTGTTCAATATTCGATCCGCGTGGCAATTTAGTGCCGAGTAAAATCGTAACAGGAAATGTGAATGAAGTATACCGCATTATGTATACACCATTTGAAGCTGGTCGACATACAATCGAACTTTTATATGATAATATGCCTGTACCAGGATCACCATTTGTAGTACATGTTAAAAGTGGATGTGATCCGACTAGAGTACGAGCTTTTGGGCCAGGACTCGAAAAAGCGCATACACATCAATCAGCTAAATTTACAGTGGAGACTAAAGGAGCCGGTTTTGGAGGATTATCTTTAGCCATTGAAGGGCCATCTGAGACGAAGATGAGCTGTATTGATAATAAGGATGGATCTTGTAGTGTTGAATATGTACCAACAGAGGCTGGGGATTATGATATAAGCATTAAATTTGCAGAAACACCAATCCCTGGATCTCCCTTCACCGTGATGGTTGAAGATCCAGTCGATCCGAAAAAAGTTAAGGTGTACGGTGCGGGTATCGAGCATGGAGAGGTTCGTGAGTCTGTCCCAACTAAATTCTTTGTTGATGTGACTGAAGCTGGTGCCGGTCTAGTATCCGTTGAACTATCGAATAATGGTAAGGCCGTTGATAATGTTGTGGTCGAAAAAGTTGGCGATACTGGAGTGTATGCCGTAAATTATACACCACCGAAAGAAGGTGATATACTAACAGGAAAAGTTAAATTTGCTGATCAAGAAGTACCACGCAGTCCGTTCATGATGACCGTATTCCCGAAATTCGATACAAAGAATGTTAAAGTTGTTTCGTCGTGGGATACGTCTGCAAAAAAATTACCCGCCTCGCTACCAGCTAAATTCCAAATTGATACCAAAAAAGCTGGCCAAGCTGATATTAATATTGCAATTAAGAATCCAAAAGGTAAACCATTACTGCCAAAAGTTGAGGAAATTGAAGATGGCACATATGCTGTTACATTTGTCCCGGATGAATGCGGTCCATATAATGTTAGCATTAAATATGGTGGGAAAGACGTTGTTGGTTCACCATTTATATTACAAGCACATCCTACTGGGGAAGTAAGTGGCTTGTCTCAACACTATCACGATAGTTTCACGACACTAAATATATATTTTTTTTATTTTATCAGGCCGCAAAATGCAAAATCGTTGACTCAGCGCCAAAGGTACAAACATTCGGTACCAAAAATCATATTTCGGTTGATGCGCGCGAGGCAGGCACCGGAGCAGTGACCTGTAAAATAGTTTCAAACACAGAAAGGTAAGTGCGAGTTCGAGTGCCCGCATAAAATCCAGATCGAATCTTTAATTAATACAATAATTTTAAACCCCCACAGTGATGTAGATATCGATGTGATCGAGAAAGATGGTTTCTTTGACATTTACTATATCCTCAGTAATCCAGGGGAATATGACCTCGATATTAAATTTGGCGGAAAAAATATACCAAACGGTTTATATTCGATTAAGGTAGATAACAATGATAAAATTATAATGCACACTAGTTCTAGTACAACTACTACCACGCACACGACACAAAAAAAATTTTTCCTTCAGAAATAACTGCGAAAATCCATAAATTATTTAAAGGTTTGCCCGCTTGATGTTATGAGTTTTTTTTTAATTACAGTCGATGGCCAAAATATTTTTATTTAAATTATCAAATTTTATTTAGTTTTAAAATTTTAGTCACCGAAATCTGAACAAATTGAAATTAAATCTTAAACTCAAGTGGCCTTATGCTCTTAATGTATATGGATTCGTTCAAAATTAAAAATTATTTAAATATTTATTGACTTAAAAAATAGTGTATAATAATAATAGAATTTGTAAATTATATTAGTTTTAAAAAAAAATGTTTGTAACCACCAAAATAAATAAAAATAAATCGAAAAAAAAATGAAAACTGAGCGAGTTGGAAAATTCAATCCGGTGTAAAGAAATTTTACTTCATCATGCATGATTTTTTTTTAAATTTTATTTAGATAAAGCTTTTTGCTAAAGTTTTTTTTGGTTTTTTAATTAATGCAATTCAAATTTAATTAATGAAAACCGCGAAAACACAATAACTTTATTGAGTTATCCAAAAGCGGTTTTCCCGGCCAATTTTAATAATTTTTAGACACTAATAATATTAAAATGTGTGTTGTTTTTTTGTCTAATTTAATTTTTAATTTATCTGTTTTTCAAAATTGTTTAATTTAATGTATAATTTTGAAATTGAAAAATAGATGAAGTAAAATTAATTTTAGTTTCCAATTTTTTTAATTAATTTTTTTATTTAATTTTGAAACGAATTATAATTTACAAATTTATTTATTTTTATACAGAATAAGTCTTTAATAATTTTTAATTTTAAATACTAGTGCGAAAATTGTGAAAAACACTGACTAATCCATATAAACAATTTGACATTTTATGCTTATTTATACTATTATTTAACAGCGCTACGTTTATTTATTTATTTAGTTTAATGTTTTATGATTGATTGATTTTCTTTTGTATAAAATATTTTAATTTTAAAGATACACAGGTAAGTGAATAAATTTTCAGAAATTTTATTACATTTTTAACGGGCGATACAAAAAAATAATTGTCGAGAGTCGCATAAAAATAGAATTTTTGAAAGGAAAACATCTTAAGACAGACAATATCATTTAGCCCACGCGCTTTTCACCTATAGAGAAACATACCAACATAAATATTTTATAATTAATCGTCACAGATGATTAATTTGAGTATCCAGAGATTAATGGTATCCGCTAGAGTATATATCGTGGTTTTCTTTTAAATATTCATCAGTCAAATATTTGAGGGGATCGCTATTGTGCGGCATAATTTATGTCTTTTCAGTATTTTTTAAACCGTTCGGTTGCATTCATAGTAAAATTTATAAATAATATGTCTAAAATAATTCGCGGAACACTGTTTAAGTAGTACTGATCTAATCAACACTTGATTCAATAAAAAATGAGTTATTCTTAATTAGTGAAAACATCAAATATGAGAATTTTTCAATTTTGGCGAAGAATCAATCAAGATTATATTTTTTGTTGTTGTTGTCTAACTAAGAAACCCAAACAGTGTGCATCTGATGGGTAAACAACAGATTTTCAGTTGGATATAATTAATAATAAAAAAAAATTTGGTTTGTCGTAAATATTTAGATTAGGAATAGAATTTTAATTTGATACGCGAAAATAAATTTTATTTTACGTTTTAATTGATGTTTATTATAAACTGAGCACATTATTCAGTATTTCCAATTTTTTTTATTCTAATCTGGTAACCATGTTCTGCACTCGGCAGCATTCTAAATAAAAGCTCAATTTTCCCCAACACTTAGCTTTATGGATAGATTCTGCCACTTTACATTTAAAAATAAATTTCCAAGAATAAATGGATAAATGCCTTCTTGTTGAATGAGCAGCAAGCAAGTTTACATTATTTTTAGTCTTTGAACTTGATTTTTGGTAAAAATATTTTGACTATCTGCCAGGTTTGAGATGTGATATGTAATGAATATAAAACAAGTAGGTAAATATCATCATCACCTTTTTGAATTTTGAGTAACGTAATTGAAGTACAATATATACTCGTACGTAAATATAAAAAAAAATCGTAAAAAAATTGAATTAATTTGAGCCCCCACACAAAACCTTTTCGCAGCATTTAATAATAAAATAGCAACAATTGTTCATCTCGCGATTTCTTTGGCATTTGCACAACGAAGAACACTTGTTTTATGCTATTGTTATAGTAAATAGTATTTGCCTGTTACAAAATGTATTATTGATGATTGAGATATATATAAGCTAAATTGTATATTTGGCCATATGTTTTTAAGGTCGTATGGATGATGGAAGACGCGCGATATACTTTGTAGTGAAATGCTATAAATTATAATCATTTTTTAAAAATATAATTAACATAATTTTTTTTTTTTTTTATATTAAAAATAAATTAAATGTATAATTATAATATTTTATGCCAAGAAAACTTTTTTCCGTGCTGCTGCCGCTGCAAAAAATAATTTAATTTTTAATTCATATTTTAAACGATTCTATTTTAATAAAATACGTATATATCATGCTTCAAAAATATTATTTCCTAAAATTATATAAATTTTTTAATTAATATACATTTTTTAATTAATTAATTAATAGGAAAATATTTCTAAAACGAACAAAAAAAATTGTTCGTTTATATAAAAATGTGACATTAATTTGTGTTTGGTGTTGCTCCAGTGTATGTTTTGTGATATGTGTACATAAATGCTCGACACGATAGTAAATATTGTCAAAAATGTGTGCGTGGTACTTTTAGCCAGCCATATGTCACACATGACTCAGAATCGTATATGAAGTTTTCTGGAATGTGGCCAACGTTATTTTTTTGCTTATAAAACACATAACATAAAGTATATTATACACATATTTTGTTGCTCGTTTCTTGTGGTGGATAAATTGTATATTGTATATGACACTGCGATTGACAACAAAATCATTAGGAGTTTATAACATAAACAAAAATATTTCTCTGGCGTATATAGAGAATAGGGTTGCCTTAAATTTTGTTTAGTGAATATTTTGGCAGTAACGAATAGTTGGTAAAGATGCATTATAAACAGCACTGATTACAGAATTTCATATTTACAAAATTGTCCACCTATGCCGCCGTCACTGCGACTTTTGTCTCTCGAAAAAATATAAATAGCTGCAGAGATAAAGTTAGAAGGAGAAATACACACATGATCCGATTTTAATAATAGGAAATTCTACATTCATATACAACATTTATTATGTTGAGTTCTCTTGACTCAAAAAAATGAAACCTGTGTAGATCAAAAAAATTCCGAACTAGTCATAGTAGAAATTAACCTGAGTTTAGCATTTTTTTATCTAGATCTGTTTTTTGCGATATTAGTGGCCTTTATTATCTGGCATATACATATTTGCCGCCACACAGTATTTATGGCCTAGACGGTTTATCGCACTTAGTTTTTACTAAACATTTTCCGAAAGAATTTATTTACTACAGCTCAAACGCAATGTTTATTAAGTTTTTTCGGTTTTTTCTACCAAAAATTTTCATATTTTCATTTCTTAGATGTATTTGTGGTTTTTGGTCGAAATAACATTTGTACAATAAAAAGCGGGGAAAATCTATCGAACAAAAATTTTTTTTTTTTGTATGTTAAGTAGTTTTGGTAAAACGATCTTTTCATATAAAGAAATTGGTGAGCTTGTTTATTATTTTTTAGATTTCGTTTTTTTTTGTTTTTTAAATAATTTTATAAATTTTATAAATCCTAAAATTAATATATAAACGGTTGGTGACTTGAAAACAGTTTCCAGTTTTTCTTAGAACTCGTATTTTACACACGTGAGTTGTTTTAATTGTTTTAATTTTTTTTCTATTTAATTAATATTTGGATAAATCAGTGGAAATTACAGTGATTTTATATAAAAATATAAAATTTATATTTACAATGAAGTGAATAAAATAATAATCATGTGATCATAAATTTATCCAAAATATCTCGTAGTTTCTTTAAAAAAAAAATAAAAAATAAAAAATTAAATAATAAAAAATTCTAGAAATGAGATAAAAATAAATTTAATAGCGATACTTTTTCATTTTATTTGATTTTTGTTAAAAACTTATTCAACAATATTACAATGTTTAATTATAATACGAAAATCTAGAGCGAAACCATTTTTGGAAAATTAATTAATAAATTCGTGTTTTATTATTGTTGATTTTGATCTATTTTAATTTTTCTTAAATGAAAATTGTTATTTTATATCCGCTCCAATTTTTTTTTTAATGCGACAAAATTTTCTATAAATATAATTTTTGTATATAAGAATGCAATTATAAAAAATTAAAATTTGTAAATTTAAAAAAAAAAATGTGTGTTAAGTAACATGATGGCAGCAGAAGCTGTTGCACTGTTTGTCACGCCGCCGCGGATTTCTTTTGTGGTGTAATATCCCATTACTACGGAATTTGTGATAAATTATGAACTTGTGAACAAGCCTATTATACACACCTATATAACCTCAACAAATATATTTAGATTAAAAATCCCTCGCGATGGAGTATTTTTAGAAATTTGAATTAAAATACTTTTTTATTTTTTATAAAAATCTCTTTGTAAAAATTTGTTTATCGATTGCGCGGCTTAGATTACCTAATCTATTGTGTGCTGCAATTTTTTTTTGCTCGCTACAAGTTTAACGTTTATTTTTAGCGCCGTTTATTATTTGTAACGAGAAAATTTAGAACATTCACCTAGTCAGAATATGTTATAAGTTTGGCCAAAATCATATGCCGTGTGTCAGAATAAATTGGTTTAAAGGTAATTGACCGCTAAAAATGTTTTTGTACTAAAAATATAGAAGACAGCTGGAAAAACAATTCAACAATTTCTCTTGTTGAAGTTTGACAATGTAGAATACAACTACAAAGTTTGTTTTGAGTTGAGATAATCATCCATGATCAGGATTTTTTTATGTAAATCAAAGTTAAAAATTTGAGATTTAATAAAATTTTAAGATGATCATTAACAAACAAAGACCATTGGTGAAATGATGAACTGATATTATTTTGTTCGGTTGTTTATTTTATTCAATCGCAACCATATTATAAGCCTCTGGAAAATACTACCTACCTAATCTTGATCGAATTTAGGTAGGGCCGTGATTTTCACACGGTCAAATATCGTGATTTTCACACGGTCAGATTGCCAATTTTCGTTTTTACTGATAACAATCTTTATATAATCCTATTTCCACCGCATACGATTTCATCAAAAAAAGAGATAGGAGCTAAGTTTTATCCTAACTGCCATATTCCAGAACATATTCATCTAAAAATTATATTAGAATCCAAAAAATTATTTTAGCAACTCGTTTCCATAGATAAAAAATTTCGTCGCAAGCGGTTTAAAAAGCCAAGTCCATCGTAATTGGGCATATTCCAGACTTTTATCTAAAAATCGTTTTAGCATCCCATTTTCATTATACTTGTTGAATTCCATAAAAATAAGTTAAGAAATAGCAAGTTCTGTCCTAATCGCCCTTATCCGAATCCCATGAGAAAGCCTCGAAAATTTCGAATAATGGGTAATATCGTGAAAACAACATCGAGTTTTTAAAGTATATTAAAAATCTCGAAACGAAGCGATTCAACTCAACGGCTAGCAAATTATCTTAATTTCTCAATTCTACAAAACATTCCGAAAAATTACGAAATTTAAACACCAAGAAATGAAGTTACTAGAAATCATTAATGCCAGAATTAGAATCCATTTAGTTCAAAGAGAGAGGTTTTAATGAATTCAAAAAATTTTAATCAAATGTTCTGGAAATATTTTTTCAAATTGATTAAAATGTATGTATATTTGCATGTATTGTTTTACAACCGCGGAAAACCATAGCAACGATAAATGTGTGATTTTTGAATGATAAAGTTTTATAAAAGCAAAATAAACATTCTAAAAAAAAAATTTGGTTGCACTCTCTGAATTTGTTTTGCGATGCATTGATTTATTTTCAAATGTAAACAAGAACGTGAATAATAGTGATGTGCAATTTTAAATTAGTTTGTAAATTAAATGTTGCAATTTTAGGC
This sequence comes from Tipula helvola, assembly GCA_963556165.1. NCBI lineage: Eukaryota > Metazoa > Arthropoda > Insecta > Diptera > Tipulidae > Tipula > Tipula helvola. The sequence continues at coordinate 346,498,111 of OY744483.1, read as the reverse complement.
ATAGATGATTTTTCTATAATTCACAGTAATATTCTATGTATTACCAAAATCTGTGAACAGTGTGTTTTATCCTAAAGATAAAAAATGAATACTTCAAGTAAAATTTAGAACATAATAAAGAATAAACCTCAAAATATTTAAAATTGCTTTAAAATATTGAAAATGTTGCCAAATTGCATTTAATATTTTCAGATAAATTAAATTAATTCGTCCCTCTAGTAATGAAACAGCGTATAAGAAAAATAATAGTTTTAAAATAATTCGCATTTAAATGTTTATTGAAAAACCTTTTTGAAATACAATTTTTTATTTTATAGAAAATTTAATTTTCTATCAAATAAAAGATTTTATTTTAAAAAGTTTTTTCAAAAAACATTGAAATGCGAATTATTTTAAAACTACTTTTTTTTTATACGCTGTTTCATTACTAGAGGGACGAATTATTCAGCAGAATTCCGGTTAAAATGTTTCCTAAAATTTTTATAACTTGTAACAGGAAATTCTAAATTTTGGGCGAATTTTGAATTATATCAGAGCGACCAAAATATATTTCAAACTCGTAAGTTTATATTATACAAAACATCACGATTGATATTGTTCGTTTGTCGTTTTTTGAGATTAAGGCCCGGTTGTATGAACGAGGATAAATGATTAATCCTCTGATTTAGCGTAGTTTGCATTGTTTCTTACAAGGCAAACTACGCTAAATCAGAGAATTAATCATTTATCATCGTTCATACAATCGGGCCTAAGAAGTTGCCAAACAAAGCTAACGAATTTTCAATTAAATTCGATTTAATCTTTTAATTAAATATTCAAATATTACAAATAATACGCTTTGGCAGATTTTATTTTAAATTTTAATCCTAAAGTTTCACAAACAAATTTCTTCAAAATTCAGTCAATTCAGGGTGAGCTAAAGCTATACATTGCATAATATCAAAAGACCTAATTTATTTAAAAAGTAAGAAACTTTCAAAATTGTAATTTAACAGTGTAAATAGACAAAAACCGGCGAATATCGATGGCTTTCTGGCAAAGGCTAATTTAGACACATCTTTGCAGAGATTAATTGGCATTTGGTACTTGGTCTGCCAAGCGTGCTTTTGCTATATTGTTTAAAAAAAATTTGCTTATGGAAACTTCTTATCATACGTATTTATTTTCATTTTAAAATTAAAATCCCCATTTTCCAAAATTTATAAAAACGTATATTTTGCAGCACCGAGATTTTGTAGCCAACCCCGTAGAGTTACTTGAAAAAATTGCCACGTTGTATTGCCTCAATTTTTAAGAAATTTGTTTATGAAATTTTAGGATTTCATTAAAATTTAAAATAAAATCTGCCAAAACGTAATTATAATGTTTGAATATTTAATTAAAAGATTACTGACTTATCAACTTTATAAGCGTGTTGTATGTAAATAATTATCTCTAATAAATCTGTCGACAATAAAAAGACTGATAAGCCGAAGTGCTTTGGGAACAGTATAATCTGACTTGCCAGTTTTCGGTATAAAAACAACGTTGCTCTTGCACCAAACTTAGGAGCAATGCTAAAAGCAACGCATGCTTTAAAAGAAGCAAATGGTGCATAATAATAGGAAAACCATGATGTAATTCAGCCGGGAATATCTCATCAGGACCACCTGATTTGTACCGTTTAAAGCAGAAAACACTCGTAACGCAGAACTTTGAACCGAGGGAGCTTCAATGCAATTCTTAGGCGATAAAGAGTGATCAGAATTAACGATGGCATACTTAGAGAAAAGAGCTTAATGTTTGGAAATTTCAACAATGAAAATTTGAAATTTGTATTTATTTTCGATACTTTGGGCATTCGTCGAAATTGGATTTATTCGTCTATAAGTAAGTTACCGCCCAATATAACAGCTTTCTTTAGAGGCTCTCTTAATTGGTTAAAAAAAAAAAATATAAAATTTTTGAAATGGATTAAGATTTAAAATTTTAATTTGGCAACGGTTGAATAAAATACTTATACAAATCTAAGCTCTAAAATCTGACTTCTGTCGTTTTTGTTATTATAGCCGAATTCATTTACTTATGAAATTAATAAGACAAAAGTCGCTTCAAATTCAAACTCCTTTCAAACTAAATTTCAGGTAAAGTAATAGATAAATCCAAATAGTTTTTTTCCTAAGCATATTCCATTTAAAATTTTTGAAAAATTATTTGCATTTAATGCAATATTTAATGGCCCAAAAACATACCATGAAATCGGTATGTACCACCTATAAACCATAAAATATTTAAAACTCATTAACACATAATTATCATAAAAATTTTGCAAATCTGTTTATTTACCAGACTCGAGTTCCAACGGTGCACACAAAAAAAAGTTACAGTTTACGCTCGATTTCATTTAATATTTCGAAAAGATTACGCACGATCACTCAGCTGTGATTTCGTATTCTGTTTATTATTATAAATCAAATATCGGACGTCAAAGATAAATTATTAGCTATAACTGATATTATTTATTTTCACAGCCATTATAGCATTAATTTTCAGTTAATAATTTATATGTACATAATAAATTGTTTATATTTTTTAATAAAACAATTTTTTTCGGAAAAACCCACTTGTTCAAAATTTATATCAATATACAAAAATTAATTTTTAAATAATATTCATATGATGTACATTTGTTTATGCAAAACATATTGTTTTAATAACCATTCTTATATGTATATTGTATTTTGTACGATATTGGAGTAAAACGCGCAGCGCGCTCTACAACTTATTCAATTCAATTTCATTTTCATTATTATACTAGCGCGCGCGACGCGCGACTGTTTATTTCAAATACAGAGTCATTAAAAAAGAATTATTTTTGGATAAATTCTGTTCTCATCATCTTGATGAAAAATTCACATTTTTGATTTTTTTGATTTTCTGCAAAACAAATAATCATATTTTATGTATTCTGCTGGGATACTAGGTATATACATATAACATTTATAAAGTGGTCGCGCGTCATATAAATTCCCTGCGGGCAAACACAAAATATAATGGATTGTGAAGACAAGTTGAATATGTACCAATTGTTGAAAGATATGCAAAAATGTTTACATGAAAAGTGTATAAATTATTTTAAAATTAGATTAAATAGTCTGGTATCATTATATAAATATATATATATATTTTATATTATGTGCATTGTTACATGGTTTATTATGACAAACATCACGCGGATTAACGCAACACATTTAATTTGTGATATTAACATAATTAACTAAACATAATTTAAAATTTAAAATCGGTCTGCGAAGTTTAATGTAAATAAACATTTTATGCTATATTTATATACACGAATAACGAACATATAATTTTATATATACGAAATAAGTTCGACCTGTCAAGTATATTACATCTAATCAACAGTTTTTTAGGCAATTGATACACACATTTCAACATGCCTGTCTTGTTTGTAAAAAAAAATCTGACAAATTCTGACATATTATTTTCATTAGACCAAACAAATAAATTAAATTCCTTACAAAAACTTATTAGATGTAAGAATACTCTGAGAATAAGAATAGTAATTAAAATTTTAAATTATTAAATTGTTTCTTGTTGAAAGGTTTGCTATAGCACAAAATTTTCTTTTTGCTTTAGTTATTATTATTTATTATTGTTTTGAAGAAATTAAATAAAGTCAAGTACTCAAGTGTAGAAAAATTCTGTTTAATAATGAGAGACACAAATTTAATTAATTCATTTAATTTTTTTTTTAATGCAGATTAATTACTTGGATGAATTATTTTCTTTTGCAAAAACAACTTACACTTTTTATTTGATGTTTAGACGCGATATGTTTTATTGTTAATTAAAAGGTAGAATTTACATGTGTAATAAATTTAATTTGAAATACCATACAATTTTTGGCAGGCAGTCTAAATATGGTGATTTTACAAAAGACATAGCGTTTGGTCAAGTTTCAATTTTAAATTTTATTTCTAATAGTATAGTAAATTGCTTATGTCGGTTTGAAATTGAACCCAAATTGAGTTGAAATTAAGGCTAAACAAGACATATTTGATTGAAACTAAAATTAATTCGAAGCTTTGGTTATGGGACCCGCGATGCGTCCATACTCTGGTAATTACGCTTTGAATTTGCCTAAAAAGTATCGAAGTTATTGGGGTCACCAAAATGTCAACGAAGGTTTCCTCCACATTTAGCTAACATAAGAACTTTATACTGTTTAGAAATAAATGTCAAAGACTAATTTTGGTCTAAAATTGATTTTGTGGCTCAATTTGTTCGCGATAAAAAATTGTAACGTTCATCTGGTAAACAAGATTTGAATTGGCCTAAAAATATAACGAAGTTATTGGGGTCACCAAAATATCAATGTAGGTTTCCCTCATATTTAGCTAACACAAAAACTTTTTACTGTTTAGAAATAAATGTCGAAGACTAATTTTGGCCCAAAAATGGTTTTATTGCTCAATTTTTACTCGATAAAAAATTCTTACGTCCATGTGGAAATCACGATTTGAATTGGCCTAAAAAAGTAATGAAGTTATTGGGGTCACCAAAATATCAATGTATCGTTTTTCTCTACATGTAGCTAACAAAACAACACTTTCTACTGTTTAGAAATAAATGTCGAATAATTTTGGCCCAAAAATAATTTTGTTGCTCAATTTGTACTCGATACAAAATTCTAACGTTCACAATTTATGTACATACTCATACAACAATGTCAGGCTAACATGCAAAAACAAATAAGTTATTGTTCTTAATGAAATTTAATTACGTTTAACTTAAAATAAGAAAACAAAAAAAAAAAATAAAATCTTATGAAAATATTAAGAAAAACATTAAATATATTAATAAATTATTTTTTTATTGACATGCACCTGCTTCTCGCTTTTAGTTGTAAAAGCAAACAAATTAAACATTTTTCGAAATTTTTATTTTTTATTTTTCTTATTGTATGTTGTAAATTATACTCTTAAAGATGAAATAGGTATTTAAAAATATTCAATTATTGTTCAGATTAATTAGAGCATAAAAGATAAGAACCATTAAAATTCTGTTCATTATACTCGTTCCAAAATCACGAAAAATCAATCAATCGTCACTTATCTTTGAAAAAAAACAACTGAAAATTACTTAATGTGCAATTTTTTATTAATTTTTAGGCTGTTGAGAGCATAGGGCAAATTTCAACAATAAAACAAGTGCACGAGGAATCATCACAAGTAAAATCATCCATAAAACAGTATACACAAAAGACAACTAATATAAGCGAAGATATAGAGGTAAGATTGTAATTTTCTGATGTGTTAAATCTATAGTTTGGTATTAATTTTGTATTTTGACCTATTTATTTAGATAATAGATCATCATTCACACATTACAAGTAGTACCGAAAAATTAGATACAAAATTCCGAAGCATAACTTTAGATAAATTACCATTACCTAGTACCGGTGGAAACGTTGTTGGTAAGTCATTAAATTATATTCCTCAAGACCTTGACCTCAATTTAAATCAAAATATCTATGGAGTCCGTCAACCAACCTATGTACATATGTACATATATTTTGTTGATAACAATTAATTTAGAAATAAACCACTTGTCGTCGAGAACATAAATTTTATTGTTCTTATAATTAAAATTAACTTAAGTAATTTAAACGACGATTAGATTTTTCGTTGTTTGAAGTATGTAGCAAAAAATAAATGCTGAAGTGCGCGCAGTGATTCAGAACGATCAACAAGTCGTTATACATTTTTAATTTTGTCTAGTGCTCGACAGATGGTGCTTTCTAAATTTAGTTTTGTTCACTATTATATCATAGAAGCCATTACTAGGCTAAAACAACATTTAGGTGATTACTTTTTTATACATTTTCTAGAAATTAAATTTGAAATTTTCGTATAAGTAAATTGGAAAAAATTATCGTAGGCGAGTAAAACTCAGCATTATTTAATGCTGCGTCTATTTTTATTAAAAAATGTAAAAAAATATTTTTGAGTAAGATAATAAAAATCATAAATGTCATCACTTCTGATATAATAAACATTTGTGGTAACAAATTATAATAAAAAAGAAAAAGCGGTTTGGAAAAATTATGTTGCTTTGCTATAAAAAAAATACACTACTGGTAACTGGATGTGTATACATGACGAAATGTTTTTTTTGCGGTGTCATAAACTTTTCAATGTGTATTCACATTGTGTTTAATTCGCCAAGGTCATGGAAAATAGTATGGAGAAGTCATTTTCGTTTTTGTTCTATTTTTGTGTTTATATTTTGTACGAAGAATCTTGGATTTTAAAATATTTTGCGAAGTATGTTCTAGACGCGCCCATAACTAATTGTTGATTAAATTTATTTAACTTGTTAATCAAAAGCAGAATACTCGTATATTATATGTATATACGAGTCGTCTGGATTTCAGAGAAAACCCATAAAATTACCAAGATTGCCATCTCTTAGTGTTATGTGTTTTCAAAAATTAAATATTTACACGTTAAAATTTCTTCTACCGCGTATATGATTTACAATAAATCAAACTCCAGATCATATGCTCAAATAATTTAAAATCCACAAAAAAAAAAAAAATCTTTGATCAATCAGATATTCGTACATTAAGAAACAAACAAAAATTGATGATACATAATGAACCACTTCGTTTTAAAGATGTTCTTCTTATTTTCAAAATACTTGTGATTTTTTTATGTTCAGATGTCTTAGAAAAACTTTAATCTAGTGTTATTGGTATACTTTTGAAGTAGGCGACATCCGCGCATTTTCTAAGTAGGTGTATTTATTGTAGTCAATCTAAATATACACACAACTATTAATGTTATTTTAGAATTTGTAAAATACATTGCCGGAAATTCTTACGGCATTGTCTATGTGTACACGAGTATATTGTACCGGTCATGTGACAAATTTGAAAATACATGATGGAAAACAATATAATCCTCGAAATAAATTAGGTCAATTTATCTAAAGACAAAAAATAAATATTTCAGCGTCTCATGAAATTAATTTTTCTTGTTTTTACATATTTGTGTCAATTTATTTGCTTGAATGAAAATTTTCAGTACTCTTTATAAATATTATTCGGGCAAGTTCCATATAATGCACCTGTCATTCGAAATTCTTTTTGTATATACATGATATAGTATTATGTATTAGAATACTAACACACTTAATTCGTACGTTAATTAATATTAAAATTTATCAAATAATTCATAAGAAAATGGAAAATTAGATGAAAATTTTCACTTGATTATTATAAATGATTTATTTTGTCTTGAGTCATACATTTTTAAAATATGTATATAGAGGCATATGTAGGTATTTATGTGTAAAAATGTTGGCATGCAGAAGTAACAAGAAAAATCTAAGTTTTTTGTTTTGTTGTTGAAGAAATTTGCGGAAGGAAGATACAATATTTAAACCCGTAAACATTTTGAAAGTGGCGGTTATTGGGAATTATGCCTTTTAAACACTAAACTATGTGATTTAATGATTTTAAACAAATATGTCAACAGAAATAAAGCGTTCTCCCGGGGGCCGTTTAGAAAAACTTATTTTAATTTTAATTCGAGATTTCGAATTTTGTTTTATTTGAAATTTAACCGAAACGTAAACATTTAATATTTTTTGTTGTTCTCTTTTTGAAAAATTGAGATTTAGAAAAAAGACAGTCGATAAAGGACGACTAAAAATTTGGTTTCGTTCAAGTGTTTCAAAACAGCTACCACAATATTTAGTATCTATTTCCATTTAGTAGTTTGTTCGATGTTGTGACTAAGCTCCTGTGATTTATTTCAATCGTTTCTTGTTTTCGTGGTATTGGTTGCTTCTGTTCAGTTTTTTTTATACCTCAGGGCTTCTTTTAAACTTTAACTCAGTGTTGATGAAATTTGAATCAAGTAAACTCCTGGTTTTAATTTGTCAACAGATTAACGGAATAGTGATTAGCCTTAGCAAATTTACATGATTCTTTTACTTGGCTTTGTAAGGGGTTAATCCGAACTTTTTATTTATGGGGTGTTCACAATAAAAAGCCCCACAGAATGAAGAAATTAGAATTTCAAAAAATTTAGATAATGTTAGATATTTCAAAACTTCGGAATTTAGTACGTTAGAAAATTTTGAATGTAATTTCGCAATTTATAAAATTATTAATTTGCGGAAATGTTTATACAGATTTTGATATGTAATTTAGTGAAATTAGACTTTTAGGAATTTGGAATTTTCGAGTTGTCGAAGTTAAGAAATTTAGTTATGTTGGTTAGTTATTTATTTAGAAATTTAAATATAAGAAATCTAGAAAATTTGAAAAGTTAGAGGTTCAGAATAATAAGAATTCACATATTTGTAAATACTCATACAATGGATTTTAGAAATTATGAAATTAAGTCGTATTTTGTTGTACTTAAGATTTTAAAAATTTGAAAATTAAAAAAATTTGGAAACTGAGAAAATTTAGGGCATATTAAATTTTAGAATTTAGTTAACTTAAAGGTGAAGAAAGCAAATATGTAATCAAAATTAGTAATTTCATAAACATCTCTATTTTTAGGAATTTCGTAAATCGGAAAATTTAAAAATTTGTTTGTTTAATATTTTGGAACTTGTATTTAAGTAAGACAACAAGAATCGAGACAATATTAAGAATAATATACATAATTTTAATTAAGAATCGAGACTTTTTAGTGACACGTTAGTCCAATATAAGAGTTACAATTTAAGAGCATGAAAACATTAAAATTCAATGAAATAATTTCAATCTAAATTAAAACCTATTCAAATACATATTTTAAAATTTTTATTGACATTAAATTTGCTCGAATCTCGAGACTTTGGGCTATAGTTCAGTTGATTTCAATAAAATTAAATTTTCCACAAAATGTGTAGAAATATTCGAGCGATCTAAATACCCGTTGGCATCACAATTACAGGTCTCAACACCTATTGATTGAGGTATCAATCATCGAAATCGGAGCACAATTGCAGATTTTCGATTTTTAAAGCTCTGAATTTGTGGGCTATAGTTCAGTTGATTTCAATAAAATTAAATTTTCCACAAAATGTGTAGAAATATTCGAGCGATCTAAATACCCGTTGGCATCACAATTACAGGTCTCAACACCTATTGATTGAGGTATCAATCATCGAAATCGGAGCACAATTGCAGATTTTCGATTTTTAAAGCTCTGAATTTGTGGGCTATAGTTCAGTTGATTTCAATAAAATTAAATTTTCCACAAAATGTGTAGAAATATTCGAGCGATCTAAATACCCGTTGGCATCACAATTACAGGTCTCAACACCTATTGATTGAGGTATCAATCATCGAAATCGGAGCACAATTGCAGATTTTCGATTTTTAAAGCTCTGAATTTGTGGGCTATAGTTCAGTTGATTTCAATAAAATTAAATTTTCCACAAAATGTGTAGAAATATTCGAGCGATCTAAATACCCGTTGGCATCACAATTACAGGTCTCAACACCTATTGATTGAGGTATCAATCATCGAAATCGGAGCACAATTGCAGATTTTCGATTTTTGAAGCTCTGAATTTGTGGGCTATAGTTCAGTTGATTTCAATAAAATTAAATTTTCCACAAAATGTGTAGAAATATTCGAGCGATCTAAATACCCGTTGGCATCACAATTACAGGTCTCAACACCTATTGATTGAGGTATCAATCATCGAAATCGGAGCACAATTGCAGATTTTCGATTTTTAAAGCTCTGAATTTGTGGGCTATAGTTCAGTTGATTTCAATAAAATTAAATTTTCCATAAAATGTGTAGAAATATTCGAGCGATCTAAATACCCGTTGGCATCACAATTACAGGTCTCAACACCTATTGATTGAGGTATCAATCATCGAAATCGGAGCACAATTGCAGATTTTCGATTTTTAAAGCTTTGAATTTGTGGGCTATAGTTCAGTTGATTTCAATAAAATTAAATTTTCCACAAAATGTGTAGAAATATTCGAGCGATCTAAATACCCGTTGGCATCACAATTACAGGTCTCAACACCTATTGATAGAGGTATCAATCATCGAAATCGGAGCACAATTGCAGATTTTCGATTTTTGAAGCTCTGAATTTGTGGGCTATAGTTCAGTTGATTTCAATAAAATTAAATTTTCCACAAAATGTGTAGAAATATACGAGCGATCTAAATACCCGTTGGCATCACAATTACAGGTCTCAACACCTATTGATAGATGTATCAATCATCGAAATCGGAGCACAATTGCAGATTTTCGATTTTTGAAGATCTGAATTTGTGGGCTATAGTTCAGTTGATTTCAATAAAATTAAATTTTCCACAAAATGTGTAGAAATATTCGAGCGATCTAAATACCCGTTGGCATCACAATTACAGGTCTCAACACCTATTGATTGAGGTATCAATCATCGAAATCGGAGCACAATTGCAGATTTTCGATTTTTAAAGCTCTGAATTTGTGGGCTATAGTTCAGTTGATTTCAATAAAATTAAATTTTCCACAAAATGTGTAGAAATATTCGAGCGATCTAAATACCCGTTGGCATCACAATTACAGGTCTCAACACCTATTGATTGAGGTATCAATCATCGAAATCGGAGCACAATTGCAGATTTTCGATTTTTAAAGCTCTGAATTTGTGGGCTATAGTTCAGTTGATTTCAATAAAATTAAATTTTTCACAAAATGTGTAGAAATATTCGAGCGATCTAAATACCCGTTAGCATCACAATTACAGGTCTCAACACCTATTGATAGAGGTATCAATCATCGAAATCGGAGCACAATTGCAGATTTTCGATTTTTGAAGATCTGAATTTGTGGGCTATAGTTCAGTTGATTTCAATAAAATAAAATTTTCCACAAAATGTGTAGAAATATTCGAGCGATCTAAATACCCGTTGGCATCACAATTACAGGTCTCAACACCTATTGATAGAGGTATCAATCATCGAAATCGGAGCACAATTGCAGATTTTCGATTTTTGAAGCTCTGAATTTGTGGGCTATAGTTCAGTTGATTTCAATAAAATTAAATTTTCCACAAAATGTGTAGAAATATTCGAGCGATCTAAATACCCGTTGGCATCACAATTACAGGTCTCAACACCTATTGATTGAGGTATCAATCATCGAAATCGGAGCACAATTGCAGATTTTCGATTTTTAAAGCTCTGAATTTGTGGGCTATAGTTCAGTTGATTTCAATAAAATAAATTTTCCACAAAATGTGTAGAAATATTCGAGCGATCTAACTACCCGTTGGCATCACAATTACAGGTCTCAACACCTATTGATTGAGGTATCAATCATCGAAATCGGAGCACAATTGCAGATTTTCGATTTTTAAAGCTCTGAATTTGTGGGCTATAGTTCAGTTGATTTCAATAAAATTAAATTTTCCACAAAATGTGTAGAAATATTCGAGCGATCTAAATACCCGTTGGCATCACAATTACAGGTCTCAACACCTATTGATTGAGGTATCAATCATCGAAATCGGAGCACAATTGCAGATTTTCGATTTTTAAAGCTCTGAATTTGTGGGCTATAGTTCAGTTGATTTCAATAAAATTAAATTTTCCACAAAATGTGTAGAAATATTCGAGCGATCTAAATACCCGTTGGCATCACAATTACAGGTCTCAACACCTATTGATTGAGGTATCAATCATCGAAATCGGAGCACAATTGCAGATTTTCGATTTTTAAAGCTCTGAATTTGTGGGCTATAGTTCAGTTGATTTCAATAAAATAAAATTTTCCACAAAATGTGTAGAAATATTCGAGCGATCTAAATACCCGTTGGCATCACAATTACAGGTCTCAACACCTATTGATTGAGGTATCAATCATCGAAATCGGAGCACAATTGCAGATTTTCGATTTTTAAAGCTCTGAATTTGTGGGCTATAGTTCAGTTGATTTCAATAAAATTAAATTTTCCACAAAATGTGTAGAAATATTCGAGCGATCTAAATACCCGTTGGCATCACAATTACAGGTCTCAACACCTATTGATTGAGGTATCAATCATCGAAATCGGAGCACAATTGCAGATTTTCGATTTTTAAAGCTCTGAATTTGTGGGCTATAGTTCAGTTGATTTCAATAAAATAAAATTTTCCACAAAATGTGTAGAAATATTCGAGCGATCTAAATACCCGTTGGCATCACAATTACAGGTCTCAACACCTATTGATTGAGGTATCAATCATCGAAATCGGAGCACAATTGCAGATTTTCGATTTTTAAAGCTCTGAATTTGTGGGCTATAGTTCAGTTGATTTCAATAAAATTAAATTTTCCACAAAATGTGTAGAAATATTCGAGCGATCTAAATACCCGTTGGCATCACAATTACAGGTCTCAACACCTATTGATTGAGGTATCAATCATCGAAATCGGAGCACAATTGCAGATTTTCGATTTTTAAAGCTCTGAATTTGTGGGCTATAGTTCAGTTGATTTCAATAAAATTAAATTTTCCACAAAATGTGTAGAAATATTCGAGCGATCTAAATACCCGTTGGCATCACAATTACAGGTCTCAACACCTATTGATTGAGGTATCAATCATCGAAATCGGAGCACAATTGCAGATTTTCGATTTTTAAAGCTCTGAATTTGTGGGCTATAGTTCAGTTGATTTCAATAAAATTAAATTTTCCACAAAATGTGTAGAAATATTCGAGCGATCTAAATACCCGTTGGCATCACAATTACAGGTCTCAACACCTATTGATTGAGGTATCAATCATCGAAATCGGAGCACAATTGCAGATTTTCGATTTTTAAAGCTCTGAATTTGTGGGCTATAGTTCAGTTGATTTCAATAAAATTAAATTTTCCACAAAATGTGTAGAAATATTCGAGCGATCTAAATACCCGTTGGCATCACAATTACAGGTCTCAACACCTATTGATTGAGGTATCAATCATCGAAATCGGAGCACAATTGCAGATTTTCGATTTTTAAAGCTCTGAATTTGTGGGCTATAGTTCAGTTGATTTCAATAAAATTAAATTTTCCACAAAATGTGTAGAAATATTCGAGCGATCTAAATACCCGTTGGCATCACAATTACAGGTCTCAACACCTATTGATTGAGGTATCAATCATCGAAATCGGAGCACAATTGCAGATTTTCGATTTTT